>OY744603.1:68193287-68200787 GCA_963556255.1 Allolobophora icterica
CCGTTTATTATCAACGAACAAACACGGCCGACCCAACGGCTCCAAGATGGCCGGTCCGGCCGATGAATTATCACGAGATCTCGTGGTCTAATTACGGCGACGCGAGAATAATTCGTGAGTTATTGTTTTCGAGTCCAACTCGCAAACGCTGCGCTCGAAGAAAGACAATGCGTTGTAGTGTTTGGGTCGTGGACTCAATTTGGAGGATTACGGTAATTACTGCGTCACACACCGACTAACTGCGAAATGAAATTGCAAATTTGTGTGGCGCCTTTTGTGACGGTATAATATCCTTCCAAGACAGCGTCTCCCTCTGATGGAAATAAAGTCTCCCCCGTTTCTTTTCTGTTATCTTCACAAATTTCCTCTTATTATTGCAACATGTACTTTAAAAATACTAAATAGTTCTACAATAAAATTTGAAACTCCACCTGCTTTACATTGTCACTGACTTTAAAATAAATCTGATTACATCTCTCAAAGAATAAATCTCCGCGGGAGAGATCATTAATGTAGGATGAAACATTTTGTCAAGAGACTTTGTTTTAGAATATTGTCTCCGGGGGAGAATATATTGTAAAACAGATCCGCCGGCAAAAATTTGTTCCGAAATGGATTATCTGGGGAGACTTTTACGGAGAGACTTTTATGGGAAGACTTTCGTGGGGGGAGATTCTATGGAGAGACTTTTGTGGGGGGAGACTTTTATGGGGAGACTATCATGTGGGAACTTTTATGGGAGAGACTTTTATGGGGAGATTTTTATGGGAGACTTTGTTTCGGGGTTCCGGTTCTTGTGGAAACGGAGAGGGCGGTTTAATGGCAGTAATTTAAACAATGCGTGTAGAGCCATTGTTTTTGTGAAGAGGATAAAAATATGACAGGACGTCGTTGATTGTCTTTGGGACAATTTCTAAATCAATTTAGTTTCGGTTTAGGACGATTTTCTTAGAAGATTTGTCGAATGTTTGCTTATTTTCTGTTTTCCTGTGTGTCTGTCTTGTTGTCTGTCTTGTTGTCTGTCTTGTTGTCTGTCTTGTCTGTCTTGTTGTCTGTCTTGTTGTCTGTGTTCCGACTTTCCGTCTGTCTGACTGACTGGTTGGCTGCCCATTTGTTAGGTGGGAAGATAAGACGCTTCTGTCTTCTTCTTCCTCTTCCTCTTCCTCTTCCTCTTCGTCCTCCTCTTCCTCTTCCTCTTCCTCTTCCTCTTCGTCCTCCTCTTCCTCTTCGTCTTCTTCTTCGTCTTCGTCTTCGTCTTCGTCTTCGTCTTCGTCTTCGTCTTCGTCTTCGTCTTCGTCTTCGTCTTCGTCTTCGTCTTCGTCTTCGTCTTCCTCTTCGTCTTCCTCTTCCTCTTCCTCTTCCTCTTCCTCTTCCTCTTCCTCTTCCTCTTCCTCTTCCTCTTCCTCTTCCTCTTCCTCTTCCTCTTCCTCTTCTTCTTCTTCTTCTTCTTCTTCTTCTTCTTCTTCTTCTTCTTCTTCTTCTTCTTCTTCTTCTTGTCTGTCTGCTTGCCCGCTTCTCTGTCTCTCTGTCGTGCTGAACGTCAGTCTGCATATATTCGATATTCGCCGTATATTTGTTTAGTTGCTAATAGCTAAATTCCGTGCGCCGTCCAATAATTCCAAGCGGCATCTAATGAACCGGAACTAACTGCTTATCCGGCTGCCGCATTCGCTCATTCCGACCGCCGGTGAAGTAGTCGCTGTCGGTCGACAAAACAAAATCCTCGTTAGGTGGCACCACACACAATTATGCGATGCTTTTTCTCGATTTGCTATTGGCCATCTTGTCATCTAACCATTTAGCCATTGTTATTTAATCATCTTATGATCTAGTCTTCTTTAGTTATCTTGTCAGTTTTTCATCCGGTCATCTTGCGTTCTAGCTGTTTGCAGTCGAGCTTTATCATCTACTAAGTTATCTAAAATGTGGTCGTCATTATTCACCTGGTCATCTTCTCATCTAGTTATCTGATCATGGAGTCAATTGGTGATTTCTTTTCTGGATTTCTGCTCATCTGTTTGTCGCATAATTTTGCCATCTCGTCATTTTGTCATCTAATTAATAACTCATCCGGGTTTCTTGTCATCTGTTTATCTAACTGTTTTGTCATCTGGTCATCACTGGTCATTTCGGACCATCCCTGGTCATCCCTGGTCATCTATGGTAATTTCTGTTCAATGTGTTTTGGTCACCTTCATCAAGACCGTCCTAACCGATGCTGTTTATCTTCATGTGCAAAATGTAACTCACATCGCGTGTGATAAGATTCAAACCTACTGAACACAGTTTCGCGCAACATGATGGCATTGATAGCGATCATAGAACACACCATAACTTGAGCTCATAAGGCCAAGTTATGGTGTGTTCTATGATCGCTATCAATGCCATCATGTTGCGCGAAACTTTGCTGCGTAATGTACTGCGCAATTTGCTTATTTATATAGCTCCCTTGTTCTGGCATAGGTATACTGTGTGTGTCTGGTCTGTGTTTCAGAGCAACCTCTTGAAGTTCTGACGAATATTCTCATACGAAGCATGGGACCCATCTCCGAAGAAGACATGGTGGGCATAAAAACGGCGCCGAATTTTCTGTCTCTTCCGTTGTCTGTTTGTCTGTCTGTCCGTCTGTCTGTCTGCACGTCTGTCTGTTTGCCTTCACAACGCATAGCAGTCTCGGTCGGCTGGAAATAAATACTTAATATCCAATGCAAAGATTATCCTTCTGGATAATTAGTTAATTTTTTTATCTGACAATTGAAGGGCTTGCCTCAATAACCAGGTATGTCGACATACCTGGTTTATGTGAAAAAGTATGCCAGCGTGCTTGGAATATTGTATTCTATATACCCTGCAAATTTGGTGCAAATCTGATTATTTTTGAATTGGCTTTTGGATAAACAAGTTTGTCGACATATGGTATTTAGCAGCCGGCAGCATTACTCCAGTGCAATAACCCGGTAAGATAACAAAAATTGTCGTTTTTTCTAGTAATCTTTGTATTAAAACCGGTGCAATAATCAGGTTATTTGACATACCCGGTTATTGACTGTTACTTACTCTACAATTCACTGATTTTGCGTTATTTTTTCCTTACTGTAATGTAGCTATGATGACTTACCTTTTTATTGCACGATTAATTTGTACTGTGTGCTAGTCACCATTTGGTGCAAGAATAAGGTATGTCGACTAACAGCAGGCGATGTTGGGTTATTGAGTGTCAATAACCAGGTATGAAGCAAAATGTCGTGAAAAAAACATTAAAGTTATCTTTTGCATTGCATTATGTAACAATTTCGTGAAAGACAATAACAACTGAGACGGTGTTTCAAACAGCTTGTCGATATCTCGTAAAATGGCTTAGATACAACAGTTTGAAGTGTCAAATCTTTGAAGCCATTTTCCCAAAACTCAAAAAATCCGACATACCTGGTTATTGCTGCAAGCCCTTCAATTCTATTTCGGCAGCCTTAGGAAGCTTCCAAAAGAACTGCGATCTTTTTAAGTCACGGAGACTTATTTTTAAGATTGATAAATATCTACATATAATGATGTATATATATATATATATATATATATATATATATATATATATATATATAATACATATATGCATCAATACTGCCACAATGCATGCATGGTGGCTGAATGGATGAATGGACTTTATGTATACATCCCATCTGTACCAGAATGCATATCAACTTACATAATAACCGTTGTACGTCTGTCTGTCTGTCTGTCTGTCCCGTAAACAAACACTATTGTGACGTCACTATACTGCCGCCTTTGGCGACGGTTGTCTTGACGGTTGTCTTGACGACGGCTATAGGCCTATAATATGACGTTATTGTTATCACTGCAATAATAATTGTTTTTTATATACCGTGATTTTTCACGGGTTTACAGCTAGTATATATATACTAGTGTATTTTCCCGTCATAATTATGACGGCAGTAGGCCTATATAGTGTTAGATTATTTGCCCGTCATATTATGACGTCATATTATAGGCCTATATGTATCGTTGGTTATCGCCATCGTCAAGACCGCCGTCGTCAAGACAACCGGTTTATGTTTCACAATAGAACAGAAGCCGTTTGTGACGTAGCGTCCTCCGACAGACAAATTTGCATATAAGGAAACTATATTAATAAATACATCGCTTGATGCAAGTGCATATATATATATAAAAAATCCATGTATAAATACGTATATACAAGGAGTGTGTATCTGTGGTTAGAAATGTCGGTTGCGGTTCGTTAGTCTGTTGTGAGATGAAGTCGTTCGGTCAGTCAGGTCTTATTGTCACTAATTTCGGTCTGTCGAGGCGTGTGATTGGCTGCGATTCATATCCGGCATATATAACGGAATATATTTAGACACACATAAATACACACATATGTACATATATATATACCTATATATGCATATATATATATATATATATATATATATATATATATATATATATATATATATATATATATAGGCTGCAGAGGACGAACGATTCATCATCTTCCCTCATCATCCGAGTATAGCTTCCGCGAGTGTGGATGGATGGATGGAAAGGATGCAGAGATGGATGAAGAGATGGATGGATGGATACGTGGATGGGTGGATGAGTAGATGAACCGACTGACGGATTTATTGATTGATTGATTGGTTGGTTGACTGATTGATGGCAGTAACGACAAAGTCGACAGTGCATAAAACTACTCACAGATATTGATGGCCAGACCAATACGCAGACAGAAAGACGGACATTCCTTCTGGTGGACAAACAGATCTTTAGACAGATAACGGTCTCAACGGTTAATTCCCCAAATATGGTCAAGCCTCTAGATATATTCTGCTGGAGGTCCTTCACTGGCTTCCTACTCGCCTACGCATTGAGTAAGGGATTGCAGCCTTAGTGTGGCGATGTCGTCAGGGCCCTGCCTCTGCCTATCTTCGAAAGTTTTGTTACCCCGCCTCGGGTGCTCGAAGCGGGGCACCCGAAGCATCCAGGTCGTCGTCCCCTCCTTTCTGCAGAAAAGGGGTTCTTTTAGCCCATTTGCTCGTATCACAGCTATGCAGAGTCTCTGTTGTGGGCCCTGAGGTTTGGAGTAGGCTTACCCTATACAGCTGCGCCTGCATTCTTGGCCCCTCTGGCCTGTTCTTAAAGCTGTTCTTTTAGAACGCGCTGGTGTCGGGAGCGCCTCTGCATGAGTCGTTCCTTGAAGGGGCGCTATACATAAATTCTCGAATGAATGAAGATATATATATATATATATATATATATATATATATATATATATATATATATATATATATATATATATATATATATATATATATATATATATATATATATATATATACAGACAAATGGAACGACAAACAGTCAGACAGACAGACAGACAGACAGACAGACAGGCAGACAAAGTATTTCCGTCCTTATATAAATTCATGCAAGGCAGTACAGAATAAGACAAACAATGACACAGAGGACGAGAGAGACAGTAATTCACGCGGACAAGCAGAGCGACACGTGACAACAAGAAGTGTTGACGCGTTTAGGGACGTCATTGACTTCCGCTTCCGTTGAATTATCGCTCGGCGTCAAGTTACCCACAGATTCAGATTCATTGTCGTAACACTTGTCCGCCATTGTATATTATCTTGTCGGTCTTAATTTCCTGTCTCTTCGCTCTCATTCTCTCTTTCGCGATATTGTCTGTCCGTCTGTCTGCCTGTATGTCCGTCTGTCTGTCCGTTCGCCTGTCTGTCCGTCTGTCTGTGCGTCTGTTTGTCTCTTTGTTCGTCCGTCTGTCTGTCTGTTTTCCTGTCTGACAGCGTCTGTCTCCTATATCTCTATTACGTGTCTTGTTTTGCAATTCCTTCGCTCACTCTCCATCTCTCTGTCTGTCCGTCCGTCCGTCTGTCTGTCTGTCTGTCTGCCTCTCTGTGAATTTCTTCACTCACTCTTCAACTGTCTGTCTGTCTGTCTGTCTGTCTATCTGTCTCTCTGTTTCTGTCAGGTAATGCAGTGTGATGTAATATAGTGTAACTATACATTAATAAAGCACCTTCTAAGCAATATAGAAGAGCTATATAAATGTCAATCTCATTGCGTCTTTCTGTCTGTCTCTGTTTCTCAGTCTGTTCCATGCCGTCTCTTTATATAAGTCTTTGTTCCTCTCTCGACTTATCTCATTCTCTGTCTCATTTTATCTCCTCGGTTCGTTTTGTAAGCATCCCTATAAAGGTTTGTGCATAAACATCACGGCTAGAATACTCTTGTAGTGCCAGTCCAAAGCCTGGAGAAAGAAGGAGGGCGACACTAATCGTCGTTGTCATGACACAGTGTCGTTAAGCATCTACTATTCACAGCTAAACACACGCCGTGCTCAACAGACCTGGGATAAAATAACTTTTAATCTTAGCGCCGCGCAGCGGCCGACAAGTCTTGGTTCCTTCCGCCCACAGCGCTGGTTCCCTACTTTCCTCGTTATGGATCCAGCGCAAGCGATATATATGTCAAAGGCAAGTTGTAAATCAGAGATTTTTTTAAATGCCTGAACATTTTTAGGCAATTTGTAAAATCCCTACTTCACTAAGGCACTTCACAAAATCCCTGAAAACAAGGGATTTTGCAAAATCCCTTAAATCTGATGATGAAAATTTGACAGATTGCCTGAAAGGAAAATGACGAACATAATCGAAGTTTATTATGCACACAAGTCCATTTTCAAAGGATTAACATTTTTAGATTGTATTTTATTTTAAGTTCAGTTCCCGTTATCAGGTTGATCTTATCGACATACAGTCCATGCCGAACGGAACATTTAAATGGATAATTTGGAACGGTTCCCTCTGGATCTGCGACTGCTCCCCGAACTCCCTCTGATACGTTCTACACTAGACTGAAAACTGTCTTATTTGGCCGTGCTGGAGTCGGGAGCAACTCTGAGTAGCCCCCCTTGAAGAGGTGCTATATAAATACTTGAATGAATGAATGAATGAATGAATGAATGAATGAATGATCATGGTGTACCAAGACCATCTGACAAAGTGCCGTACTGCATGTTGCGCCCACTCACATCCACACGAGCCTCAGAGATAGCATATCAACTCATGAATATTTTACTCCTTTTCGGTTCCCCATACATTTTTGCAAAGCGATAGGGGATCTAATGGATCAGAATTTACAGCTTTAGTTATCACTCAACTAAAGCTAATGTGGCCTGAGTAACTCGTGGTACACGGAAAGCCACCCCAGAACAACAGAGAGTCGATAACCATCCTGTTTTAGTGGAAGATGTGATGGACGAGGTTCAATGAGAAAATAGTTCAGCACTTGAAGAGAATCGAGTTACAATTCAAGCACAACGTACGCGAGCTCGGGATGCCATGGTTGATCAGGCAGTGCGTATGAAAAAGCGTAACCGAGTGATAAACGTTGCTGCAAACCCAGGAAACAATGTTACCATATACCTACACCCCTCACTGACAGAGGACGGGG
>OY744603.1:68205787-68288287 GCA_963556255.1 Allolobophora icterica
GATAATTGCAGTTTGGTGTACAGACATCTGTAGGCATGTGTATGGTATACCAATGAGGTATGGTAAGGTCAAGAAAAATATCAACTTTTATTAACCAGACGTGAAAGTCTATGCGACAGCCGATTAGGCCCTCCGCCTACCATCTGATACCGAGGTCCCATGACGGATAGCAACATTGTTTGAACAAAGAATATTCTTATGTTATCATTCGATCACATTATTCTCTGCTGTTACTAGACCTCACTTTGAACGCGCTAATTAGTTTCCCGGAAAGATCGCCACCCTCCGTCTCACATCTCCCTACCCTGTAATTTTCTTTTCTACGTAAACCGATTCCTGTTCCGACGTCTTGTTTTCTCCCTCTTCCCGCTTTCCAGGAAGGCTTTTAACAGTCCTAACTAGCCCCCATGGAGAACTTCACACTCCACCAGACCCTCGTTAGCTTTCCACGCCATTTTGAGCATGACGATGCCTGTTTCGCGCCGATAATCTCGAACCCCTGAAAACAAAAATAATCTCGACGACCATAATGCATCCAGGTATAGGAGGCGAACGTCAGCGGCGAATTAGTTTTCTATATCCGTTGTGTGCATCTGAAGAATCATTTAGCGCATTTTCAGTATCTCAGTGTCTCACAAGGGCGCGTTGTGATTGCAGCGATCAATTCAACGCAATTCAATTAGAGAATTTATATAGCGCCACTCACAGATGGCGGCCACTGACGCTAAATGGATGCGTAAAAGAACGCGACGCAAGCTGTTGCCGTTTTTGCATGGACCGAATTTTATTCTTCCTTTCCGTTCTTTTCCCTTCGATTCCATTCTCTACTCCTCCCTTTTTTTTTATCCCATCCCTTCCCTTTCCTTCTCTTCCTTCCATTCCATTACCTTTCTTCCCTCCTTTCCTTCCCCTTTTATTCTCTAGTATTCCCTTCCCTCTCTATTCTTCCCCTCGCTTCTCTTCCCTTCTCTTTTCTTCCTTTCCTGCCATTCCTTTCCATTACCTTTCCATCTCTTCCGCTCCCGTCCATTCCTTCCATTTCATTTTCATCCCTACCCTTCCATTTCCTTCCATTCCTTTCCCTCCCCTTCTGTCCCATGCCCTTCCCTTCCATTCCCTTTCCTTGCATTCCATTCCGTTCCATTCCCTTAACTTCTTTCTTTTCATTCCCTTCCCTTACCTCCCCTCAAGTTACTTTTCCTTAGCGTACCTCTCATTACACTACCTCACCCTACCTTCGCCTGATTCAACGTTTCGTGTCCAGATGTTCTCGATGGACTGCTACTTCCGGCAGAACTGGAGGGACGCCCGTCTCTCCTTCCTGCCTCAGGCGAACATCACTGAACTGCGTCCGAGCATCCGGATGCTGGACGAGATCTGGAAGCCAGACACGTTCTTCCTGAACGGACAAGGGTCCTACCTGCACACCATCACCTACCCCAACAAACTCTTCCGCATCAGCACCAATGGCGACATCCTCTACTCGCAGAGGTACGCTTCTGAGTAGTTCTTCGAATGCACTATATGAAGCCCAAATACATATCTACTTACATATTCAAATTTGCATACATACATACATACATACATACATACATACATTAAACATACATATACAATTCATACATAAATACATGCATGCATACATACATTGAAACCATAGGCTCAGTAGCTGGTCGCAAGGCACCAGTTTTCCCGCGAGCTCTGCATCAAGTCAGTGTTAGCACTTGAAGAACAAAATACCGATCCAGAGTACCAGATAGAGAAGGTAATGTAGGGTACGGTATTGTAAGGTAAGGTAAGGTAAGGTACGCTGCGAGTGTGATAGCTCGGGAATCAGTCCTTTAGTTATTTTCTTTATTACATTTTCACTGGAAGCGACCAGCAACTACTGATATATCCTGTGCATTGTGAAAACGGCGCAATAGAAGTCATTAGATTAAATTAACCATCAGAAGTCATTATATCAGAATAAGATTGTTAAGGCAGGTAAAGTAGGGTAAGGCAGGTAAAGTAAGGCAACGTGAGATGAGGTATACAGCAAACGCTCGTTTATTGAAAACCTATTCCTCAAAGGTTTAATGCAATTGTTCAAGGATCCTATAGGACTTAAGTGCACGCACGACCTTTACCCATGAACCGATCTAGGGTGAATTCACAGCAGACCTTGACCTTCAATCTGAATTTTCACCTTGGACTGCATTGTTTGCGTAGACTGACCATCAAGTCCACGTGTCCAATGCATTTGGAAAAATATCCGCTCGATACACAGACCTGTCCACTGATGATCGGAAGCTGTAAGTGCTTCATCATCATCGTCGTTGTCATCATCATCATTGTCGTCGTTGCCATCATCGTCGTCGTCATCATCATCATCGTTGTCATCGTAATCATCATCATTGTCGTCGTCATCATCATTATCATCATCAACGTTTTATCGGTCCTTTTATTTATAATCGACCTTGTAAATGATGATAATGATCAAGGCCAAGTTGTTGTCGTTAGTTGATGATGACGGTGTTGGAGGCGATAATGAAGGTAATGATAATGAAGATAAGGATAGGGAAGATAATTGCAATGGAGATAAGGATAATGACAATGAGGATAATTGTAATGAAGACAATGATAATGAAGATAATGATGATGAAGATAAAGATAATGAATACACTGATGAGCATGACAGTGATAATGAAGATGGTACTTATTATGTTAATGCTGCCTATCCGATGATATAGATTTCGCTGTTGATCATCATTATAATGATGACGGTGGTGGTGATGATGGTGGTGGTGGTGGTGATGATGATTATGGTGGTTGTGATGGTGATGGTGGTATATAGTGATGGTGATGACGATGTCATTGTTCTTGTACAGACGGTTACACTGGTCGTGACATCGTCTACCTCTGGGCTGCGCAGGATGAACCGGTCAAAAAGTACAAAGATATCACGATGTCCCAGTTCACCCTTACGAACATCGAGACCGGTCAAAGGTCAACTGGGTTCAACCACGGTCAGTTTTTATAGGTGCTGCTTAAAGGCGCTTTACTAAGCATCCTTACGCACATGAATACATACTTATACGGGACAGGATTACGTGCCTATATATATATATATATATATATATATATATATATATATTCATTCAAACATATATATATATACATGCAAACATATATGCATACACATCAATATATCCATAAATACACATGCAAACATACATACATAATTACATATACATACATTTATAGGTACTGCATAATGCATATATACGAAATTGTATATAGCATACAATGCAAGCATACATACATTTAATGCATATACACACATACATACAAACATAAATACATACAAACATACATACATTCATACATACACATACATGCACAGTTGCACACATACATGCATACATACACAAGTGCATAACTCGGCGATCCTTGTGTCGCCCGGAAAGCTTGCAGGCATTCCAACGAAACACTCCAATCAATCCAGTTCAGACCACTCCACTCTAAACATATCCATTCCGTCTGGTTCAAACAGTTCTATTCAACTGTCTCAAATTTATTACAGTCTTTTCGAGTCCATTGTAATCGGTCCAGCCGAGTGCAGTTCAGTCCGGTCCTGCTCTTCACCGTTCTACATATACCTACTTCATTTCAGTCTGACACGATTGCCGATTGGTTATAATAGAGCGCTTGCCTTGTAACGCAAAGGGTACGGGTTCGAGCCTCTCTTCCTGCGACAGTCACTGTGTAGGAACCTTGAGGAAATCCTTCACTCACAATTACTGAGCGCCATCGACTGATGCTTGGTCATTAGATAGTGGCACTTAATAAATGTGTAATTATAACAATGATAATAAGGACGGCCACTCCAGAATCAATATGCTTAATTAGTATCTGACACCTGAGGGATCATATATACCTCGGGTAAAAAAAATGATAATAATAATAATAATAATAATAATAATATCTTTTAAAGCTACCTTTCCTTCAAACCCTGACCCTCCAGACATTTACCCTGCTCCCAAATATTTTTTTTCCAAATCCCGAGGGATCACTGATCCCTTGGGTCAAAAAAATTAATAATAATAATAATAAATATTATAATTATTATAATTAAAGTAATAAGAAAGAATCGCCGCAAGAGGTCTCCATGGACTGGTTTATAGAGGAGGAGGCGGGAAACAACAGCGGCACGGTATGTTGAACGATGTAATCTATAGAGCGCTGAACAGAGCGAAAATCCCTGCTCAGAAAGAGCCTCTCGGCTACTCAAGAGGAAATGGAAAGTGACCAGACGGTGTCACACTGATCCCTTGGTTACGTGGACGATGCCCGGCATGGGATGTGACAGTACCAGGCACTTACGCCACTTCCCATCTTACCCACACAACCGTCGGAGCTGGCGAAGCCGCCGAACGTGCAGTTGTGTCCAAGAGTGTGATATACTCTACTATTACTAGCACCCATGCCTTTGTAGCGGTCGCTGTTGGACTATGGAAGGACTGCAGCTTATATTAAAGTTGGGAAGCCGGATAATGGACGCAACCTCATTATCCACTGGAGACCACATACTTGGCCTATTCCAGCGGATTTCGTTGGCTCTTCAACGGGGTAACGCCATCTGCCTCTCCAGGACATTACCACCGCTGTCTGAGATGTCGATTCAATAATCACAATGATAACTTCTTCGTAATAATGATAATGATGGTGATAATAATAATGATAATAATAATAATAATAATAATAATAATAATAATAATAATAATAATAATAATAATAATAATAATTTAAAATTACTAACAATAGACGTGTTTCGTAATAAAATGACGTAACAATAGGCCCTTTATTCTCTAAATTTTAAATTGCTAATAATAGACGTCTTTCTATAATAATTGAAATGACGTAACAATATGTCTTTATTCTTTAAATTTTGAATAACTAATAGACGTGTTTCACAATTGAAATGACGTAACAATGGACCATTATTCTCTAAATCTAAACATGATAGCAGTAGACTTTTTCATAATTGAACTGACGCAACAATGGGCTTATTCTATTCATTTTAAATTACTAGTAATAGACCTCTTTCACAATAATTGAAATGACGTAACAATATACCTTTATTCTATAAATTTTAGATCACTAGTAATAAACGTGTTTCACAATTGAAATGACGTAACAATAGACCTTTATTCTAAATTTAAACTTGATAGCAGTAGACTTTTCATAATTGAAATGACGTAACAATAGGGCTTTATTCTCTAAATTTTAAATTACTAATAATAGACGTGTTTCACAATTGAAATGGCGTAACAGTAGATCTTAATTCTAAATCTACACTTGAAAGCAGTTACACTTGACTTTTCATAATTAGAATGACGTAACAATGGGCCTTTATTATCTAAATTAACATTTTTATTAATGGACGTTTCCCATTTTTGAAGTGATGCAACAATATTCCTAGCCTATAGTCTCGAAATAAACTTATACAACAATAGACTTGTTTCATAATTGAAGTGACTTAACAATAGGCCTACCAGTAGAAAAATAATAAAAATAATAATAATGATAATAATAATAATAATAATAATAATAATAATAATAATAATAATAATAATAATAATAATAATAAAGATGATGATGATGATGATGATGATGATGATGATGATGATGGTGGTGGTGGTGGTGGTGGTGGTGGTGGTGATGATGATGATGATGATGATGATGATGATGATGATGATGATGATGATGATGATGATGATGATGATGATGATGATGATGATGATGATGATGATGATGATGATGATGATGATAGTAATAATATTGACAAGTCGCATATGTTATAGTTATACCGGTCTTTTGATGACGTTAAACATAGGTAAACTGCGATGCACGGTTTAGACACCTTTAGAAAGGCTGCAACCATCGCTATATAGAAAATCGAGGAATCCGTTAAGCAAATAGATATGAATTAATAGCGTGATGTTATAAATTATAGGCCTACCACAATGGTGAATGTGGAAAAAATAATAATGTGTCCATCTTATATCTGTTCAGGTACTATTGTTGCATACTTTAACAGGTGGCCGAAAGATACTGTACGTGCGATTTGAGCTGAAGAGAGAGATCGGGTATTACCTCTTGCAGATATACCTTCCGTGTTACCTGATCGTCATCATCTCCTGGGTCTCATTCTGGATCAACCGAGAGGCAGCTCCTGCGAGGGTCACCCTCGGTCTGTAACAGATCTAACCTTTTCTAATCCAATTACTTATGTAGCACTCTTATGATAATGCACATAATATCAATCGATGGTAATAGGCATTGCAAATTTATATAGCGCCACATCAAGAGAGAATCATCATCGTTGACAGAACGAACTTGAGATGGGCAGAGATATCTACAGCTTTCGACTAGGAAACGAGAGAGCTGGAGAGCCAAACACTGTGTGGCTATGGGGCTTAGTCACAGTGTTAGGTTACGCTTTGACGCTGGCTTCTTCAAAATCAACAGCTCTAAGTGAAATTCTCCTCTAAGTTAAAATCTCCTCGAAGTAAAATTCTCCTCTAAGTGAAATTCTCCTCTAAGTTCAGTTCTCCTCTAAGTTCAATTCTCCTCTAAGTTCAATTCTCTTCTAAGTTCAATTCTCCTTTAAGTTCAATTCTCCTCTAAGTTCAATTCTCCTCTAAGTTCAATTCTCCTCTAAGTTCAATTCTCTTCTAAGTTCAATTCTCCTTTAAGTTCAATTCTCCTCTAAGTTAAATTCTCCTCTAAGTTAAATTCTCCTCTAAGTTCAATTCTCTTCTAAGTTCAATTCTCCTTTAAGTTCAATTCTCCTCTAAGTTAAATTCTCCTCTAAGTTCAATTCTCCTCTAAGTTCAATTCTCCTTTAAGTTCAATTCTCCTCTAAGTTCAATTCATCCAGCGCCTTCCTTCTCTAAATTAAATTCCTTTTTGTATGTCCTACCTTACATAAACCTAACCTTATCTTACATTACGGTCTTCGTGCACCTATAATACACTCTTCATATTCCATTGTATACCTTGCTTTGCCTCATCTTACCACATTTCACACCATCCAGTCCAACTTCTTATCATATCACTTTACCTGAGTGGTTAATTGCCACGCGTTAGATTGACCTACCTCGGCTCACCTTAACTTACCTCAGCTTCTCTTAGCTTACGGATTAACCATGGCTGTAGTGGTAAAATTAGAGGCGAGTACACGCTACCGATTAGTAAGTATACGCTACAGTATTTTGTGAGTATACGCTACAGTATTTTAATATAAATAAATATAAATATTTTGTGAGGTGAGCATACGGTCTCCAGAGGTGAGTACACGCTGTATACCCGCGTATACCTTCGACTACAGCCCTGGGATTACCTTAACTTACCTCAGCTTATCTTAACTTACTTCGGCTTACCTTAACTTACATCGGCTTATCTTAATTACCTCGGCTTACCTTAACTTACTTCGGCTTATCTTAATTACCTCGGCTTACCTCAACTTACCTCGGCTTATCTTAATTACCTCAGCTTACCTTAACTTACCTCGGCTTATCTTAATTACCTCGGCATTAACTTACCTCAGCTTACCTTAACTTACCTCAGCTTATCTTGGCCCAACTCAGAACACCTTCAACTCACCTCAAGCTATCACATGGTGTCTGACATTACCTTGCTTCACATTACCTAACTTAAATATACTTCACCTGACATTACCTCACCTTCACTTCATGCATTGCCCTCGTCCTACTTTACCTTACCTTTTCCTGCATAATTCTCTTATCTTTACCTTACCCTACAGGTATAAGAACCGCTTTTAAATTCATTCCATTTGTAGGAATAACAACGCTACTGACCACATCAACGATCGGTCTGACCGGCCGTGCTGGCATACCGAAGGTCTCTTACTCGACGGCCTTAGATATCTTCCTGCTCATGTGCTTCTCCTTCGTATTCGCGGCTCTTGTCGAATACGCCGGAGTGAACTACTTCACGAAGGGTGGACAGAAGGACTTCAAAGACGACTCCGATGAGGTCATCTCACGCAAACTCCACACACAAATATCGTAATTCTAAACTCCAGATTTCTATAGCACTGCTCTGTAAGGCTAAGCGCAGGCGCCGAGGTCTATCAGTTAGCAAGAAATTTCGTTTTTAATTTGTTAGCCACCATCAGGAAACCGCGTTCTGTAATTGTAATCGTAAACTTAAAATTTCTATAGTCGCTACTCGAAAGCTTCAGCCTATTCACGAGTGCTGCGTCATGTCACATGGGTTGTTCAGAGACGCGAAGGGAAGATCAGAGTCTAGTTTTCAAAGAGACCGGGGAGAGGAGGCAGAGCAGCTGCTAAGGTGGGTTTCTTTGAGGACGAGAAAACTTGGTCGGCGGAAGTTTCGATGAATTGGGGTAGCCTATTCCAATCTAGTCTAGTCTAGACCAGTCTAGTCCAATCTAGTCTAGACTAGCTTAGTCTATTATAGTCTAGAATAGTCTAATCGATTCTAGTCTAATATAGTTTAGCCTAGTCCAATCAAGTCCTCGTCTAGCTATAGGCGTAGCTTAGTAGAAATTTATCATCATCAGCAATTATGATGCTAATCGCAATGTCCATCATTTTCTTAGGAGTTTCTGGACCTCACGAAGCCTCGTCTCCAACAGTCATCCTTCAGTGGCGCCCCCAGCAACAGCCTCCAGCAGACGCACGTGATCGACGACCGAGGTCAAACGGGGTCAGGCATCGCCGGACATAGATGGCGCTGCTGTTGGGCGCTTCTGACCACGTGCCTACGAGGCGACAACCGACACTACGACAGCATGAAGCCCGTGATCCTGAACCGGCGACAGGGCCCTTCCGTTCCGAACAGCGTCAGCAGACTAGACTCCCTGGCCAGGGTCGTATTCCCCTTCTGTTTCGTCTGCCTCAATGTTCTCTACTGGGCCGGGTTTTCGTACTATTTATAGACGAGGCCTCAAGGCTATTTATAGAACGTGACGTAATGATGTCGCTGTTGAAAATTGAAGTTAAACGAGGAAATTGTGACAGAGGTGATTATTACAACTATTTATGGAAGTCCCTAATTCATCCGATCCTCCGCCTTTCAAGCTTTCTCATCCTCAACGAAACCAGCCTTAGCAGCTGCTCTGCCTCCTTTCTCTGGTCTCAGGCAACCGGACTCAGAGGCGTAGCTAGAGGGCGCAGAGGGGACATGTGTTCCCGGGCGCCAAAGGAACGGGGCGCCAAAATGAGGGTTAAAATACATCATTTTACTCTTAATTTTGATGCAATTTTAACTAATTTATCCCAAATAAATTTCAAAGATTTAATTTTGGGGCCCAAAAGTATCCAGTTATATCCTCATTACTTTCAAACCAGTATGATTTTGGCGCCCCATTGAGCACCAAGGGGCACCATATAGCCTACTATCTGTATTTTTCATATTTTATTTCATTAAAATTTAAACTGCCATTCGATTTATTTAGAAAATGTGAAATAAATAAAACAGGGAGGGGCGCCAATTTCACAGTTCGTCCCAGGGCGCAAAATATCCTATAGCTACGCCACTGACCGGACTGGAATTTCACTGGATATCTCTTGACAACCCCTCTGACACGACGCAGCGCTCGTGAATAAGCTGGTGCCCTGCGGTTAGCTTTCGAGTAGCGACTATAGCAATTGGGAGTTTACGATTACGGTTACAGAATGCGATGGCTATTATATATAACGAAATTTCTAGCTAATTATAGGTCCCGGCGGAGCTATTTTTAGGCATAGGCCCTACACTTGCATTTGAATAATGACGTCATGCCTCAGTTGTTGGGCACAGCTGTAGCCTGTGAAGAGAGCGCGGTTTCCTGGCATTTATAGAACGCCCGTTAGGAAGAAGAATTTGTTTGGAATACGAACGATAGTTTAAAAATCAGACATCATTAGACATCGGTAAACTATTCAGCCTGCGCGATAAAATAATATGTAGAATCTTAATACTTGTCGTAAGAAACGAATAGCTGTGGCTCCTGGGAGCGGTCGAACGATTTGTTGTGATATCCTTGCGCGTTCATTAATTTACGTATCGTTCAAATTCATTTTCTTTCTGGTTGTTTTTTGCTTATTTTACATGGCAATATATTCTGGTGTGTGAGAAATTTACATGTTAAGGTTGAAATGCTTTAAGGGGCGAATAATCGGGTACGATATAAAACGACAGATTACTAAACGATGTTGATCTGTGACCAGTTTCGAACCCGAAAAGGGGAAATCCACGTGTAAACCAGAATAGCAATTTCCCTAGTTATTTTATTATTTAGCCAATTAATTATTTAATTGATTGCGATGGGCAGATTACAACTCTGCCTGTCCTAAAAAGTAGCTGATTGGTTAGAGCGTTCGTCTTGCTACGCGTAGAGTACGGGTTCGATTCTCCTTCCCTGAGACGGCTACTGTGTAGAGACCTTGAGCAAGTCCTTCATTCATAATTGCTGAGCGCTATCGATGGATGCTTGGTCATTATATATATCCCCGCCAGGGTAGAAATTTGCTTCGATTTCTGCCTCACCTGCGTCCCTAACCAACCCAGCTATATAATGGAGTGCACTGACCGTAGCCTGTCCTTGCAGAGGCTAAGAAAATGAAGTCGCTAACGCTGCGTACCCATGAATGCCTCTTTGGGTTGTCTTCTTCATATAGCGCTATAGTATCTTAGAATGAGAAGTTTTATCTGTTCTTGTGGCTTAGTACTTTCAGACACTAAAGAAGAACAGACGTCTTATCTTCTCACCGACAGTGTGCAGGCAATGTACCCATTATAGCTGAGTTGGCTAGGGGGCGCAGGTGGAGCAGAAATCTCAAAACAAATTTCTGTCATTGAACTCCGACCTATCGGTTAATAGTCCAGCACGCTAACCACTAGGTATACTTATCGCGTACCCTCGTTATTTCTGTTTCGAATCTGTTCCGACCAGCATTTCCATAATATGAATATTAACAACTTCGTTTCAGACGATTCACTATATTCTACTTTTTATAGACCATGTCGTCATATGGCTATTTATAAACACTGGATATTATTAATAAAGTTGAAACAAACTGAGTTATCTATATAAAAAGAGCCTTCGACGCGCGCCACTATGTATGTATGTATGTGTGTATGTATGTATTTATGTATGTATGTGTGTATGTATGTGTGTATGTATGAATGTATGTATGCATGTATGTATGTATTTATGTATGTATGTATGCATGTATGTATGCGTGTATGCATGTACATTGTATGTATGTATGTATGTATGTATGGAGAATGTTGGTACCAATAATATGAGAACAAAAGTCGTGTGTGTGTTTATGGTGAATGCTGGTGCTATCTGGCGAATAGCATGAGACTACTGTTAGGAGAAGGCAGCATCGGTAAAGTTCTCCAAATCGGAACAGTTGAGACTATTGCGTTCGTCGCCCGTAGTTAACTTAGCTAACAATATAGCGGAATTTTCGCAGAAGGAACATTTTGCCTAACCAGCACATTCCCACGATATGCATCATGCATGTGTCTTTGTGTCAAATATGTATGTATTTATGTATGCATATATGTAGGTCTGTATGTATGTATGTATGTATGTGATGTATGTATGTATGCAAGTATATGTGTATGTATGTGTATATGTATGTATGTATGTATGTATGTATGTATGTATGTATGTATGTATGTATGTATGTATGTATGTATGTATGTATGTATGTATGTATGTATGTATGTATGTATGTACGTATGTATGTATGTATGTATGTATGTATGCATGTATGTATGTGTGTATGTATATATGTGTGCATGTGTATATGTTTATATGTATGTATGTGTGTATGCGTGCGTGTATGTATGTATGACAGTCTTCATTTCATTCTTCTCCATTCTATGACATGTCCTTCCTTCCTGCGCCATAGTTCCTTTCCAGTATAGTTTACGCCTCCTATACTAGTTTTCCCTCCAGCTTTAAGTATACTTCATCAGCGAGCGGCCACCAAGTTCATGCAGAACTCCGCCAATGCTGGTACTCTGACAGGGCCAATCCAAAAGCCCCCATAAACAGTCACTACTACATCTACCACCAAGTGTATTATCATTTTGCGTATCACTTTATAATCCCCACAGGAGACCACTCCACTTCTCTAACTTCAACACTTCCTGCATTTGTTTCCACAATACGTTTTATCAGTTTATTGCTGCACATCACGTTGCCTCTCGTTTGTGTGTGACTGTGTGTCTGTATGTGTGTGTGTGGGGGGGGGGGGAGATGTGCGTGTATGCGTGTGCGTGCGTGCGTGACTGAAGCCGGTCCTAATAAAAACGCTCCTGCAGTTCTGTAGAGAGGCTTGTAACAGATATAGATGCCCTGTGTAAATACAAGTACGAATGTTTACAAAGCTTGCATGCAAACGAAGTGCACATTTCCACTGACACTTTTAAACCAAACTATATATATATATATATACGTATATGAATATATACATGCAAATATATACATATATACATCCATACATATATGCATATAAACATAGGCCTACATATAAATATATATATGCACTTATATACATATACAAATATAGACGTATCTACAGATATACATATATACATAATATTATACTTGAAATTTATGGGTTGTAGTTATATATCGATTGCATGTATACAGATGTAAAGAGGCTATTTGCATTTTATATGTAGGTTAAAGGTTTATTATTTGGCTGAGCATTCATAAAACACTCAAATGACATCACTTAATGTCCGGAAGAATTAGACACTGATTTCGGTTACTATCCAAACATTTATGTGTCGCTTTTAATACGAATGCAATGATCACGCATTGCAAGATTTTTTATGTATTTATGTATGTATGTATGTATGTATGTATGTGTGTATGTATGTATGTATGTATGTATGTATGTATGTATGTATGTATGTATGTATGTATGTATGTATGTATGTATGTATGGATGTATGTATGCATTATGTATGCATTATGTATTTATGTATGAATGTAAGTATGTATGTATTTATGTACATGTATGTATTTATGTATGTGTGTATGTATATATGTGTCTATGTATGCATATATGTATTTATGTATGCATGTATGGATGTATGTATGCATTTATGTATGCTTGTATGTATGCATTTGTGGATGTATGTATGTATGTATGTATGTATATATTTATGCATGTGTATTTGTAAATGTACATTATATAGAACTATATACATCATGTATGTATATTTATATTGTAACTGTACATTTTATGGGTTGATGTGTGACTGTCTATGTTTATGCAAATATGTAGGGCCTATGAATAAGCAAATTTATTATGTATACTCATGTATGTATGTATGTATGCATGTATGTATATATATGTATGCATGTATATATGTATGTATGTATGTATGTATGTATGTATGTATGTATGTATGTATGTAGGTATATATGTATGTATGTATGCACGTGTGTGAGTTTTCGTTCATATTATGGCTCTTTTAGGCCTGTATTCCTGGCACGCATCGAATGGTTAGGCGAGGATCTGACAATTATGAGCGTATGTTGTTTTCTGGAGCCTTGCTTTCACCGGCCGCAGGCGTTGTAAATCTTAACTCAATGGCACTTGCGAATGCGCCTACAGCACTCGCACCCCATACGCCCCGTTTGTTGGAGCAAAACCCCTCGCTCCACGGCTCGTATAAACAACGGAGTTCTGTAGCATACGAAATTATATCAATTGCACGGGAGGCTGAACGTACAAAACGCGGCCGACCAATTTTACGTGCAGTTAAACGGGTCGAGACAGTTGTAAGGTCGTGCTGGCTAACTTATTGTATATAGCTTTCAACGTACAGCTATTTAGCCAGCGCGACCTACGTTTGCGATGACCCGTTTACGTGACGTGGCAATGGTCGGCAGCAAGTTATGCATTCAGCTTCCCGTCCAGTGTACTAGTTTGATATTCCAGTGCACTTACTAGTACAAAGTTGTAGTTTGAGATTCCCGTTCAACTACTATTACGAAGCGGTAGCGTAGAATAAGCCGCCTTCTCAGTTACTATCAAAAGTGGGACAGAGAGAAGCCTATGGATGCAATGCAGACTTTATTCTGTGGTTCACTGAAGTGACAGAAAAATCGACTCAACCGTTGGACGAATGCGAATTAGTTACGCTGGTACGTAATCTAATCTAAAGTAATACAGTGTAGTGTAATCTAAACTAATATAGAGCTCTGAGCTACAATTGTTACCTGATCCCTTTGGATCGTGACCTGGAACCGATATTGACCCACCTGCCTGTCGATTTGTTTTGACTGAGCGCCTGTGAATAAGCTGGTTCTCGCGACATGGCTTTTTGGGGTGCTGTAGAAATCTTGAGAGTACTATCTCTTGTTAGGTAACGTATGTTGCTTTGATATGTTTAATTATGATAAGTTGCGTTTTTGATATGCTTTATCAATGATATGTTGCGTTTAATAATTATTCTAAGTGATGTGAGCTTTTTATTCCTCGATGCAGACTTGTCTAGACTCCAGAGGTAACAATAAAACGACAGTGGTACGTAACTAAGTGGCCCGTTAGCTCAGTTGGTTAGAGCGTCGTGCTAATAACGCGAAGGTCGTGGGTTCGATCCCCATACGGGCCACGATATTTTAGAATTTAGATTAAAATAATTAGCATTATATATATAGGCCTACAATATAAAAAAGAAAAAGAAAACCGACAAAATCTGAGTAAAAGGGCCGAGTGAAGTTGGAATTATTTCTTGCTTAATTTAAAAATCGTGGAAATTATTCATATAAGAAGGCTCACGTATCACCCCTCAGGCTATCCACTCAAAATTAAAGTCTCAACTCTTCAAGAAACCCTATCCCGATTCATCTTCCGGTTTTCGTGACCTTAACGAAACCGCCTTAGCAGCTCCTATGCCACCTGTTACTGGTCTCTCTGGCAACTAGACTTGGATCTCTGATAACTCTCTGGACAACCTCTGTGACTCGACGCATCGATTGCGAATAAGCTGTTGCCCTGCGCTTAGCTTTCAAGGGACGCTTTAGAAATTTGTAGTTTATGCAGTCTTGTTGTCAAGACCTTAAACCTCAAGACTAAGACTTTGAACCTCAAGACCAAGACCTAAAACTCAGCTCATCAGATGGCCCGTTAGCTCAGTTGGTTAGAGCGTCGTGCTAATAACGCGAAGGTCGTGGGTTCGATCCCCATACGGGCCATTACGTTTTACTGTTTGCAAACTCTTCTACGTAACATAGTGATTTTGTACACACATACACATATGTACAACACACACATGCAAACAAGCATGCACGCATACACTATAGGCCTAATACCACTGCTTTATAGTATGCTAATATTATTAATACAAAAAATACTATAGAGATTAGACCATAATATAATTATTTTCACATTTTATTACATGTAACCAAAGAATTACTACTTACTAGTATAGCCAGATAAACGCTTTTAAGTTTTTTATTTTATAAAATCAAGTAAAGTATTGAATATTGACGTGAATACGGCTTTGATTTTGGTGCGCCATCGGTTGATGCCTTGAGCATTGGATGCCAACGCGATAGAAGTTACTAATTACAATTAAGCTTACTACTTATAATTACAAATTACAATTACAAACCATAGCTTCAATTTTGTCCATGATGATAATAGGCCTATACGAACAACTTTGAAATTTAGAGACATTCGTAGAAAACTAGTAAAATATTCTCCCTGGCGGGGAATCGAACCCCGGCCGCGGCGGTGAGAGCGCCGAATCCTAACCACTAGACTACCAGGGAATTGATTAGTTACTGCATTTGTGGCTCTAAGTATGCTGTTTTCTAAACGACGCCCTATCATAACAAAGACGATTTATCCAGGCTTGGGACTGGCACCACTCGAGAGAAGTACTATTAGAGTTTTTGATGATGTAATTATTAAAACAATATTTGGGTCTCTTCTTGTGTTACCAACTGTATCTATCATCATAAATCAACTGTTATCTGATTTACTATCACTTGCAATTATTGTTTTTGTAACACTGTGTAATCCCGTGTCGATGGGAAAATCTTTCAATAAACGAATATTTGATTTGATTTGATAATGTGATATCTCATCCTATTGTGATATTTGTCCAATTGTGAAAATATTCACCATCATCATCACCATCATCTGCCTTAGGCTCTTCTGTCTATCACCCCTCAGCCTATCCACTCAAAATTAAAGTCTCAACTCTTCAAGAATTCCTATCCTGATTCATCTGACCCCCCGCCTTCCAATTCTTCTCGACCTTAACGAAACCCATCTTAGCAGCTCCTCTGCCTCCTCTCTCTCTGGTCTCTATGGCAACCGGACTTTGATCTCCATCTGATAACTATCTGGACAACCCCTCTGACTCGACGCATCGCTCGTGAATAAGCTGTTGCCCTGCGCTTTGCTTTCAAGTGGCGCGTTTAGAAATTTGAAGTTTATGCAGTCTTGTTGTCAAGACCTTAAACCTCAAGACCAAGACCAAAGCCTAGACTTTGAAAGACCAAGACTTTGAACCTCAAAACCAAGACCATGACTTTGAACCCCAAGACCAGAATTTGGTCTCAAGACCAAGACCAAGACTTTTAAAACGAACTCGAGTGCACTCGAGACCAAGACCTTTGTCTCGAGAACAACAAGACTGACTTTACAATTACGATTTCATCCTATTGTGATACTTAATCTAAGTATTTCTCAAGTACTTCCTATTAGGGTATTGACCCTATTGCGATACTTCCGTCGTGCTACCACATTTTATGTCTTATTGCGATATTTCATCCGCCTGGGTTGTTTCAGTGTAGGCTATCTGTAATTAACTTCTACTGCTACAACCATTGTAATTTTTGCTGTGTTTCTTCTTTAATCTCTTTCAAGTGAAAGTGCTGTGATTTGCGGTGACCTTCAGAGTACTGTGATCTGCGATGACCTTCAGAGTACTGTGATCTGCAGTGGCCTTCAGAGTATACTGTGATCTGCGGTGACCTTCAAACTATAGGCCTACTGTGATCTGCGGTGACCTTCAGAGTATTCTGTGATCTGCGGTGATCTTCATAGTACTGTAATTTGCAGTGACCTTTCACAATACTGTGACCTGCGGTGACTTTCAGACTACTATGTTGTGCGGTGACCTTCAGAGTACTGTGATCTGCGATGACCTTCAGAGTACTGTGATTTGCAGTGACCTTTCACAATACTGTGACCTGCGGTGACCTTCAGAGCACCGCCGCATCGAAAGACCGGAATTTCTTTACATCTTTCATTGTAGTCATGTGCTTGTTTACCGATGACCACAGTGTTTGATGTAAATAATAACCGGGTCTAATCGTCTCCACGTCCCCCTCACGTCCCCTCCTCACGTCCCCCTCACGTTCCATACCCCTAGACTCCGACAAAGCGATGCAGGAATTTTGTGCTATGGACGCGGAAGAAGATGGGTCTGAGGAAGCGTTGCAATTTGCCCAGCGGAGTCCGTGGTTGGACCTTCTCTCTGCCAGGCTACTAGCGTGCCCGTATGAAGCCCATAATTATGGGACTCGCATTCCCATTTGCAGCCCGTAAAGAGCCCATATGGAACACATTGTGATAATGTATTTGAAACATTTGTTTTAGTAGGAGATTGAACACATTTGGGCTACATGTTTGTACGACTTTTTCTAGCCAGAGGATCCAGTATGGAGGAGGAGGACAAGGAAAAGAGGAGGAGGAGGAAGAGGAGGAGGAGGAAATAGGAGAGGGGTGGAATAGGAGAAGTATCAAGGGAAGGAGGAGTGAAGAGGTGGAGGAGAGTGATGAGGAGGAGAATCCAGAAGAGGAGGAGCTAAGAGGTGAAGGATGAGAGGGAGGAGAGGGGGAAAGGGGAGGAGGAGAATTGATAAGAGGAGGAAGAAGAGGATCAAGAGAACAGAAGCAAAGAGGTGAATGAGGAGAAGGAAGAGAAGGAAAAAGAGGAAGGACGAGAATGAAGAGGAGAAGGATCAAAAGGAGGAGGTGCAACGAGGTTAAGGAGAAGAAGGAGAAGGAAGAGGCGGAGGAAAGGGGGAAAGAGGAGGAGAAATAGCGAAAAGGAGAAACCAGGAAAAGGAGGAAAAACAAAGAGGAGGAGGAAGAGGGAGGACGGGGGAGGAAGCAGAGGAAGAAGAAGAAGAAGAAGAAGAGAATGAGGAGGAGAATGAGGATGAGGAGGCGGCGATGGAGGAAGAGGAGAAACAAAACGAGAGGGAGAGGAAAAACATAAGCTGCCTTCTCCCACTGCAGTTCCTACATTGTGTAAGATTTAAAAAATTTTACATCGTGCCTTCCATTCTGACGCATGTAGGCTACAGTGTACACACTGACAAGAGCAGATAGTCCAAATAGACCAACGCAAGGGCCTAAAACGAATGTTTGCCTAAACTCGTCCGCGGCCTAAATCGGACTGTAATAATTTACAGGCTTATAGCTAGCGATGTAGGTTTTACGATGTGCTTTGTAAACCGGTCGTCACTTGTGGCAAAGTCCGAGCAAACAACCGCTGGCCACTCAGAGATGCTAATGCGAAGGACATGTTTCGTCCGCTACGTAGAAGGCATATGCACGTGCATCGTTTTGTAATGTGGTCGTGTTTTTACGACACGCTGTGTAGTGATGCTCTATATATATAACGCTCTACGTTTTTCTCTGTATGTCTCTGTCTGTCTGTCTGTCATTTTCTGCCTCTCGATCTCTGTCTGTCTGTCTCTGTCTGTTTGTCTCTCACTCTCTGTCTCTGTCTGTCTGTCTGTCATTCTCTGCCTCTCAATCTCTGTCTGTCTGTCTGTCTGTCTGTCTGTCTCTGTCTGTCTGTCTAATTCTCTGTCTGTACAGAGTAATGTCTAGTTATAGCAGGCATCATTATATTTTGCGCGCGAATGAAATTTGTTATTTATATAGCATCTCAAGTTCATGGGATTGTCTCACATGCATTGAATGTGATTTTGGTATTCAGGCATGTATGTATACAAATGTATGAGTGCGTTGGGTTAGCGGTCTGTATTATATATATATAGGCCTATGTGTACGTATGTATTTATAATTTATGTGTATATATGTGTGTATATATGTCTGTGTGTATATATATATGTATATGTATATGTATATATGTATGTATGTGTGTATATCTATGCCTACAAACCAGACAGGTAGAGTATAGCCATACATGAAATGATGTATCCTATATATACTCATGTATATGGCGGTGAACCATAAGATTGTTAGAAGTTATGCTGCAAGAGTTCTAGTGTATCGTATATATAATGTTTACTTAATACTTCATATACAGACCTGAATATGTGTAGGTCTATATATTAGATATAATATCAAGTGATTGACTGACCCCGATTGCATTAAATATTCAAGTCCTTGAAGGCAGCTTTATTTGCACTTGAAACGAAATTCTTCATCCTGTGAACAAGCGTTCGACAATGTTAACAAGCGTTTGACAATGTTTGCAATCTTTTCCATTGGTAACGCTTTAATTTAAGGTAAAAACGTCACGAATAAATTATACAGTGGTCATCTCATTCGTCGAATGCTGATGTCCAACTCCATGCACTCCACAACCACCACCAACAATGATTGACATTATATGACTGAAGAATTAAGAGGAGGAACTTCTAAAAAACGAATGTTTCAGCTAAGCTAAGCACTAACACAGCTAAGCTAAGCACTGCCAAAGTACGGGCAGTGACGGAGTTTAATTGCATCTTAAGCTAGTACTAGGCCTAACATAGCTAAATCTGTCGTCGTCCTCCTTTATCCAGGCTCAGGACTGGCACTACCATGTACGGGCAATTACGGAGTTTAATTGCATCTTAAGGCATCAAAGGCCGTTGACGCCGATAGGAAGAATCTTCTATACTGTACGTCTTCATCCAAAGAACAATGCTGATTGAACGAAAGTGACGAGTAAATTCTGTAGTAGCCATTTCTGGCTTAGAACCTCTCTACCGCTTCAATCGCACCTTCAAATGCGCATATGACCGCTATCTAGTCATACGGGCTTGTAATATCTCCACCACGGATGCAGAACTTGATCACATCAATGTCTGGGTCCAGAGATGCAATCTTCTTCTGAACCATTCAAAATCCAGCGACATTAGCTTCATCATGCCCAAGGCGAACCTTAAATCTTGTCCACTACATATATTTGCGGCATCTCAAGGGTCTCGTCTTTAAATATACTAGGCATAGAGATAACCGATAAGTTTGGATTTTCTCCCTTTATCTAAAGACAGAGCGTAAAAGCAATCCATTTACGCTCATCTTATCTTGATTCTCACTAGCTCTCGGGCGCCTGTCTCCATGACGTGATACGGGCCACCACTGTCAACCGTATGCTATACTGTTCCCAGGTATGGTTGGGCTTTGCTAACAAGCAGGAACTTGATCAATTCTTCGCAAGTAGTAAGAGTGCGCACAGTGCACTCTGCACTAACCCGCATGAGAGATTATTAGAAATATTTAACTTTGAATATAAAACCGGAAGTAGAACTCGGAATATATGCAACATAGGACAGCCTGGACAGGGCCCTTACAACAGACGATGAGACGGCCATGATTGTGACTGACGTCAGCACTTACCGCTCATTGAACACTAAGTACAAACTAGCAAGCCAGCGTGGAAACTTTATAATTACAACTGTGTGCATGTTCTAGCCGAACTTTTTTCCGGCGGCTAGCCGTGAAATAACTCTGGGCGGTTTTTCGGCTAAGCCGCAAATTTTCCGGCGGTTTATCGGCTTGCAGAAATTTTTTCGGCTCGGCGGCTAACGGCGGCGGCTTAGGGGTATGAGCAATTGGTTTACTAAAGCATATTCTATTCTATTCTATTCTATTCTTAAATAGTATGATGACCAAGTAAGGGGCTTATTTGGAAGAATAGAGTGAAATCGCTGCAATATTTGTATCGCCTGTTGGATGCTGCCTGTGACTCATTGCATCCCGAACCAAAACAATAGGCCCTTTGGATTCCATGTGTCTTTCTCAGTCGCTGACTCAATCCGTGGAATTAACTGTCTGACCACTCTGCATGCTTCTCTCCAATGGATCGTGATTTTGGAATGCGAGTTTGCTTCAGAGTTACTATCGATTGGTATGCCTTGTGCATATTAGCTCTATAGAAGTTTCCGGATTTTATTAGTTTAGCAGAAAATACGAACACTGAAGAGCTTGCATGTAGGCCTAGAATTCTTTGTCTGCATCAAACCCGAGTAAATGCATTTCAGTAGTCGGTCTACTTTCTATGTTTTTCCAGTGAAGCCAGACGACTTCAAGGAGTTTTCAAGGTTACTCTAAGCAATCTTAGCAAGTGATTTTGATGCCTTATTTCAGGAAATTGAACTTAAGAGTTCTGAGTAAGTAAGTAAACTTATAAGTAAGCCTAAGTAGGATAGTAAGGGATTTGAGTAAGTAAGCAATCAAGTACGAAAGTAAGTAAGCGAGTGAGTATGTAAGTTAGTACACTTTTAAAATTATGTAGGCCCTGTAAAATTCATGAACTTGCGGGAGAAGCGCGTGGACATTTCGTGGGCATTCGTTGTTAGTTTATGAAAATATTAGCTATAGTGCACACACAATTGCAATTAATGTGTTGCTTTTTCTAAGTAATTTGATTTTGTACGTCATTATTTTCATGTAATCAAATGCAACAAGAGTATAGGCGTAGGAGGTGGGTTCAGCTTTCCTGTTTTCCAGGAAGTAGATGCTGAGAAAAAAGCTGAACAAACTAGTTCTAACTTGCCCGAATCGGAACAGTATTAGACTAGGCCTATTAGTAGCTACTAGCTTGCAAACCACCATAACATTTTCAGCTTTATTCATTGATGTAATAAATTATAAGGTAATTACTATATATGCACGACGCCAATTATTGGGGATTTAATTTTGTTTCGGTCAGAAGTAAAATCTTGCTCCCCCCACAACTGAAATTCTCCTACGCCTATGAACAAAACCTATTATTGCAAAGTAATTCTTCGCAAGTTGGTTCGTCTTGGCTACCTCCCTCCTTCGTTTCCAACTTTTAAGGAACTCTGCAATAAAGCTGATCGCGATCTCTTTAGTAGCACTATTAAAACTCCAGTCACTTCCTCCATGAGGACCATGACCTTCTACGACCTGTTCTAAAGAGTACAGCATTCTAGCCAGGAAACCTCGTCGGGTAAGAGAATCGTCTTGGGAGAATCAGATTATGCGAACGCTGGCGTAAATTATACCCGGTCGCAAATTCTCAAATCCTAACACGTACACAGCAGTTCATAAATACTTAGGGCTTAGGGTTAGGGTCAGTGTAGCCTTTGCATTTTGTGCGATTAAAAAGCTATAGGCCTACCTGCGATTGGAAGCTGGATATTTTCATTGCAAAAAATTAATTCGGGTGAGAGACGACTAAAAAGCTATACCTGCCTGTGGAAGCTGCATATATGTGCGACTAAAAAGCTGTACGTGCGAATGGAAGCTGGATATGTTCATTGAAAAAATTTCATTATTTATTCTCAACCAATAGCGACGAAAATAAATATAACTAGCTATTAAACGAAAGTGATGCTTATATAACGCTTGAAACGGCTATTTAAATGTGTCTAGACATAGGTAAATAATTGTTAAAAATTTAACGTGTTTGAAATCATCTTGCAACTACCAGCGCCGTTAACGTCCGTACAGTGGCGGCGCGTGGATTTATCAAAGGTGGTGCGAAGCATCAGTGTGCCGCCCCCCACCCCGTAAGGCGACAGGCCTGTCTAGTAGTCTAGGGCAATTTTGTCTGTGTTGTGTATGATAGTAGTAAGTAGCAGCCTTAGCCTAGGATAGAGCACAGTAGCAGATGAAGCAGATCCGCTACTAGTATCACTGCGCACCTAAAGTAGGCCTACTTTTAGGGGTTTTTCAGAGAGTAGTCAAAAAGAGGTCCGAGTCCGGTTCCAGAAGGCCAAATCAAATTAGACTGGTTCCCCAGAACGTAGTTCAAAAGAGACCCGAGTCCAGTTTCCACGGGGCCAGATCAAGAGAAGAGCCAGAGCAGCTGTCTCGTTTATTGCGAGAAGAATTTGAAGGCGGAGGATCAGATGAGTCAGGGTAGTAGCCTACTATTAGGCCTACTTGGAAAGGAGAGATTTTAGTTTTGAGTGGAAAGCCAGATGGTGATACAGAACCATGAGGAGGAGAATGAAGGACGGGTTGTAATGATGATGGAGGAACTGAGAAGCTACGGAATTCAGAGGGGAGATCAATCCACAGGCGAGGTGCTGTGTTGAATATGGCTCGGTTGGAGAACTTGAGATGAGTAGTGACTGGCCGACAAGAAAGACTGAGATAAAAGCAGTATGAGAATTGTAGGAAAAAGACTGGGGGGTTAGACTTTGATTTACGTGAAGTTGGAGTGTGCAATGAAGACTTTACTGTGGGGTCCTAAGAAAGACTGGGGGGTTAAACCCCCCAACCCCCGACAATTCTCACCCTGGATAAAAGGATGATCGGGTGGAGCGCGTTGTCTAAATGGTGAAGAGATCACTGAGGTACTTGGGCCGGGAATATTGTAGAAAGTTGTAGGTTAGTGTAATATAATGAAGTGGATTCGCTCTGGGATTTTTAACCAATGGAATGATTTGAGGATGCATGGGAGTGATATGATGATGTTTGGGCGTACTAGTGACAGCTCTGGCAAGTGAGATTTGGATAAGTTGCAGACGCTTGATTTGGGTGGATTCAAGGTTGAGGAAGAGGGAATTACAGTAGTCGATCTTTGAATGAACAATAGAGGTAGCAATGGTGGAGGCAGTTTTAAGGTCGAGCATGGGCCGGATGCGTCGGAGGTCACGAATGTGAATGAAACAGGAGTGCGGGAGGTTGGAGATGTGGCTGGAGAAGGAGAGGTGTGCATCAGAAGTAATACCACATTAGCAATATAATCAAGCGCAATCATTATTTCTAGAACCCAGAGGCGTAGCTAGGGGTGCAGAGGGTACATGTATCCTCGGACACCAAGGAAAGGGGCGCCAAAATGAGGGTAAGATAAATAATTTTATTTTGATGCAGTTCTAACTAATTTCTCCAAAATAAATTTAAATGATTTAATTTTGGAGCCCCAAATATATCCAGTTATATCCATGTTACTTACAAACCAGTTCTCAGGTATGATTTTGGCGCCCCATTCAGCAATAAGGTGCAACATGTATGTACTATCTGCATTTTTCATATTTTATTTAATTAAAATTAAAATTGCCATTATATTATTTGGGAAATGTGAAATTGTAAAACGGGGTGGGGCGCCAAATTCATAGTTCGTCCCCGGGCTCAAAATATCCTAGCTACGCCGCTGTTAGAAACTAAAGGCTTAAAATGATGTAAATCAATTTAAAACTAAGAAATACATTGAAATTCGATGAACAGTGAAGATTTACAGTTATCTGAATTATGATATTTAAGTTTCATTGAAATTTCTAGCAACGAATTACGTAAAAACTCCAAATGAAACACTACGGTGATCACAGGAACCATTGAAAAAATATTCCAGGTAGTCAAGGTACCGCCCCCCTCAAGTGGCTGCCCGGTGCGACCGCACCCCCTTGTACCCCCACGCGCCGCCACTGCGTCCGTAGTTAGCTCCCGTAATTACATTTCTGTTATCTACGTGATGAAAGTATCAGAAGCATGTTTTAAAGGTGTCTAATTACACCTCCCACCGCTGAGGCCACAGCACTATTCCATGAGGCCAAGATTGCATGACCGATTACTACCTAGAGCGGACAATTTAATGAGGAAAACATTTTTGACAAGAATGCTTTATTTTGTATAAACTATTATGTAAACCAAAGTGCGGTATAAGCAGTTGGTATTAATAAAGAATATATTTACTTTACTTACTTAATCTCAAATACTGTACTATTACTGTAGGCCTAGTTTCTAAGGTGTAAGCGACATCTCGCGACTGCCGGTATACGTAGGTAGCATGAAAGATGTCCTCTCTTGCGAAGTGAGGTAGCAAGAGCTGATAGGCCTAAATGCGGTGGCCGATGAACTGCGATATCCAGAAGAGCTTCCTGTCTGCTTGCGCAAACAGTCTCTTCTGCAATGTAGTTCTTCCCTCATATTTGCCATATTATGCGAACCCTTTAAGAGCTGCATTAAGCCCTAATACTCGCAGTATCATAGGTGATAATATTGGAACGCCTCTGGTGAGTCTCTTTCTAAATCACGCGCTGTCTGCGATTAGATGTACAATAACCATCGTAGTCGTAATCGTAATCGTAATCTCCAAACTTCTCAAAAAGCGCCACTTGAAGGCCAAGCGCAGGGCACCAGCCTATTCACGAGCACTACATCAAATCAAAGGGGGTTTCCAAAGAGTAATCCAGAAGAGGTCCGAGTTCAGTTTCCATAAGGCCAAACCAAATCAGCGGGGCTTTTCCAGAGCGTAGTCCAAAAGAGGTCCAAGTCCCATTTCCAGGGTACCAGATCAGAATAAGCAGAGTAGCTGTCAAGGCGGGTGTCGTTTAGGGCGAGAAGAATTGGAAGGCGGAGGATAAGATGAGTCAGGGTAGGATTACTTGGAAAGGTGAGACTTAATTAGGCCTAAGTTTTAGTGGAATGCCCGGGGAGGGGTGTTCTTGGGCCCCTTCTGTTCATCCTCTACACTACTCTCAGCTCACTCATTAAAGCATCCTCAGTTGATCATCACCTTTATGCTGATGACACACAGCTAGTCATCTCTCTCTCCAAACAGCTTCTCCCACTTCATAGATCATCTTCTCCATGTAGTTACCAAAATCTCTTCCTGGATGTCATCAAATCTCTTGTGTCTAAACCCAGCTAAAGCGGAATTCATTCTAATAGGCCTGCGTGATCAACTCAAGAAAATCCCAGATCCATCCATTACCCTCAACATCGACTCTACCTCCATCAACACATTCACTGCAAACTCTCCTGTCCGCAACTTAGGCGTGATTGTTGACCAGCACCTCAGCTTCTCCGACCATATCACCCATCTCTCCCGCTCTTGCTTCATGCACATCCGTGACCTTCACAGAATTCGCCCAATGCTAGACTTCAAAACTGCATCCACAATAGCTCGGACCAGTCTCCTCAGACTGTACAGTACATATAAATTTTTTAAAAGCCCCAAGAAAGTTAGAATTTTTTAGGCTCCCATACTGCGAATTGTGAGGCCCTAATAGCCGCCCTATAGGCCTAGTTTTTGGCTTATGGCTGAATCCGGCACTGATTTTAGGCCTATAGCCTATGTATGAGCTAAAGCGTCGCGTTGTTTTCATTAAAAGTTCAAATTTCTGCCAGTAAAATCATACGAATTTTTTTAAAATTTCGTCAAGTTTTGCATAAAAATATAAAAATATGAAAAAAATAGTGTCGGTTCTATCCGCTCGAAGGCCTTTTTCGTCAGCGCAGATTTCGACACGATGCGCCTGCAATTTTCTTAGCGGCCACGACGCCTGGCCAACATAAACTCCTTGCGATCCGTATATATAGTAGACTTTATTATTGTGACGTTATAATGGTGTGGAGATGGGAAACATTAGGCGGGCAATACAAATCACAGTTTGCTAGATTTCAACGCAGGATTTCGGTCGTCTGCATTTGAAAATATTTTATTCAATTCTTTGTTAACTTTGCATCATTGTAGAAGCTAAAATAATTTTATTATTGCGCTCTGTGCCAAGTACAGCGACCAATAGGCCCTCTAACGACCAAATGTGTTATCTCGAATATTTATTTATTTATTATATAATTATAATTACGTTCGAACAGGGCTGTAGTGGTAAAATTAGCGGTGAGTATACACGCTATCGGTTGGTTAACCGAAACAAATTAGAGGTGAGTAATCTGAGTATACGCTATATACAGTATTTCGTGAGTAGGCCTATACGCTACAGAATTTTAATTTGAATAAATATAGGCCTAGGCCTAATATTTTGTGAGGTGAGTATAGGCTACGGTCTCTAGAGGTAAGTAGCCTACACGCTGTATACCCGCGTAAACCCTCGACTACAGCCAGGGCTGTAGTCGAGCGTATACGCGGGTATACAGCGTATACTCACCTCTAGGGAAATTTGAGAGCGTATACTCCTGCAGCGCTCTAGACGAGGGTATACGGGGGTATACAGCGTATACTTACCTCTGTAGAGACCTGAGTAATGAAATTTGGAGGAAAAAGAGAGGTTTTGACAGGTTTTTTGAGGTTTTTAGGGCGAATGACTAAAAAAAAAGGTCATCAACTTTTTCAGAGACGAAATCGTAAAAAGTCAGAACATTTGGAGGGAATTTGTGAAAAGTCTGAAATTTTTCCTAAAAAAAAGGTCTTCAAATTTTTCTACGCCGCTGGTCACCGGTAGCGTATACTCACCTCAAATGTTACCACTACAGCCCTGACTACAGCCCTGTGTTCCAACGACAATTTTTAAATAGGCCTAAGTCTTTGCTACACTTTTATTTGTTGTTACTTAGGCTAATTTGGTAAAACCGTAGTTTTGGTAAATTATGTCTATGTAGATACCCTAGGACCTAGGGTATCTATACATAGACATAATTTACCAAAACCTTTTTAGATACCTAACCGCGAAACTAAAAGTTGGATGAACGATGAAAATATTTCATAATAAAACAAACTAGAAGTTGGATGATTGATGAAAATGATACATAATAAAACTCAAACTACAAGTTGGAATTGCGATGAAAATATATCGTTTTTGTGCTGAAATTATTGCTGCGGTTGAGCGATGAAAATATTTTAGGCCTATACTAAAACTGAAACTAGAAGTTGGATGGTCGATGAAAATATGGCTCAAACTAGAAGCTGGATGGTCGATGAACATAATTAGCCTAATACATTAAAATTTACATTCTTGCCATAAAATTGATGATTACTTGACAGCTATTGCCAGGGTACGAATTACCCAATAAGTGATCCTGCAGCTGAGGCCAACACACACTCTACTGAAAGTGGCTCTACCAGTGGGATAACCATTGTTTCAAATCGTAGGCCTATCTGTGGACCAAGATGGAAATGTTATGAAAGCTGTCTGCCCTGCATGTCCTGCTGCAAGAAACCATTGACTGGAACTAGACCTAAATGTACAACCTAGTGAGTAGGCCTAGGCCCTAGTGATAAAAGTAGGCCTACATGTTGATCTCTCAAAAGTATTTTGAAAAACTATTTTCAATAGTATTTTGAAAATACTATTTTATTTTGTATTTTCAAAATACTTTTTAAAAGTATTTTATTTTGTATTTTCAAAATACTTTTAAAAAGTATTTTGCCCATCACTGGTGCTGTGTTGGATATGGCTCGGTTGGACAACTTGAAGTGAGATAGTGACTGAGGGTCGAGAAAGACTGAGATAGGACGATGATCTGGTGGAGTGGGTTGTCTGAATGGTATGTTCCAAATCAATAAAAATCCATAGCGATACTCTGATTCATATATATCGAAATTACAGTAAAATCTGATTTTAACGGAGATGCATTATTAATGATAAATTTTAAAGTCGATATACCTTGTAGAGTTAGGTCGTCAATCACGTGATTGACGCTCGGCCACGTGTACGTGTCCATTACGTCATCGCAAGCAGACTCTACATACAGTTTTATATAGTTCGTGGTTTATGCGTTGTTGGTTCAGAGGGCAGCATGGAGTTGTTTCGGGTGTCGAAATTCGCTGAGTTTATACTATTCATATACGTTTTCTGGCTGAATATAGACTCGGTATTTTCCGAATGGAATACCAAAGACTATCTCAAGAAGGAGCACTCTCTCATAAAACCGTATTCAGGTGCAGCTTTTGGTCTAACACGAATGCAGGCGTGGCACACTGTCCTAGCTCTTCCGCTGCCACAAAGCCTTAAGAATTTGATTAATTCTTTGAATGCAGTTTCCGACGTAGCTAAATCTGTCGGAATCTTGTTCGATGATTTTATCAAGTAAATTATTTTCCATGAGCACTGAGAACAACTCGATTCTAAACAGCATCCACCGTAGCCGTCTGAATCTCTGTGCCTGACCCCTTTGGATGTTGACCTGGAACCGATTTTGACCTTGCCTGCCTATCGATTTTGTTTTCACTGAGCGCCTCTAGAGAAGGTGGTTCCGTGACTTCGCTTTTTTAGGCGCTGCAGAAATCTCGAGACTACGGCTATGAACAACTGCATGTTACACAAATATTTATGCAACACTATGACTCCAGAGTTTTTCCTACTTATTTTTCTGTATTTTATTTCATTTCCTTTTTTAGAAGTTCTGTTTCAGCTAATACTAATATATCGGTAATTTGGGAATTTTTTGCAGATGCTCTTGTTGAAACTCATGCAGTATCAAATACAAGAGTTTGTTTTGTTTCATGTAGATGAAAAATGGGAGTCCGTCGGTAGTACTATAATCAGCAATTCGTACGTGCGTCTGACGCCGGATCACCAGAGCAGGAAAGGCGCCATCTGGAATAGTGTTGTGAGTGTTGCAGCGTTTCAGAATTCAGTAACATATTTCAATGGTGCATTCTTCTCACGCAAGAGTGTGTGACAGTCTGTGTGTGATGGTTATGGTAATTGTTAAGTTATATAGCACCATTTCAAGAGAGACGTATCGGAGGCACTCCTGACCTAACACAACGCAACCACGATCGAACAAATGGTCTTCAAGCGTTTGCGGAAAAAGAGGCAGAGAGGATGAGAACAGCTAGTGGTTAGCCCTGGTGACTCAGTTTCAAAGCTTAGGGATTCAAATTCAGGACTGTCGGGACAGAAAGTTTTTTCAAGATTTATGCCTTGTAGCGAATTAGGCTTCGATATGAGTATACTGATTATACACTGTCAGAGGGAAGATCAGGTGGTGAATGGTGACAACTAAAATAACTAAAGTAAGAGCGAATTATGTTGTGACTGTATTCAAACAGCATGGGGTATGGTAAGATTCTTTTCCTGAAGTGACAGTTAAACAGCTTCAGGTAGAATTATATTTGCCTCGCATGGTCCCTCTCGATTTTCTGGTTTAAAAAAAAAATTAAAATATTGTGATGTAATCTGACTTGACTGCATTTCGACAAATTCTTTTTATGCATTCGTATACTTTGTTGCTTTTAATCCAGCTTTTAAAATAGTCTTATTGCAATTGCATTCACATATATATGTAGCACCTCTTCAGGAGTGACCCATAAAATTATAACTGAACCTTAAAGTCTCTGTCTGGTGACAGCATTTTTGTAAAAGACCTATTTTTAAACTACCATTATCAAAGTCGCACAGAAATGTGAATCTGTGGTACGATTGGCCAGTCGCCAGGTGAAGAGCAGATAGATATGACTGTCATTAGTTTTTTAACTCACGTGCAATACCATTTTCTTCAGCTTCGGCTGTGCTGCAGCACTATATTAATTGTCTTATTATTATTATTAAATATCATTTGAAAGGTGCCAGGCAATGAAGAATGATAGCGTTAGCTGTGAAATAATTAAGCATTGGCTTTGAATTTCCAGCCGTGTTACATGCGAGACTGGGAACTGCACATCCACTTCAAAGTTCATGGAAAAGGAAACGATTTGTTCGGCGATGGATTTGCGATCTGGTACACGAGGGATTGTCTGGAATTGGGTAGTCTATTTTGTCATCCATTACTACTACTTTGGTGGGGTATTCCCTGCCACCAAAACCCACCAGCACCATCTCTACAACCACTACCAGAACCACCGCCAGCTTCATCCCATCCAAAGCAACCATCTCCATTATCAAAAGCAGTATGTCACTATCACCACCATCTATACCACCCCATCACCATCAAACTGCTAACACCACAGTCCCTACCACCACTACCATCAAAACAACTACCACCGCCATCTCCACCATGATATCCTCTGTCATCAACAAAACTGCTGTCGCCACCATCTCTACTACCAAAATCACAAATCACTGTGCCACTATTACCAACATCCTTACCCCAGCACCATCAGCACCACTACAATAACCAGTACTATTATTGTTTTTATTATATGAAGGTTTATAAAGCGTATGTTAATATATCTAAATGCGCTAGTAGTAGCTCTGTTTAGTCGGATCATGTGAACAGGCAAGTGTTTAATTTCTTCTGGAAGCTTTCAATAGAAAGTTCCAGAACACGGAGCTCAACAGGCAGCACATTCCGAACCGCTTAGACCACTTCAACCAAAGAGACCAGCACAAGATTATTAAGAGAAGATTCGGACTGTTCGTCAATTCTCCCAGATTTATACTTTGTGGACTTTTCCAAACTTCCACATCACTTACATAAAGATGAAATCAGTCAATGAATGCTAAACATTTGAAAGTAGTCTCTGTAAACTGTACTGTAATCTGTAAATACTGCATATACCATGTATAGTTGTATACCCTAAATACTGTAAATTTTAAATACTGTAAACTGTCATTTACAGGTCCCGTATTTGGTGGCAAGGACTTCTTCGTCGGCTTAGGAATCTTTTTCGATACGTACGTCAATCAAAACACTCGGCACAGCGTGAGTATTCTCCGCTTAAGAGATTTACACTACATTGCGCTGAGTATTCTCGGCTTAAGAGATTTACATTACATTACACGTCGTGAATATTCTCAGCTTAAGAGATTTACATTTCATTATACATTGTGAGTATTCTCAGGTTGAGTATTCTTGGCTTAAGAGATTTACATTACATTACACATTGTGAGTATTCTCAGCTTAAGATATTTACATTACATTACACATTGTGAGTGTTCTCAGCTAAAGATATTTACATTACATTACACAGTGTGAGTATTCTCAGATTAAGAGATTTTCACTTCATTACACTGTTTGAGTATTCTCGGCTTAAGAGATTGCATTAGATTACACATCGTGAATATTCTCAGCTTAAGAGATTTACATTACATTACACATCATGAGTATTCTCAGCTTTAGAGATTTACATTACATAACACAGCGTGAGTATGCGTGAGTCATTATTTATTACCATGGCTGCCTCTCAGGCTAGCTTAAGAGACTGCTCTGCTTTTTCGGAATTCGAGGGGAGTTGGTGTAACATCTCTCTCATAAAATTTCCAATATGGCAATTGTGTCTTGGTAGAGTGCTCCACTATAAATTGTATACCAAAATGTAAGGGAATGTTGGTGTATAAAAATTCAACGTCCATAGTAATTAAAATTGTATCTCGATTTATCTGACCACTAGCTGGTGTACCCGGCGTTGCCCGGGTTTCGGAGGTTTTGGGCCGGGACACCATGATAGCTGTCAAAACGGGGGACGCGAAACTGCTTAACCCGGCGTTTTGGGTGTTTCAATCCCTCTAGCGAATAAGCAACAAAACACTGCTTAACCCGGCGTTGGCCGGGTTTAGTTCAGTGAAAGTTTCAATCCCTCTAGCGAATCCGTACTGTAGCTGCTTAACCCGGCGGCGCCATCTGGCGAGTGAAAATAGGTTGAGTGTAAGATTTTTTTTACCAGCTAAAAATGCATTGCCCGGGTAGGTTTTGGTCCGGGAGACCATGGTAGCGGTGAAAACGGGGGACGCGAAGCCTCACACTGGGTGTGTAATGCCCACCCCGAGACAGTGGTGAAGGTTTGGAGTGAAAAGGTCCAAAGCTGTAGAAATGCATCGCGGTCAAAGATCGCTGTGACAGACAGACAGACAGAGTCTTGTCTTTATTTATATAGATTGAAAGTATTAATTTTATTAACAAATATGCAGTGTCTTGAATTAAATTAAGTATCTGTTTCGCTCCTATTTTTAATAATCGTTGGATGTATGTACGTAGATTATCCATAAGACAATTTGTCTGTGGAGTAATTAAGTTGTTCTAAAAAAGGGTAGCTGTTCTTATGTATTTTAGGACGGCTATGCATTTGGTGTGGTAGGTTCCAGCATCTAACAGCCAGTTATATTGTTTTTTAGTTAAGTTGGTTTTAAATCATCCAGTAATGGTTTATATTGGGACATAAGGGGTCTTCATAAAGTTTTTTTTATTGACTTTGTTAATTAACTTTGACATAAGTGAAATTACAGTGCAGACCCATTAACACGAAGTTGTTTGGCAACAAGCGATTGTATGTGGTGCATAATCAGACCATGTGTTGTTAAACAAACTAATGCAGAAATAACCTATTGTCTAAAACTGTCCTTCCGACCATCAGGCCATTTGTCTGACCGACAGTCCATCCAATATGACATGTTAAGTTAATAGCTTTGGGGTCATAAAACCACTCAACATTAAACGGAACAGCGCGTTATCTGGGAACATGTTAACGAGTCTACACTGTATTACTTAAGTGTTTATTGTTACCGTTATTGTAAGTTGATTTGTAACTTGAAAAACAATGTAGCAAAATGCGGCGCAAATGCGATTGAGATGGCGGAAGTGAATGAGCATTCAACAATCTTTGAAAACCCTGCAGCGATGTCTCAGAGTACCAAAGTGCAATGGGCAAAGTATTCCATGCTGTTGGGTCAGATACTGCGAATGTCATATTGTAAGGTGTTAACCTTGATATGGCCCTCTGGTGTACTTACATTGCATCACTTACACGCATTGTGCATCATTGCATCACTTACATTGCATCAATTACATTGCATCACTTACACTGCATAATTACTTACATTGCAATACTTGCATCAATTACCTTACTTACATAACATTACTTAAATTGCATCAATTACATTGCATCACTTGCACTGCATTACTTAGTAAGTAATGCATTACTTAGTAAGTAATGCAGTGCAATTACTTACTTGCAATGTAAGTAATACCTACATTGCATCAATTACGATGTATCAATTACATTACTTACATAACATTACTAACATTGCGTTACTTAAATTGCATTAATTACTGTGCATCACTTACATTGCATCACATACATTACATAAATTACATGCCTTTCGGTCTGACTGTTTCAGCATGGTCATCCATACATTTCCGCCACGGTGAACAACGGGTCGCTCCACTATGATCACGATCGCGATGGGACTCACACAGAGATTGCAGGCTGTGAATCGCACTTCCGCAAGGCTGCTCACGAGACATATGTTGCAGTTCGTTACGAGAAAAACAAGCTGAAGGTTAGAATTAAGAGATTTCTCACATAAAGATGCACTCATCATCCTTAACAATTTGCAGCATTTAATTCCACTGGGTGCCCCTGGATTCTTCTTTGTCTTGGAGTTTAATTTTGTTTAATAAGTAATTCAAGTGGGTGCCACTGGGTTATTCATCGTGAAGTTTAATTTTGTCGTAGTGCAGCCAGGAGGGTTTCTAACTTGATTTGTTGAGGGTGAAGTGGTATACAATTTTTGAATTAAGTTACGTTACTGATTGTTTACATTTTGTCCCAGTCTTTGTTTTGTGAGCGGGTGCGCGATAATCTAGTGGTTAGCGTGCTGGACTGTCAACCAACAGGTGAGGAGTTCAAATCCCTCCCGGGGGCAAAAAGTTGTTTCGAGTCTTGCTCCACCTTCGGCCCTAGCCATTTCGGCAAGAAAGTGAGCACTGACTATACACCATCGGTGGGAAGATGAGAGAGTGAGGGAGAGGACTGGCCCCGTCCTTGTACACTGACGCTAAGAAAATGAAGTCGCTAACAATTTATACCCGTGGCTGCGTCTCGATGTTGGCTTAAAGGACTGCACTTCTTTGTTTTCCAATGTAATCACAGAATTATAAGTTCAGCAGTTCAGTTTATTTTGAGAAGTACTGTTCTGGGTCCGTGAGAAGGCCGTGTATCGAGAGCTGTGACCATCGTTAATATCAACCGTGCTTCTTCAACGGATTATGATTTTTTTCCTACGGTTCTCTTCAGTTGATTCTTTGTTCGTAGTGACACCGGCGCCATAGAAGTCCGTTTAGATTAGTTTGGAGTGGTTGCAAAGGTGCTAGATAAATATCTAGATTGATACATATGTAATTTAATCTAATTTTGTGTGGCACAAAGACGTTGATAAGGTTCTTGATTAGATTCATGATTAGATTGATTAGATTCATGATTAGTTACAATTAGATGATTACAATCATGATCAGATTCACAATGATTTATTCATGGTTAGATTCATGATTAGAGTCTCAGCGCCTCTGATTAGGTTGTACTGCGAGAGGCAGTTTATAAATTCGTAAATAGAATAGTCATGATGTGAGTCCTGATTCTATGGTTTCAAGTTAGCCCATCAGATGGTCAGGTGTTTAAATTAGACAGTAAAGGCTGCTTCTTTACCTCTGTCCCACAAACGCTTGGAAACCATTCCATTCAAACTGTTACGCTGTCATTCAGTTGGGAGCACCTCAGATAAGTCTCATTGAAGAGGTGTTATATAAATTTGCAGTTATAATTGCAAAATTACTTTTATTTATTTAACAGTCTGCTTATTTCTTTCCAGGTTTCAACTGATATCCATGGTAAAAACTCATGGGTTACATGCTTCGAGGTGGACGGTGTCAAACTACCAACTGGATACTATTTTGGCGCGTCGGCCGCTACGGGAGAGCTGGCAGGTAACAGTTCCCACTGTGGAGAACTCCTTCTGAATTTAATTTTGGGGAAATATTGTTCTTATTATTTTATTGTTACAGAATTTTTAATGCATGCAATGTCACACAGAAATGTGAATCTAAGGTGCGTTTAGTCAGTCGCTAGGTGAAGAGCTGTTAGGTATGCAGGTGTTTGAAAGCCAAAGAGAAATAGCGAGTGCTGGGGCATTTCTTGAAGAACAAGAAAGAGCTTTGGAGAAACTTTCCATTCCTTGGGCATATTAAGATGGAATGCACGAGAGCCCATGACAGTTCTGCATCGTGGCTCAGCCAAAAGACCCATTACAAAAGATCGAAGATTGTGTGGAGGTATGTAAGAGGTGGTTGTGGTTGAAGGTAGGCAGGAGTGCTCGTTGATATTTATTAAAAGCCTAGAAAGAGAGTTTACGCCTGCTGTGGTGAGTTTACAGCATGTGACGCAGTGGTCCTTTGGTAGCATTCTTGGCCAGTGATCTAATGGTTGTAGGTTTGAATCTGCTCAGTGGATTCTATGTTTGCTGGGAAGAAAACCGCAATCCTGTGATGTGTGTGCTGGCCCCATGTGTAGGAATTCGGTATTTGTCCATTGCCAACTCAAGGGCAGAAGAGCAAGAAATGTGTATGTTCCGTGCACTGCACTATGGGACGTTGGATCTTTAGTTTTTACTTTTACTTAAATGATCTTGTGTGTGACCTTCCATGGTTATTGACCTGTTTAGGTGCGCCATCAGTTGATACCTTGTGCATTAGGTGCTGATGCTACAGAAGTTAATAATTAATAATAATACTTACGATCGGGTTACAAATTCGGAGGGAGCTGTATGAGAGTAGTATTTTGTAGTTTTTGTGAGTAAATGTTTGTATTATTTTGTCAGACAACCATGATATTATTTCGATGAAACTGTACGACATCGGAGTCGATGATGAGAAGCAGGAAAGCAGCATCGACTACAGCAAAATAGAACCATCAGCCGACTTTTTTGCACCTCACCGAGGTACGGACACAGTTGTCCAGTCTTTTGGTCATTGCCTCACTTACATTGCATTGCTTACATTGCATCACTTACATTGCATCATTTACATTGCATCGCTTACATTGTGTCAATTACATTGCGTCAGTTGCTTTGCATCACTGGTCAGTGGGAAGATGAGATGGCGAGGGAGAGGACTGGTGACCCGCCCTTATATGCCAGGATTAGAAAATGAAGTCGCTAATGCTTCATGCCCATGGTTGCCTTCTGGGACTAGCTTGAGGGATTGAGCTATGCTGTTATAGTGTGACGTTTTTGTACGAGAGTGTCTCTCATCAAAGATACATTTTCCACAAATATATTTCTCTCATGCCCAGAGGTCCTTGCATCATTTGTTCAGAAGCTGTCTTGAGTAGTGCTTCATTTTCACATGCACACAAGTGATCTTTAACCCTCGGGCTACCAAGGGGGGGTGGTTACCACCCCCCCTACGTTTTTCTGGAAAATTTTTTTTTAGCACATGGAATATAATTTTGACATTTTAGGTAGCTGTAGGGGGTCCATTTCCGCAAATTTTGAGGTAAAAGTCGTGATGATATCCCACGCCATAAAAAAGTTATACCCGATATAGCCTAGGTACCACTTATGAAATCAGGATTTTCTCTCGTCAGCTGTTAGCTGTTGTCGACTATAAAGGTATTCATTATTCTTTCTGGAAGAGAAACAACTATGCCATTCTTTAGAGGGAATGTAGGGCTATATTTACTTGCTTAGTTGTTTGTCTTTTGATAACCGGAAGTGATCATAATGAATAATAATACGCTTTTTCAGTGTGAAAATCACTGATGCAACATCACAACGTAAACCGATATGGTTGGGTATGGGGAAGGGCTATAAACAGTTGGAGCAGAATACTAACAGAGTAAAGCAGTGCTGTGAAGTGTTCAAGAAGCCGGTTTGCAGGATGCATTCACACAAAACAATGAAAGTAACTTGCAATAACTGCAAGGACCACTGACGTTTTTGACTGCCGAGAAAAATTACATAATTTCTTGTTTCATGTTGATATAGCTGCACGCCTTTAGGTTTTGCCTGTAACTAAAACAGACTTTGGAATAGTTTGTATTGTTGAAAATTAAGCCTCATTATATTTATTATATTTAGAATATTCTTGGATACATAGTTCATTTTCAAAACCCACATCATTTATATCTTTTTATCCAAATAGTACAAATTGTGTGGGATAATATCGGATATCGTTAAATGGACCGGTGCCTTTGTTAAAAACTATATAATTTCGAGATACATTCATATATTTTACAACTAAATATACCATTCTTTTCAGAAATGAATGCTGAATCAAATGCTGTATTACATGATATGATATCTTAAACCAAACACGAAATTCCGGGGGGGGGGGTAACCACCCCCCCTTGGTAGCCGATGTCGCAAAAAAACCTTGGTAGCCTGAGGGTTTAAACTATCTTCCATGTAAGATACAGTTCTACTTACATTTTACTCCGGACTGCCAATTAGGCTTTCCGCGATTGGTCTGACTACCCTGCATTTTTGCATAGAAGTTTCACTCCTGCACGTAATCTAAACTAGTGACTTCTATGGTGCCGGTACCTTAATGTCCAAGGCATCAGTTGACAGTTGCATAGAGTGAAATCACAGTCAAAAGTCATAATCCATTGGAAAAACCAGGTCAAAATCTCACAGATCAGAGAAAGCCCTCCTCCACTGCTACCAGCCACAAATTGCGTCCTGTTGGGAGTACAGTGGAGACTTACTGCAAGGGTTTGCTACATCGTCAGTTATGTTATAACACAGTCAGAGATTTGGATCTCAAAGAGAGTTTTAGCTGTAGCACATGAGACAACCTCATCGTGATTCTGGATATGGCTCCATTGCAGAAATCTCTGAATCATTGTGTGGCGCTTTTATAACTGTTCAACTACAAGTCATGTTGAAATCCAGCAGGTTGCTCTTTGAGGTGTTAGGTTAATCAGCTCTGACACTCGTCTTTTTGTGGCTGTCCTGATGGACCAGGGCCTTGTCCTGCACCAACTACTACCTCCAACCAAACCCACCCACTACTCCCTCCGTCTCCATGCCCATGACCGCATAATCCCCCAGCCAACAGCCTCATGCGCAAAACATTTATTGTTAGATGTTATACACTTCTTAACGGTATTAGATGTCTGTGCACCAAAGTGTAATTAGCAATTAGTTAATAAAGAATATACTTACTTACGTAAATAATAATCTGTACACGTAAATATAATTGTTTGTAGATCACGTGGAAGATAAGCCATCGGAGTCTTCTGGCTGGAGCGGCATTCTCATATTTTTCCTTGTTGTCTTGGCTCTCGTTGTCTGTGGAATTGTCGCCTATGTGCTGATTGGCAAATCTCAGGATCGGAAACGTCTCTACTAGGGCAGCGATCCACTGCAACCATCTTGCAATCGAACAATTAAGACTAAAAAAATCAAATTTTGTAGAGTCCCACCGCTCGGCCGATAAATTTTACGACTGTAACGGCAGGCTGCTTTTTCTACCTTTCTGATGTACGCTTTTCTTGAACTTATGTCTGTAGTATAATGCAGAGCGCCTCTGATTTGTTTTGCTCTTCAAGCGGCGCTATGTAAATGTCCAATTACAATAACATGTGCAATCAAACAAGCTGGTGTGCTGTTCATGTATACAGCACATTTTAAGAATTTGTTTAAGTGTGGCTTAAGTGTGCAAAAACATTTTTTCTACTCTTCTAATGTACAAGGAAACGACTTATAGCAGCAATCAAACACACTGAATTTTTTTACAAATGTGACTTGAAGCGAGTAACAAAATTTGTATTGGAAGTGATTGCCAAACACAGTTTGACTATATATAAGGATAGGATTTCTAAATGCAATATAGAGATTGATTGCCAAACACATTGTGACTATATATAAGGATAGGATTTCTGATTGCAAGATAGAGACATGTACAATTTAAAGGTTTCGGCTATATTTGTTCGCAGAATATTGATAGACATTTGAGCTTTCAAAATTTGGTAATTTACAGACCTACTGAGAAAGCTGTAAAACGTTCGATATTTCAGTGTTCGATAATTTCAGACATCTACTGAGAAAATCAAAACATTTGCTATTTCTGTATTTGATAATACTGTATAGAGATCTACTAAGAAAATTGTAAAACTTTGATATTTCAATGGTTTGATAATTTGGGGATCTACTGTATGGTCAAATGTTGTATATCTCTGGTTACTGGTTCATCTGTTTCTGAACTGGCATAATGAGCGTGTTGAATGTGCAAAATATTTTACCGTAAATGTTCTGCAGCCTTAACCCAGTTTTAACCATAAAAACGTGTTTAAGGGCTTGTCCTTCATGTTACAGTAATTTATTTAGACTTACCCTGAGTTGTTGGGTTTTAACAATTGGCATTTCTTTTAAGCAATAAATTGTTAACAGTTTTTTTAGTCTGCTGTTCAGCCGTCGCACTTTGTTTCGTAAAGTAGTCTCAGTGCCGGCCTTAGGGGCATGCGGTCACCCGCAACTTAGGGGGGCCAGTAAATGTCACAGAAAATTAACATGAACAAGACACCCTAATAATACTATTATGGTTTCGATTAAATCTTCTCTTTTGTCAATAAAATAAAAATCAACTTCCTCTATACCCCAGAATTCTCGTGCATAGTTAAATTTGACTTGTTGTACTTGTTAACAATCTAATAAAATAAAATTGTTAGCAATTAAAAACAATTTGAATTGTATCATGGGTTCCCATACAGTATACTCTGCACAGGGCCCGAAATATCCTAAGGCCGAAACTGGTAGTCTGTTGGAAGTCGTGGTATTGTATGTGATTCTGATCAGCTGTTTCCAGTCTTGAACTGTGTGTTAATAGGAATAATCTGATAATCCGAGAACTTATGTAGCGCCACTACTAAATGCTCAAGGTCTCAGTCGATGGTTACCACTTACCACCAGGCAAAATCTGTGTGAAGGCAGCTGTCGGAAAGAGTTGGGTCTAAAGTCAAGAGGAATATCTGAAGATGTTGGAACATGTCTAGGAAATAATGGATTTTCAGTTGGAATTTAGACACCACAGGCAAATGTTGCAGGAATTGGATAACAGAGTCTAGGGCTGGCAACGTAAGATGCACGCCTGCTGAGAGCTGTTCTCATCTATGGTGTCAGATTGACGCTGAGGATCTCATTGAGTAGAGAGTATCTTGGGAGTCAGTGAGAGTGAAGGTACAGCAGAACTTTGGTGTTTTGAACTTCTGGTTATATCGAATAACAGTAAATGGCCCAGCCACAACCAATGTAAACACATACAGACACAGCTCTGTTATATCGAACCTGCTTATATCGAAGACTTGCTTATGTTGAATGCACTCTTCAGTCCATATCAAACAGTGGGCTTGCAGATATCAAAGTTTAGGGCCACTCTGCAACTCAATACTGTCGGCCTATTTGTAGCTGACTGATGAATAATTAACAGGTGTTTTGTTTCGTGACTGGTCGAAATTGTAGACAACTAGCCTGGCTTAAGAATTTTATTTAAACAGTTAACTGAATTGTACGAAGCAGTTCTTGGCTTGGCTTGTAAAGAACGCTTTATGAGCATGCACTGTTCATTCTGTTTCCCAAGCTTTGTTCTGGATCCGCATTTGAGCAAGTGGTGATTTTTTTGCATGCTGAATATGATTGACTAATGTCTTATATAATTTTGGTATTTGTTGCATTCACAGATAACAGCTTTTACATAAAAATACACGTGGCATTTTGCATAAAGTGTTGTTGATTTCTTCTTTTTATGAGAAACCTACTTTATGAGAAACTTACCATTGACTTTCCATGTATAGAACCAGGGTGTACTTTTGGGAGGGTCAGGCTATGTCTGGGTCACGGTAGCCGATTGGTTAGAGCGTATGGCTTGTAACGCAGAGTACAGGTTCTAGTCCCTCCAAGGTGGTTGCTATGTAGTGATCTTGAGTTAGTCTTTCACGTACAACACTTTTGTGTCATATGGCCGTGTGCACTTAGAAGGAATGCAGTGATAAGTGCAGTTGTATTGTATTGGTTTAAGCCAGCGGTTCCCAAACTTTTCTGGGTCGCGACCCACTTGCGAATATCTTGGCAGTCTCGACACCCACTGTGTAAAATTAAGTATTGTGTGCTAAAATTTGCTTCGTAAATTGGTATCGAAATATGCGAATTTACGTACAGCGCTTAAAAATTTAAAGCATTAAAAGGAAATTTGGGTAAAAACAGCTTACAATTTATTGCAATCCAGCTAGTTATAGCCAAATCATAGCCAAATGTTGGTGCTGCAAAAATTGGCGACCCACTTGCCAGAGCTTCGCGACCCACTTTAGGGTCGCGACCCACAGTTTGGGAAACTCTGGTTTAAGCTATATCCCATTGACGGTGTGTGTTGATTCTACTCGTGGGATTCCTGTCACAGCTCGCTGTCATGAAATACTTGCAAGCTCTAAGGCTGGAGTTGAATTCACATTAAGGCTTGCAGGATTATGTTAAAAACATGTTTAAAGCAAAACACTACACACCTCAAGCTCCTCTGTTTACTGTTCAGCACCTCTCGGGCTTGCCATTCTGATGTAGTCTCCTCTATTCCAGGATTTCCATACCTCCAGTGTCAAAAAGGAGTGGGAAGGTCGAACATTTTACAGATTACCAAAGTACACGAACGCAGCTGGCAATGATGTTGCACACATAACAACTGACGAGTGACGACTCACGAGATCTTTTAGTTTCCTTAGCCTGCCAACATCTTTTCAGTTACTTAGCTGAGGGGGCTAGAAGTAGAGCTACGAGGGTTGAACCCCGACAACTAAACATCTGATCTGAGCCCTATTCCAATCTAATAACTTCTATAGCACCACTGTAATAATGCTCGAGACACTGGTCGTAATCGTGACCTCAAGATTTCTACAGTGCTCAGAAAAGTTAAGTCATGGGAACCAGCTTATTCACGCGTGCTTAGTCAAATCATGATCGGTGGATCAGTCGATTGTCACTGTTAATAAAAGTCGTGCAAGACAAATTCCAAAACGAGTCCAGTTGAAAGCCAAGAGGAGGAAATGAGTTCTGATTTGATCTCTGTATGGTCACTGAGTAACTCTGTGGGTTAATATCATTTAAACTGGATAGTGTAGTGGTTAGTGTGCTGGACTGTCAATCAAGAGGTCTGAGGTTCAAATCCCCTGCTGGGCAGAAATTTGGTTCGAGATTTCTGCTGCACCTGCACTCCAGCAAACTCGACTATAATGAGTACACTGACCGTATACTGTCGGTGGGAAGATGAGACGGCGAGGGAGAGGACTGGTCACCCGCCCTCATATACCGAGGCTAAGAAAATGAAGTCGCTACTACTTCATACACATGGCTGCCTTTGGGGCTAGCTTAAGGGACTTTTCTTCTTTCTCTCCCTCTTCAGCTAGAGTAGTCAGCATCTCTTATTTGAGGCATTTAAATGGCACCTTTTAAGTTACTTTTTAATCATTACAATGTAGTCTTGTTGTCAAGACCTTAAACCTCAAGACCAAGACCTTGAACCTCAAGACCAAGACCTTGAACCTCAAGACCAAGACCGAGAACAAGACCCAAAAAATCACATTCGTATCCAGACTTCTATTCCTTACTAAAAATTGTCCAGTCGGACTACTCGTTATTTAATTAAAACATGAGTTTTTTCTTTTATTCAAGCAAAACAACTCTAAATGGAGACTGCAGAGAATTCCGAATTCGTATTTACAAAAGTCTTTCATGCTAAATGTTATTCCAAATGCCTTTTGAATTTTATAAAAACCAATTTGCTCAGAATTTTCTGACCAAGGCCTGTGGGGCCTCATAAAAATTCTGCCATGTGAAAGAACACGGTCTACAAGTGCTGAATCGCTAGCACACAAAGCAGCTTTTCAAGAACCGGATGTAAATGTACAAATTAATCATGAGTCTGTTTTGAAATCATTCCATGGTAAATAACCGGAAGTCAAAATAATTGTCCAAAACAACAGTGAAGCCTCATTCACACAATGTAAATACTAAAGCAATAACTGTATGAGTAATTATTGGATAAATTTTTAAATTCTTGCCGTTTGGTAAAATTAATGACTGTTCATATTGACAAAAGTCTTGGTCTTGGTCTTGCAAAACCAAGACCAAGACTTTGAACACCAAGACCAAGACCTTGAACCTCAAGACCAAGACCTTTGGTCTCAAGACCAAGACCAAGATTTTTAAAAACGAACTCGAGTGCACTCGAGACCAAGACCTTGGTCTCGAGGACAACAAGACTGTTACAATGTAAGAAAACGATAGCTGCCGATTTTCGCTTATGCACTTACTTACCTACATTTCAAACCGAATCTGCGCATGTGCATTTATTTAAAAATTGGCTAATTACTTTAAATTGGAATTTTATATTTTAAAACATGAAGGACAAGTAATTTTGTCTACATTGTTTAATCATGAAAAGCAGTTTAAATTCGAAACTAAATTTTGAGTGGTAACCAAAATATCGTTGCTAACAACAAATTCAATAAAATGGCGGCCGAGCAGTTTCGCTTATTTTGATTTGGTCGGATTGGTCTGTTTGATTGTTAAAAAGTTAACAGGCTGAACTATTTTTCAGTTAATTGTAAAACAGAAGTGGTTGTGTTTAATGAAATTACATCAACTTTTGTACTTGGAGCTGATCTCTGGATACCTGGATCTTCCGTAAAAGCATTAATAGCTGCAAGTTATTATTCTTTGAAGTTCACATCTGATTATACTAAGACTTTCATAATAATATATGATCTTGTCTGACCTGGTAGTGCCGGTGAATAAACTTTAGCTTCAATGATGCAGCATTTGAAATCGTAATCATGTACAATTGTACATATCGGAGCAACCCAGTAAATACCGAGTTCTACCCATATCGTAATGTCGATTCTCAAGATTTCTACACTGCCCGAAAAAACAAGTCGTGGGAATTTGCTTATTCACAGGCGCTCAGTAATAAGAAAATCGATAGGCGGGTAGGTTCAAAATCGGGTCCAGATCACGATCCAAAGGGTCAGGCAGGCAGGAAATTTGTGGTACTGAGAAAATTCCGAGATTTGCTTAACATTATTTTACATTCAAAGTAAATTAGTAAATTATGACCTATCGGTAATGCCCTGTTACCTAGTCTGTTGAATCGCTGGTTTACATTACATCAAATTCCTTTAGTTATAGGGCTGTCACATAAGCTCTACAATTTGTCATATAGTATCACTCGTTTGCGTTATGGGGCGTATGTGTTTCAGGTTCAAAATGAATCTGAGTCACGCAGAACTGATTCAGCTCTGTTGCGAAGTTCTTGGGTCGTACGATCCTAACGTGGAGTCCGTTGACTATCACCTGAATGAGTTTCTTAACACAATTCCGGTAAAATCGTACTTTCGTCAATTGTTGAATCCCTTAATATGCATGTATTTACAAATGATGGTACCCTATGTTGAATAGAAACTTGGGATTCCAACTGTGCAGGATGTTGTACGTTAATTTGCGTGGTGTTGAACATGTAAAGTAGACATCTGTTTTTGCGTGTTGGCATGTAAACAGTGTAAATAGTAAATAGTTTGAGTAAATTGTCAGTGTAAATATCATGTAAATAGATGCTGTAGTAATGTGTTTAGGTTAATATGAAAGAACATTTGAATGTAAATACCTAGAGTAAATGATAAATGTTAATAAATGTTGTGTGAATGGTTGTGATTGTGAAGTGTGTACTAAGTTATCATGAAAATAAAATTTGATGTAATTTGTTGATTTGTTGATGTTTGGGTAATCTAGTTTCGAGTGATTGACAGTGATGTCTTGGCCAATGAGAATGCCCTAAACGAGGTTAGCCTTGGGCTAATAAGAGCTTTTGACTTCACAACAATGAGTATACAAACCAAACTCCTGGGAGGAGGCTCGAATCCATACTGTCAGCATTACAAAGCATATGCTCTAAGCAATCAACTACCCCCTGTCCCATAATGATGATATTAGTGGTGGTGGTGATGATGATGACGATTATGATGATGATGATGGTGGTGGAGTTTTTGGTGGTGGTGATGAGGATTATACAAAATATTAATGATTATGGTGATGATGATGGTGGTGGTGGTGGTGGTGATGGCGATGGTGTGGTGGTGGTGATGATGGTGGTGGTGGATGACAATGGTGGTGGTGGATGACGATGGTGGTGGTGGTGAAGGTGTTGATAATGGTGATGATAATTATGAAGATGATGATGACAGCAGTGATGATGGTGGTGATGATTTCTAGGATCTTGATGACAGAGACTCAACCTTTGTCGAGGAAGTCTTTACAGGATGCGTTCGTTTCGATCAGATACTGAGAGTCGTCGTTGATGGCTTCTACAATAGGGATGGAAAGTTTGTCTTGCGAGCCGAGGAGAGTCTTTACAAAGGTCAGAGAAAGAACTAAATAAATAACTGAAAAAATCAATGACAAAATAAATAAATAGAATTGTAATAAACCAACTTCCAAAAGTTGTTTGGTGGTGGTGGTGGTGGTGGTGGTGGTGGTGGTGGTGGTGGTGGTGGTGGTGGTGGTGGTGGTGGTGGTGGTGGTGGTGGTGGTGGTGGTGGTGGTGGTGGTGGTGGTGGTGGTGGTGGTGGTGGTGGTGGTGGTGGTGGTGGTGGTGGTGGTGGTGGTGGTGGTGGTGGTGGTGGTGGTGGTGGTGGTGGTGGTGGTGGTGGTGGTGATGGTGATGATGGCGATGATGATGGCGATGACAGTGGCAATGCTGATGATGATGGTGATAATGATGATCATGATCATTTTCAGTTCATACACAGTATCACCTCACAATTTCAAATTCCCACACAGTATCAAATTCATGTTCAATCAATTAATCAATCAAACAGGCAGTCAATAAACCAAGCAATCAATCAATCAATGAATCATTCAGTCAGCCAGTCAATCAACCAATCAGTCAGTCAACCAGTCAATCAGTCAACCAATCATTCAGTTGTTTTGTTTCAGTTCTGACATACTTGATCCTGTTTCGAGCCGAAGAACTTGGAACTTCGCATCTCAAGAAGTTTGTTTTGACGTTCGATCTCAACAAGATGCACAAGGTCATCTTTTTCAGCAGTACATGTGATATCTAATCTAATATAGATCTAATGATTTCTATAGCTCTGTTATCACAATGTCCAAGACATCAGTCGATGAACGCTTCGAGTAAAATGGCAATATAAATGTAATGTATTCATCAGGGAAGCCAGATCAAAATAATATATATGTAATTATGTATGTATGTATATATGTACATAATTATATATATATATATGAACAGTTTGAACACATATATAAGGATATATGCATATATGTACATATGTATACACATATATTACATATACAATTATACATATATGAAAATATATATTATATAAGTAAGTAAAAGTAAGTATGTTCTTGATTACACCATTAGCAAACGCACAGTGGGACAGTAGCTACAAGCATTGAATGTAAAACCTAGAAGTAATAAATCAAAATCAAATTTATAAAATAAGTAAATAAGTAAGCAAGTGTTGTCTTATCCTCTTGTATGTGCATATATATACATATGTATATACATATATATTGTGTGTAAGTCGTTGATGTCATAGGAGGTTTTTAATTTTTGTCATTTTCTACACAGTTCCTGAATTTTGCGTTGGACGATAAGAACATAACGACGTGGATGAAGGACACTTGGAATAAACATTACGACTCGAGCTTCGTTGATGAAACAATTCTATCTCCTCTGCTCCAGTAAGTGCCACTTATTCTGTAATAGGCTGTCAGAATTACTATTTTGAACTATTTGTGCTAGTATTATTATTGTGGTGATGATGATTTTGATGATGAAGATGATGATGATGATGATGATTATTATTATTATTATTATTATTATTATTATTATTATTATTATTATTATTATTATTATTATTATTATTATTACTATTATTATTATTATTATTATTATTATTATTATTATTATTATTATTATTATTATTATTATTATTATTATTATTATACAACATTATTATTATTGCTATTATTATTAGTCTTATTATTATGATTAATAGTATTATTAGTATTAATATTATTATTGCACCAGGCAACAGCTGGCCAAGCTAGACTTGAACCATCTCAGTGGAATTTCCATCTATGACATTTTCTTCTGAGGTGCTTGACCTCTGGGTCCTTCTAGATTTAGAGCTCGCTCGTGCACCCATATAGACCAAATGAGTCACAGCTGCTACTACCAGGTGCGACAGCTCAGGGTCATTGCTCTCTCCCTGAGCTTTAAAGCTGCAGTCTGTGTTGTACATGCGTTCGTGCTGAGCCGCCTCAACTACTGATCCTCTATTTTTGTTGGTGTGGGTCCACCAGGAGGGGGCTCAATTTATTGGTGGTTTTGTTAGAACTTATCGGATATCCAAATAAATGTGGGAGGTACTGCACTATCTTCCTTCCCACAGCGCATCTGTTTCAGGGTGAAGTCCATGGAATGGCGATGCCTCTCTTACCTACGTGAACTCTGCTGCCCTGTGTCATTCTGCATCGGCCACCGCGCTTTGCGCTCCTCTGCCCAAGGTGACTTGTTGGTCCCATTTGCCCAATCTGCTACAATGCAGGGCCGTTCTTTTCTGTGGTTGGTCCGACAATATATGGGAAGCTCTGCCTCAGACTATGCGCCACCCTCCTAACGCTATCGCTTCTCAGTTCCACTCGCTGCTTAAGACTATTTTCTGCCGCTTGGCCTGGGTCAGGAGCACCTCTGAGTATGGATCTTCTAGGGGCGCTATACAAATTTCGATTTATTGATTGATTGACTATTGTTATTGTTGTTATTATTACTTTTACCCCAGGTTGGAATTATTCCATCAGGAATTCATTCAGTCTGCAAATTTATATTGCACCTCTTCAAGAGACCTACTCAGAGTGACCTACTCAAATGAAAACATTACACTAAGGGGTGGATATATCTGGTTAGAGCACTCAGCCTGTAACGTGAAGTGTATGGGTGCGAACCTCCTCCTCTGAGATGGTTACCTTGTAAGGACCTTGAGCAAGTCCTTCATTCACAATTGCTCAGCGCCATCGATTGACGCTTGGTCGTTATATAGTGGCACTTAATAAATGCATTATAATGATAATGATAACATCAATAATAGTAATATTATTATTATTATTATTATTATTATTATTATTATTATTATTATTACTGAGATTATTGAAATTACTACTTGGCAGGCGGTTGTCAGAACTGAGACAGCTTCTTGATGGTGTGAAAAAGCTGATTGATGAAGCCAAAGCACCAAAGAAAGGCCGAATACCACCTGTGGGTATGTGTACAACACATTGCCATCATTGAGGTGGTATTACCTCTTTGGATGTATCATTATTTTGTTGTTTCGGTTTTTTGGGTAGGTATCATTGACAACTGCTGTTTACAGTAAAATCACTGAATTGTTTAGTAATCCATTTTAGTTCATTGAACATGTTTTAAATTATATATAGCTTTGGGAAGAAATTTCTATAGAAATTAAGCATTAAGTATAGATTTATTAGGAAATTTTTCTAAAATTTGAAGATAGATTTATTAGGAAATGTTTCTATAAATTAAAGATAGATTTATTAGGAAATGTTTCTATAAATTAAAGATAGATTGATTAGGAATTTTTTATATCAATTACGTATTGCTTTCTGATTAAGTTTCTCGAGAAATTAAATATTGTTTTCTTAGATAATTCTTCTATAAATTAACCAAGTTTTGGATTGAGTTTTTCTGGAAATTGATTACGAATATTTGATTAACTGTTTCAGAACCGAAACCATTCAATCTGACTCAGTCAAAACCGATCAAGATTCCGATTCCTGAGCGGGTATTAATCGTGCTCATACTTTCATCTGCATCTTTGGAGTTTGCTGCATTATGTAATGTATTAGTAAATTATCTTGTAGTGTTGTATATATTGTAGTGTGTTGTAACGTGTTGTGATGTGTTGTAATGTGTTTTGTTGTGTGTTATAGGGTATAGTTATAATTTTTTAAGATTTATAGAAGTGGATGGACTTTGTTATGATATGGTGACAGTGCGAGCAATAAAAGAATGGTGGTGGCGGTGGTTATGATCGTGATGATGATGATGATGGTGATGATAATGACGATGACTAAAGTATGACTTTGCATGTGTGTACATTTCCTGATCATTTATGTACAATGTTTTTATAATATCAGCGCTATGGATGGTACCTTGTCTTTATGGCCATCCGTCTGTCTGTCTGTCTGCTTGCCTTCCTGCCTGCCTGCCTGTCTGTCTGCCTGCCTGTCTTTCTGTCTGTCTGTCTGTCGGTATTCCCTTTCCTTCCATTGCCTTCTTTTCCCTTTCCTTCCTTGCCCTCAACTCCATTGCCTTCACTTACCTTACCTTCCTTTTTTCCTTACCTTACCTTCTCATCTTTTATTACCATACCTTACTTTATAGCTCCCTTCCCTTCCCTTTTTTAATGTTACCTAACCTTTTTTCCCTGCCGTCTCATTAATTTTTTTCTGTGGCAGTATTCAGGGCTTGCCTTTTCTTTCAGATTCCAAAGTTGGCGAGTACTCGACCGATTCCGCTGACGACTTATGTCGAGCCAAAGGTTGACGTCGAGTTCCAGAAAGCGAAAATGCAGAACTGGAAAAAAGCTGAGGTGTCAAAGAAGAGATTACCTGATTTCTGCTTGTGAATTAGGAAGAGATTTTAATTCATAATAAATTTAAATTATTGAATTATCAATAACAGATTTAGTTTACTCCAATTGATAACGAACGTATTAAACTTACTCCATCATTTTTAATTATTTTAATTTAAATTACTTTAATTTAACTCATCTGTAATCATTAATAAATGTAGTAATACATTATAATAATATTAATAATTTATAATAATACTAATGATAACAATGAGTAGTTATAATAATTTATAATATTTTTACTCAATAATGATGATGGTCATGATGTTGATAATAGTGAAATAATTATTATCTGTAATTATTTTTTAATAAATAATACATTGTTTTAATTAAACATTTTATTACCAATTTATTAGAACTCATGATTCATTGTTTAAACATGTATCAATTACAAAGGTGATGATAGCAATATAATTATTATCTGTAATTATTAATAAATAACATACTATTTTAATTAAAGATTATTACTAATTTATTAGAACTCATGATTAATTTTTCTAAATGATATTGCAGACAATTTATTTTATTTTATTATAAATAATATATTATTTTAATTAAAGATTATTACTTATTAGTTTATTTCATACTTTGCATCAATTTCAGCAGCAAATCTAGGCATCTGTTTTTAGTTAAATTCATATCTGAATTCGGCAAAATCTAGAAACTTTACGAAGAGTCATCGAAGCAGAGTCCAGCATGTGCAACCAAGACGGAGAAGTCAGAAAGGTCGAAACTCCGGATGAAGGAGTACGTGGAAAATGAGGAAAAGAAACTCAACTTCAACCAGCGATACTGTAACCCTCCACCGACTTCGATTCTTGTAAGCCAGTAATCCAATCTCATCCAATCCAATCTAATTGTATTTAATCATAATATAATCAAATGGATCTAAGCTAATGCTAATCCAGCTTAATCTAATCATGGTTCTAAATCGAATGGAATCTAATCTGCTGCTAATCTAATTCTAATCTAATCTTTTGGATTGTTTGCTATTCTAGTCCAATCTAATCGGAAGATTATTCAGTCATCTCCTCTAGTCCTATCTAATCCTCATATAATCAAATCCTAATCTGATCCTCATACAATCATTATCTTAATCTAATCCTCATCTAAGCTAATGAAACGTCATGTAATCTAATCTTATCCAGTCTAAACCAATCAAATCCAACCCCATATAATCCAATTAATCTAATCTAAGCAAATCTTACTCTTATACAGGCCCGCCGAGAGGGAGGGGCAGGGGGGGCAAATGCCCAGGGGCCCGGCAACTTTTTAGGGGCCCAGGCCGGGCCCGCAATCAACTTATGAAAAATATTATATTCAGTTATACAAAGTTTATGATTTATGCCTTTTAAAATATATTATCTGATGCTTAACTACAATCATTTTAAACCTCGAGCATCTGAATAAAATCATGGTTGTATATAATATATATATAAATACAATATTGTACGGTCGTACACGCACTTTTATTATTTCAATTTGTGTTTTTTTATATTTTTATGATATTGTATTTATATAAAGCCAAAAGATAGTTTAGAGGCCCATGACTGCTCTGCCTAGGGGCCCGTTACTGTTCTGCCTAGGGGCCCACGACTGCTCTGCCTAGGGGCCCGTGACTGCTCTGCCTAGGGGCCCGGAATTTCTGTCGGCGGCCCTGCTCTTATATAGTTGTTAACTGTGTTTATTAGATGTCAGTACACCAAAGTGCGATTAGCATTTGGTTAACAAAGAATATATTTACTTGTTTTATGTTTCAGACGGATGTTGTGCCGATCAAACTTAACGCGGCCGCAATTCTTCGCGAGGGACAACTCTATAAGAAACGCGAAGAAGAGGAAATAAAACGGTGTGCAATCATGTTTCCTGTTCTTTCGGCTCTTGTTGTATTCTGATCATAGCTTAATCTAAAGATTTCTATAGCACCTTTGCCTTTTTCATTCCTTTCCCTTCATGTCCTTTGTATTCCCTTTCCTTCCCTTCTCTTCCCTTTCCTTCCTTGCCCTCAACTCCCTTAACTTCACTACCTTACCTTCCTTTTTCCTTACCTTACCTTCTCTGACCTTATATTACCGTACCATACTTTACTTTAGCTCTCTTACCTTCCCTTACTTTATGCTACCTAACATTGCCTTACTTTACCTCGCATTCTCATTAATTTTTCTGAGGATTTCTTCTTTAAGAGTCCCTATATAAATTCTCGATTACATTTACTGTTCCAAGCTTATTAAATTTACACTAATTGTAATTGTAATCAGTCACTTCTATAGTGCTGATGTCTAATGCACAAGTCATCAACTGTTGGCACACCAAAACCAAGCCGTAATCAGGTCAATACTCAGAAGATCAGTCTGTAAGTTTCATTTTCCCTCATCCATGTTACATTACCATAACCAACCCTTGCCTTACATTACCTGATACCTTATGTCATGTTGCCTTACCCTATTGTCACTGAACTCATTTAAAGTGGTGCTGTATAAATCTATGATTACAATTACAAAACCCTTTCTGTGACAGCCTGGAAAAGCTGGAGGCTGGTTATGGCCATCCGTCGGAGTTCAACGACTGGCAGACAAAGGTGCGCCAGCAGGACCTGGAAAGGGAGCGGATGGAATCGGAGAGAAGGCGTCTCGAGGGACTGCTCAGCAAGGAGGAAGCTATCGCCGCTCGACAGAAGCTCGCCCAGGAGAACAGGGAGCGCGCAGAAGACATGAAAGCTCAGGTTCCAATCTAATCCAATCTAATCTAATCTAATCTGATTGAATCTGATCTAATCTAATGACTTCTATAGCGTCATTGTCATGATGCGCATGACGTCAATCAATGCTAGATTCAATCAAAACTGCAGCAGAGAATTGTAAACCGTTTTGGAGAAACGTCGTCAAAGTCTGATAGTGCTAGGAAACAGAAAGTCACTTTGTGGAATGTTACGTTGTTCATTCTGTGATTTGATGTAGCAGAATGTAGTGGGACATGGTAGCCGATTGGTTAGAGTGCTCGCCTGGTAATGCAAAGAGAGCAAAGGGTTCAAGAGTCCTCCCTGTGCCTCTGAGTAGGTATCTTGGGGTGCTATATAAAGCATGATGGAAGGAATGAGATTCAGTTAATGTGTAAGGTCAGGAACAAGACCTTGAGCAAGTCCTTCACTCAGACAATTGTTCAGTGTGGCATTAATTGTTGCTTCGTCATTAGATAGTGGCGCGTAATAAATGCAGGAATAATAATAATAATAATAATCTTTTCTCTACATTAGTTAATATTTAAGTCCCTGAGGGATCCTGTATACCTCTGGGCATAAAAAAATAATAATAATTATAATTATAATGATGATGAAGATAATAATTATAATAGTAATAATAATAGTAGTAATAATAATGATGATAATAATAATAATAATAATAACAACAACAATAATAGTGTTGTTTAGTCTGGTTTACTGTGATGTGTAATAGAATATCATCAATGTAGTGTACTGTATTGTGATGTAGTATCTTGTATTATTGTTGTAGTGTAGCCTTTTGCATGGCTTGGTGTAGTATGTAGTGCATAGTATGCCTTAGTGTACAGTTCTGAGTGTTGGTAGTGATCATTAATTATGGATTATTTTATTTATAACTTTTTGTTCTCTTTCAGGCTGAAAAACTTATGCAAGAATTCTTCCAGAAAAGAGTTGTCGAAGAGGAGCACACAAGGTTTTCTAGACGGGATATATTTTAATCTAAATCTATTTTTCGCATCGAATCTTGCACTAACTGTCGCATGTAAAACTGGACTTTACTTCAACTGTATCATGTTGTATTTTGCAACTTCTATAGCATCATTGTCTAATGCACTAGGTGTCAAACGATGGCACACCAAACCAAGCTGTATTCAAGTGAATATCCATAAGATCGGTCCATAAGACAGAGAGGCAGCCTATGGTGGATAAGCAAATTGAAAAAGGTCGTAAGTAGGGAACGAAATGACATAAGCGACTCAGTAGAACACACAGATACAGGATGCATTTCAAAATTTTGGTCAAATTCATATATATATATATATATATATATATATATATATATATATATATATATATATATATATATATATATATATATATATATATATTAGGGTGGTTCTGACTTCCATGGGAATAAATTAAAATTATATTTTCTTGACTTTCCGCTTTTAGTTGTGTTCCAATGAATATAAAAGAAATTTGTGCAAAGTTATAGAACATTATCTTGTCATTTAGGGGTAGCTCAATAACATTTAAATTTGACATAAAGGTATTTTAAAAGAAATTTTTCCATTATCCATCATTTTTAATATTTTCTTTACCTAATGAAACAACAATGTTTAATTGTTGTTATTATTAAGTGAACAAACTGTTAAAGTAGTAGTTCTAAATAATTTCAATTAATTAGTTTGACTTTATGTTATTATGTAATAATAATATATGGCTCACAAATCATTTGCTGAAGTTTATTTTAACTTAAGCATTTCTTTCTTGCATTCTGGAAAGTTGCTTCAGTGATCATGCACTACTTGAAACAGATACTGTTTCTGGTTTTCTTTGTAATTATGGAATTGTACTCTTCAATCAAAGCAACTCCTCTTTCAGCATTGTCATTTACAACTTGTAGATGATGATTAATTTCTGAGGCATCTTTTTAATCATCTTGTAGTTCCCATGTTTCAGGATCGCTTTTCAGGAAATCACTAGAGATTCTTAGCCAGTCAAAAAATAGCATAGAGTTCATTGTATGTTCATTGTATGTTCATGACCACAAATTTCTGAACATTTACCTACATTCTCTTAGGAGGATCATCTTGGCCTGGTCGCTCGTGTAAAGCTTTCACCATTGCTCGTTTTTACTTGGCTGTCAATGCCAAATCAAAAAATGCCAAAGCCACAAGCTCCTCACTAAGGTTCCACAGATGACCTGCAAATTTATTACTGGCTACCTTGGAGAGAGCAGGATTTTCTTGTTGATAGCTAACCAGAGTTTTCAGTAAGCATAAATCATTCCAGCAACAATTTAGCAACAGCGGCTGCCTGTCCTTCTCCTGTGCCAGAATGTAGCTTGGTAACTTCAAGAAGTTGGCTTTCCCCAACATCAGATAAAATGACAGGTCAACCAAATGTTTGCCTGCTAGATCCGGAAGGAGTTATCATCCAAGTGCACAACCAGTGTAGATGATGTAGTTGTTTTAAATATATCTTTTAATTTCTTAGCAGTTTCTTCTCGATATTGTTCTCGTTCTCGAAGTATTGAAGAACGGCTGATTTTCAAGTCATCTACATTGTGGCCTAGACTCTGAGCTGCAGCTGCTAACACGTATGTTGCCTTCCTGTCACTTAACTTTGTCCTGTCCAAAGCTGCTGCCAGTCTTGGTGTCACAATATTTGTTGTTAGTGGCTTTTTAAAGGAGTTTTCCTTTTCACTAAATTTACATTTTGACTGCCACCATCTTTGCATTCTTCAGTTGAATCATCACTACTAGAGGTTTCAAGAATAATTCTCTCATTCATGGCTTCCAAATATTGATCTTCTTTCTGCTTTCTCTCCATGCTTGAACTTTGCCTTTAGTTGCCCTCATTTCTTTTGAAGTAAGTACCATATCAACTGGTCCCATACAACAACGGTAACCTCTTTCTCTTTGGGCAAGAAGACATTCTTTATCCTCTTAGATTTCGATTATGTTTAAGACATCCAAGTGAGCAATGTCAAATAAATTATCTAAGGCATCAACAAATTCTGTTTAATTTTTTTTGCTGGGTCTCAGTTTTCCTGTTACATTTTTCTTTAATTTAATCCAATAATAATTACTAATTGTAACTGTGATCGTAAAACTGAAACTCTATCTTTTGGATGCACAGTAATTAGGCTATGTTAGACAAGCTCTGACAACTTCAACCTCATTGAGCTACCTCTAAATATTGCTAAAATCAGCTCATATTTGGCCAGATTTATTTTAGTATGTACTGGAACAAGATAATAAGCGGAAATAATCACATTTCAAAATTTCAGATTTCAGAACCACCCTAATATATATATAATTAACGCGGAGAGGTCTGGAAGATATTTCAAACTTCTGGTCTACTTTTACCCCATAATGAACTCTGCTGTAAACGAATACACTTGACCATACACTGTCAGTGAGAAGATCAGGTGGCAAGGGAGAGGACTGGCCACCTGCAATCGTATATAAAGGCTAAGAAAATGAAGTCGCTAACATCCTTTCTTTGCATTCTTCTTCACATTCTTCTTTGCATTCTTTATCTTCACATTCTTCTTTGCATTCTTTATCTTCACATTCTTTTTCTTCTTCTTTCATATTATACAAAATGTCTCACCAACTCTAACATATAGCGAAATTTTGCTCACATTTGTTTCTCGTCCGTTACAGGAAGTTGGTGGAGAAAGTGACGAGCATGCATGAGAACGCTCGTGAGGCGAAGACTCGTCTGCAGCAGTACAAGGCGAAGGTTGTTCAGGAGATGGTCGAGGAATCGAAGGAGTTGATGAGACAGGCGCTTGAAGAGGTATAACAATAATACAATACTATACAATGCAACACCTTACACTGCAATATACAGTGCAATATAATGTACAGTGCAACATTGTACACTACAATATACAGTGCTGTACTACAGAATGCAACATACAATACAATACCTATAGAAAACTATACAATACAGTATAATGCAATACAATACAATATGCAATACTGTACAATAAATATACATTATTATGCAATACAATGTGCAGTAATTTGCAATATAGTATACAATACTATGCATGCAATATACAATACTATAAATACAAAATACTATACAATACAATATACAATATAACACTATACCTACTGTAATACATTACAGTGCCATTCAGTACAATACAATATTATGTAATTATTGGTATTGTTATTAGTATTAACATTCTTGTAAATATTATTCAACACTATAAATTAAACATGCAATACTATATGTACAACACTATGCATACAATAGGTAAAACAATACAGTATTATAAAATTGTTGGTATTTTTTTAACAGTAGTAAGCACCATTACATTTGGTATCGTTCATACTACAACTGATTTCAGTGCTAGGCGAATACTTTGTGTAGTTTAAGATATTAGACTTACATATTACACTTACATTTTACATACTACATAAATTTACAGTTTTACATATTTTATACTTCCAGTTTCACATATTACATTTACATTTTTGCACATTACACTTACAGCATTACATATTACACTTCCAGTTTTACATACTACACTTTTAAAAATTACAGTTTTACATATTACATTTACAGTTTACATACTACATTTACAGTTTTGCATATTATGCCTTTGAAACTTACAGTTTCACATGTTACATTTACGTTGGTTTACAGGCAGAGGTCGTAATGAAGCAGAAGATGGAATTGATCAATCAGATCAAAGAGATGGAATCAGATCGATCAATTCGCCGGAAGCTGATCGACCTGACAGAGACGAGTGGGTGTGGACTTCTCTGCGAGATGTCGATCGCTGAGGTGAGGACAGGGTCAGCTTGTCAAGTCTGCTTTAAAGTCATGGTTAAGACCAAGTCGAGGCCATACAGAGTCCACAGTTAAGGTCCATATAAAGGCCACAGTCTGTGCCCTGTAAAGGGTACTGTTAAGGCCGTGTAAAAGCCAGATTCATGACCATATAAGGCTACTCTCAGGGTCAGTCAAGGCCACAGTCAAGGCCATCATGAAGGTCAGTCGAGGCCGTCTTCAAGTTCAATGACAAAGCCACCCAAGCATAGTTTTACTAGCCTTGTTTTGTGTATAATTAATTTTTTTAAGCCAGCTGTAGAATTTTCAATTTTAAGGCATTAACAACAGTAATGTTATCAATATTCTTCTGCAGTGATTTCCCTCAGGCATGAACGGTTGCTATGGCATACTGAATCTCGTTGCTACTAGCAGGCTACTGGCAGTTCTTTCTAGCATTGAAATATCAACTGCTAATGTTTGTAGCTACGTGAGAGGCTTCATTTGCTACGAATGGAAGAAGAGGAACAAGAAAAGAACAAGAGAAGCGAAATTTTTGTAGACAAACAGGTCACTCGCCCAATCAATCCATCCATCAATCAATCCATCAATCAATCAACCCATCAGTCAGTCAATCCATCAATCAGTCAATCCATCAGTCAGTCAATCAGTTCATCAATCAACAATTAAAAACCAGTCAGGAAATCTATCAGACTTCAGTCATTATTCATTTGTCCGTTCAGTTGTTCGTTCGTTCATATATGTTTTTGTTCATCATTCGTCACAGAATCAGCCAATCAAGATCTCTCTTTCGTCTTCTGTCCCTACGTTGCTTTTCCACCCTGCCTCAAGTCCTCTCCCTCCTTCCCCCTCCCTCTCGTCGTTTTGTTCAGTCAGCTGTTCATTCATTCGTCTTCATTTTATTCATACAGTAGATCAAGATCTCTCCTTTTTTGTCCATCCCTCCCTCAATCCTTGCATCCATCCATCTTTACATCCATAATCATCCATTCATCTATACATCCATCCATCTATACATACATCTATCTATACATCAATATATCCATCAATACATCCATCATTACATACTCATTCATCCATTCATTCATTCATTCTGAAGATTTATATAGCGCTCCTTCAAGATACCTACTCAGGTGCGCTCCCAGCTCAGCCACGGCTAAAAAAGAAAGATTTGAGCGATTTATGAAATGCAGGCAAATTATTCAGAGGTAGTAATCGCAGTTCCAGCGGGAGCCCATTCCAAGTGGAGGGACCCACAACTGAGAAAGCCCGGCGCTACCCAATAGAAGAACGAGCACGCGGGACCAAGAGCTCCCCTCTGGCCGAGGAGCGTAGTGCCCGACGCGCTACGACGTCGGACACCGGGCGGCAAAGGTCACGAAGGTAAGATGGAGCGCAGCCTAGAAGACAACGAGAGACTAAGGCAGCGATCCGATAGGAAATACGCTGCGCGATAGGGAGCCAGTGCAACACATCGCGCATGTAGGCAGATACAGGAGCGAACTTGGGGATACGCCCGACAAGTCGAGCGGCTGAGCGTAGAACGCGATCCAGACGCCCTAAGACTCCGAGTGGGAGACCAGCTAGAATCGAGCAACAATGGTCAATTCGACTGGTAACAAAAGCATGGACGAGAACCACAGCAGCATCGTGTGAAAGAGAACGAGAGACCACTCGAAGCTGACGAAGCTGATAGTAACAGCTTCGGGTAAGCAGATTCACGTGCTGCGAAAGAGTAAGTTCTTGGTCAAGGGTGATACCGAGGTCTCAGACAGTGAGTGAAAAAGTAATATTAGGGAAGATCCGGGTTAGCAGGTGCAATCAACGCCCGCTAGCTGTCTACGGCTGCCCAGCCATATAAATTGGGTCTTCGTAGGATTTAAGAGAAGCCGATTGGAGGCCATCCATAAGGAAAGGGCATCAATGGCTTGGCACATCAGCCGAACAGAGGCCACCGCATACATCCATGCATCCACCCATCTATACATACATCCATCTTTACATCCATCTATCCTTCCATAATACATCCATCTATACATCCGTCTATACATCCATTCATACATCTATGCATACATCCATCCATCTAAACATCCATACATACATCCATCCATCCATCTATACATACGTTCATCCATCAATACATCCATACATACATCCATCAATACATCCATCCATCTATACATTCATCCATGCATACATACATCTATATATCCATCCATACATACATCTATATATACATCCATACATCCATCTATCGATTTTATATCCATACATACATCCATCCATCCATCCATCCATCCATCCATCCATCCATCCATCTATACATACGTCCATCCATACATCCATCAATACATCCATGCATACATCCATCTAAACATCCATCCATCTATACATTTGTCCATACATACATCTATATATCCATCCATACATTTATCTATCAATCTATACATCCATCCATCCATTGATAACCACGAAATTCATCTCGGTATGTGTGTCTATGGTTCAGATGAAGGACCAGCTGCTGATGGAGACAATCGAAACCATTGCCAGGCATCGAACCGAACAGAGCAAGGCGACTGCCAACAGGTCAGTGCAGAACTGAAAGTGAAACCACAAGAGTGAAAGTGAAACTTAGCCATGTGGTTTTAAGTTGATCTGCACATGGATGATTTAGCACCTCTGTGATGTTCTCAACAAGTGCTATATACATACATACCTACCTACCTACATAGATACATACATACATACATTCATGCATACATACTTATACATACATACGTTCATACATACATATGTATACATACACATACATGCATTCATGCATATATACTTATCATACATACACACCCACATACACACACACACATACATATACAATACATATGTACATATAAGTACTTATTAAGTAAGTAAGTAAGTATTTGCTTTATTGAGAAGCACTAGCAAATGCACAGTGCTGTACATAGTAAATAATCAATACATACACACAGTACATACATACTTACAAATGTGCATGCCTCCTATCACATACATACACACATGCATACATATACACGTACATACACACATATATGCATGTGTACATGACTTATTGGCGGATTATTTTAACCTTCCGTGTATTTGTGTGCGTAAAATGTCAACATTTGACTGGTTATAAGGTTTTCACTTCAGTCTAATCTCTAATCAAATCTGATCTAATCTAAAGGTATCCAGTTGTTAAGATCTGTTATACATACATATTATTATTAATATTATTACTGTAATAATAATTATTGTTGTCATTATATTGTTCTTAATTGTTGATTATGGTTAAGAGTCAGACTGCGAGAAGAGCCACTCGACTCTCTGTTGAAAGTCTGTGATTACAGATACAATTGCCCTCAATTTTTATCTAATCCTAAACTCTGATCCTGATCTAATCTAATCTCCTGCACAGACTGGAAGAAAGAAGGAGAGACTTGGAAAGGCCGAAGCCGAAGAACGAGACTTTGATCGAGATGGAACGAAGGATCGAAGAGAAGAAAGCTCAAAGACTTCGTGAAAGGGGGTCATCCAAAAGAACCCTATCAAAAGATCGAAAAGAACAACCGAAGCAAGAACAACCGAAGCAGCTATTGAAGGTTCGTCAGAATTGTTTCCCTTTGCGGCTGTGACTTTGGTAAATGCTTGTAACGTAAATCATTACTTAGCATGTAATAATGTGCATTTACTTTTTACGTAATTTTAATACTAAACTTGCCATTTCTGTAGCAGTCATTAAATTAAATAAACTTGGGTTTACAGGCGTTTAATCGAGATAAATTCATTAATGCTTGGTTTGATGATGACGGCAACGATAATGACGATGACGACGATAATGATGATGGCTATGAAGGTATTGATGATGGTAATGATTACGATGGTAATGATGAAGATAATGATTATGAGGATGATGATAATTATGTTGATGATGATGATGATGATGATGATGATGATGATGATGATGATGATGATGATGATGATGATGATGATGATGATGATGATGATGATGATGATGATGATGATGATGACGATGATTATGATGGTGATGATGATGATGATGATGATGAAGGTAATGATAATGGAAATGTCGATGATGATGATAATTATGATGCCTATGATCAGGGGCGTCTATCCCCCCCTAAGTCATTGGAGCAACGTCCCTTTTCCCCTCTTCTTCCCCCCTACCCGGTCCTTCCCCCCCTAAAATGGAGGCAAACACATGGACAAATCTTTCCCCCCCTATTTCTTGGATGGAGCATTTGCTCCAAGGTTTCTATGGTGTAGACGCCTCTGCCTATGATGGTAATGATTGCAACGGTAATGGTGAAGATGATGATTATGAGGATGTCAAAATTCATGATGGTGAAGATGATTATGATGATTTTTTGCAGGGGTTAAGGGCTGGCGAGACCTGGAACAAAGAAGACGTTACACAAAATGCAACAAAATCACCCGCTGTTGGCAAAACTTCACCTGCAACTAACAGTCGAGTGGCTCTTCTCGCAGTCTGACTCTTAACCATAATCAACAATTAAGAACAATATAATGACAATAATAATTATTATTACAGTAATAATATTAATAATAACAATAATAATAATAATAATAATAATAATAATAATAATAATAATAATAATAATAATAATAAGAAGAAGAAGAAGAAGAAGAAGGAGAAGAAAAAATATTGTAGCAATAATGTGTTATAGCAATATTTATACAATAATAATTCGAATTATTATTATTATTAGAACAAAAGTAATCACGATGATGACTATGACAATGGTGAAGGTGATGGATAATAATATGATACATTCTCTTTTCTTTGAATCGATTTTACGTAATTCTTGGAAGTAATTGGGCACCGACTACTTTGCATAATTATCAGTAGCTACAATTACTTTTTAACTACTTTGAAGTAGTTTCACTACTACATGTAGTTAGAAGGTTATTCTGTAGAAAGTAGTTAACTAATTCCTGTAATACCTTTGTAACTGCTTATGCTTGTATCATTAAATTTCATGGCCTGAACTCTGTCTGTCTGTCAGGCTCTATCTGTCTGTCTGTCTGTCTGTCTGTCTGTCTGTCTGTCTGTCTGTCTGTCTGTCTGTCAGGCCATGTAGCAGCTGCTGCCAAGGTCATGTTTTAGCTGCAGTCAAAGTCATGTCTAGACTGCAGTCAAGGTCATGTTTAGGCTGCAGTCAATATCATGTTTAGGCTGCAGTCACGGTCGGGTTTAGGCAGCAGTCAAGGTCATAGGAAGGGTGCTGAAGTAGCTGGACAAAATTATCGACTATAAACTGAGATTTTTTTGTTAAACTACTAGTTACAAAAAAAAGCAGTTAACTGCTTTAAAGCACTTAAACAGTAGCTTAGCTACTGGTTGTTAACTACTGCCCATTAATACTAAGTTTTGGGTACTAATATGTTAGGGTATCATATTAATCTTCCTGACATTCCTTTTGTGATACTAGCTGAGGTTGAGTTTAAAAGAATAATAATAATAATAAATAAAACAGTAATATTAAGTCTCTTGGATGAAGGTCAGGCTAATTACACATTCTATAGGTGACTTTGCTAGGAATCTGGAAACAACTTTTTGGTCTGGAGTCACGTGAACCTCTGGACTGACAGTTCAGCACGATAACCCTACAAAATCACGCACGCTGACAGGAGCGACTATCCCCCCGAAGACATTGGAGCAACTTCTCCACTCCCTCCTCCCCCCCCAATAATGATGGCACATACACTGAGTCACTGACAGATCTTCCCCCATATTTTTTGGATGGAACATAATACATTGCTCCAAGGTTTCTATGGAGTAGACGCTTCTGCACGCTGATATATCATTAATGTATGTGTTTATATATACACACACATATATATTAGGGGTCAGCCGGGTAGACATTTTCCACCGAGTACCGAATCCGAGTATTTGGATGTACTATTTGCCGGATCCGGGTACGAACCGAGTACCATTTATTCCATATGCGAAGCTTCACATTTTCATGTAATGAAAAATTATCGAATTAAATTTCTGGACTTGCAATAACTGACTACTACATTTTGAATTTTAGAAAAAATAATCAATGATATGGACTTGACTCCCGTTGTGAACTTCCGGTGTTGGTGTTTTTTGTACTTTTCTTCTTCAAAATGAATATGCTAGATGAAGCTCAAAGCGGATATAATGAGCTTACAAATTCCGGCATGTGAGGCGGACAAGCATCTATTTGTGTGTATAGTATTTGCCAGTCTTGTTGTCAAGACCTTAAACCTCAAGACCAAGACCAAGACCTTGAACCTCAAGACCAAGACCTTGAACCTCAAGACCAAGACCAAGACCAAGACTTTGAACCTCGAGACCAAGACCAAGACCTTGAACCTCAAGACCAAGACCAAGACCAAGATCAAAAAAATCGCAATCAGGTCAAGACTTCTAACATTGTCAAGTCGGAATATTCGCTAGTTTAATTAAATCATTAATTTTTTTCAAGCAAATTATAACTTTAAATGCAAACTGCAGAGAAATCCGAATTATTTTGTATTCAAAAGTCCTTCATGCAAACTTATTCCATATGCCTTTTGTATTTTATAAAAACCAATTCGCTCAGAATTTTCTGACAAAGACGTGCCTGGTGGGCCTCATAAAAATTCCGCCATGTGAAAATATATGTTCTACAGGTGCTGAAGTTGCTGACACACACAGAGAAGCTTTTCAAGCACTGGATGTAAATGTACAGATAGTGAGTCCTTTTGAAATCTTCCCATGGTTTATCATACTGTCTGATACAGAATAACTGTTGCTGATGCCAATGGGTTTTCCTGACCAACAAGACTTGTATCCATCCATAGATATTGGTCGTATGATGCAAGTAGGCTTGATACAGAATTCTTGAGTTCTGTTAAATGACTGTTCATATTGACAGCCGGTCTTGGTCTTGGTCTTGCGAGACCAAGACCAAGACTTTGAACCTCAAGACCAAGACCAAGACCTTGAACCTCAAGACCAAGACCAAGACCAAGACTTTTAAAAACGAACTCGAGTGCACTCGAGACCAAGACCTTGGTCTCGAGGACAACAAGACTGGTATTTGCCGAGGCGAATACTTCCGAATAGTGCTGAAAAACGGGATATTCGGCCGAGGCAAATGTCCGAGGCGATTTCCGGCTGACCCCTAATATATATTTAGGTGATACATATATAGAGACCCTATGTATAGGCCAATTAGGGTGATGGTTCGGGCCTCACTGCGATATACTAGATAGTAGGCTCGAACCGGCAGTCGTCACAAGATCGCTATTGTTTGAAGTCATTCTTTAACTGAGCGCATCGAGTGGTTTATCCCTGAGAGGCTCTTTAAAAAATAGATATGTACAACATAATTTAAAAAACCCATGGCCCGTATGGGGATCGAACCCACGACCTTCGCGTTATTAGCACGACGCTCTAACCAACTGAGCTAACGGGCCAGTTGGAATTAACGAGTCCAATACTTGACGTCTCCTGTGCTTTTGACACGTGCTTTTTCCACGCTATTATTTTGCGGTATTTCCATTATAAATAATAATTTTAGGGTTAAAATTGGTAATGAAAACTCTGGAAGAAACCACTGTTTAATTTTCCATTGAATTCGTGCGTATTTATTCAACTTTATAAGTTTTGATCAACAGCAGGTCAAGATTTCGACGAAGTCTTTGAACGGTGTTTTGTTGATTTGCGTCAACTTCTCTACACAAGACGACTCGCCATTTGGATCCGTTCTCTTACTTATTACTCAAAAACAATAAAGAATAAAGATTTAAATTTAGAAAATTGACGATCGGATAGTTTGTAATCGGATGAGGATTTTTCTCAACATGGACTCCAAAGTGAAAAACTTTTTAAAAAATTAACGACACCTGGAACATTTTTAATATTTAAGGGCAAAGCTTTGTACAAAGGTCGGCGCGCCTCCGTGGCCTAATGGATAAGGCATCGGCCTCCTAAGCCGGGGATTGCGGGTTCGAGTCCCGTCGGAGGTGAAGGGCGTGACTTTTTCATGCTCTCAACCAACAACCGCTTATAGGCTTATTTAACGCTCTCAGCCACCAGTTTGTCATAACGTTTTCCCATTTCGAGACAATTTTTATAGCGCCTAACTAGAAAGCTTAATATATTGTAAGAGAGTTCAGAAATGTCAACACTGGCGTTAATATGGTAAATTTTGCCGATCTAAATGTTCAGTTCGCTACAATTTTCAATTATCCGGGCAATCATCTTCCTTTGGGTCTTATCCTTGGAACCGATTTTGACCCTATCTGCCTACCGATTTGATTTTGACTGGGCGCCTGTGAAAAAGCTGGTTCCCGCGACGCCCTTTTTGAGGCGCTGTAGTTCTCGAGATTACGATTGGGATTCGTATAGCGCCTTTATCGGAGCGTTTGCGACACTTATTGGAAGTTGTAAATTTTTTAACTCGGTTTTGTGATCAGATATAACCGGGTGGATAACGGTTGGCCCGTTAGCTCAGTTGGTTAGAGCGTCGTGCTAATAACGCGAAGGTCGTGGGTTCGATCCCCATACGGGCCACTGTAATTTTGGTTTGTGTAGGCTAATAGGCCTAGGGCACAATAGCTTATAAGAATAGGCTACACTCATCGCCTTTTGACACTGTTTTTCTGTGGGTAATAGGTAAGCAGGGTAGGCCTGCATAATTTTTCTAAAGGCACCCGGAAGTTTATTTGTCGCTTTTATAATCTTTTTAGTGTTTTATGTTAAGAATCTGTCAACGCATCTAAGACGTGAGTAGCATACCGTAATGCTAAGAATAATTTTATGGCTTAGGTCTAGAGTTTAGCTCACGTCATTACCAGGGCCGTTGACGTCGTCCTCCTCTTTTCAGGCTTGGGACTGGCACTACTTGGCACTGTTGGCACTGAGGGTAGTGACATAGGCGTAATTTGTGGGGGGTGCGAGGGTACCGTTCCCTTCGCTTTTTTGACTGGGGGTACCGTACCCCCATTTTTTTAACAATGCCAATCAATATTTTATTATTGTGCCTTCCCAGAGATCGCAGTCTCCGCCTTGCTTCGTGTATGTAAGAAATTGGTACCCCCACTTTTTAGACCAAATTGTTACGCCCCTGGGTAGTGGCAGGGTTAAACGTTAACCACTGGCTATCGCGCACCGTTTAAATTATTATTATTATTACAAACATTTCCAGTCTTGTTGTCCTCGAGACCAAGGTCTTGGTCTCGAGTGCACTCGAGTTCGTTTTTAAAAGTCTTGGTCTTGGTCTTGATCTTGAGGTTCAAGGTCTTGGTCTTGGTCTTGAGGTTCAAGGTCTTGGTCTTGGTCTTGGTCTTGAGGTTCAAAGTCTTGGTCTTGGTTTTGCAAGACCAAGACCGAGACTTTTGTCAATATGAACAGTCATTAATTTTAACAAACGGCAAGAATTTTAAAAATTTATCCAACAATTACTCATACAGTTATTGCTTTAGTATTTACACGGTGTGAATGAGGCTTCACTGTTGTTTTGGACAATAATTTTGACTTCCGGTTATTTACCATGGAATGATTTCAAGACAGACTCATGATTAATTTGTACATTTACATCCGGTTCTTGAAAAGCTGCTTTGTGTGCTAGCGATTTCAGCACTTGTAGACCGTGTTTTTTCACATGGCAGAATGTTATGACTTATGAGGCCCCACAGGTCACGTCTTGGTCAGAAAATTCTGAGCAAATTGTTTTTTTTTATAAAATTCAACATGCAACATTTCGCATGAAGGACTTTTGTAAATACTAATTCGGAATTCTCTGCAGTCTCCATTTAGAGTTGTTTTGCTTGATTAAAAGAAAAGACTCATGTTTTTATTAAAATAACGAGTTGTCCGACTGGACAATTTTTTAGTAAGGAATAGAAGTCTGGATACGACTGTGAATTTTTTTGGGTCTTGGTCTCGGTCTTGGTCTTGAGGTTCAAGGTCTTGGTCTTGGTCTTGGTCTTGAGGTTCAAGGTCTTGGTCTTGGTCTTGGTCTTGAGGTTCAAGGTCTTGGTCTTGGTCTTGGTCTTGAGGTGTAAGGTCTTGACAACAAGACTGAACATTTCTAACGCGCGCAAAGTCACACAGAAATGCGAATCTGAGGCGCGGTTAGTCAGCCGACAGGTGAAGAGCAAATTAGATCTCCATATGTTTGAAAGCTAGTGAGAAGTAATGAGTTTTGAGGCGTTTCTTGAAGGAAGAAAAAGAGGTCGAGCAACGGATAAGCATTGGTAGGCCCTAGTCGGTTCCATTCCTTGGGGGCTGCAACACGAAAGGCACGAGAGCCCATGGCAGTGCTGCATCTAGGCTCAACCAAAAGACCGATAACCGAAGACCGTAGACTGCGTGGCGGAATGTAAGGAGAGAGTAGTGGTTGAAGGTAGGTAGGTAGGAGTGCACATTGTGAGGGTTTTAAATGTCAAGCAGCTTATTTAATCCAGCCTGTCTCAGCATTTTAATTAGTATTTAGTACCCTTTGGAGACAGGCGCACCCCCTTCAGAACCTATCTGCGGTATACTGTGGGGAGTCGCCTAGCTGGCAACTCGTGAAGAGAACAGATAGACAGACAGACAGACATACACATAGACAGATCCAGACAGACACGGAGACAGACAGACATACACAGTAAGATAAAGGTAAGGTCAAGAAGATAGCGTTCGCTAAGGTAAGGTAAGGCAAGAAAATGCCATAACTTTGTACGGTACGGTAAGTTCATTGAACATTTTATTGCACCTATAGAAATAATGAGCTTATTATCAATACATAAATACACATATATGGTGGCATTTCAGACAGACAGACAGACATAGACAGACTGACAGATAGACATAGACAGACTGACAGATAGACAGAGATAAACATCGTCAATGCCGAGTTGCAGCGGCTGCCGCAGACAGGTACGATGGATAAGTAATTGGCAAGAGATGGCTAGTCATAGCGTCGACGCCAGTACACCTGAGCCGCATTCTCCGTCATTAGTTCTCTCGTACGGTCCTCGAGCGTTGGAGATCAGATTTCCGTGCGATCTAACTTTTCTATTCGTTTATTCAGGATTTCAGCACCGAGCACGGTAAGAGTTGCTATCACGCTGATAGATTATATCAAGTAAGGTAAGGTAAGGTAATGAAGAGTAAGGTAAGGTAAGGTAAGGTGTATAGTGCCATTTAATGACCTCAGAAGTCAGGTAAAGTAAGGTAAGGTGACGGTGCAGTGACGTAGCAATGTCTTTTGCAGGTTGTGCAATTAGTCGGGTCAATATACGATTTGACCCCCAAAAAATTGCAAGAAAACGTTTTATTCTGATTTTCGGGTGCATTTGGTCTGGAGAAACTAAAAGTTTACCGAAATCGGACCACGGGAAAAGGTCAAATTTTGGCGCCAAAAAAGATGGCCGCCAATGAGGAATGAATGACTCAAATGTACACAACTTGCTTAAATTGACAGAAGCAAATCATGTAACAATTTGCTAACAGGTGTTTCTAGACTAATTTGACCCTGCTGAAAACGAAAATCGCGGTTAGCAAGCTGGACTTTTAGCGGTTGCATAAAAAAACAAGATGGCGGACAAAATGGTGGACAAATATCTTCGAATGGCTATAAGTAAGGTCATGTATGTGATGCAAGCATGATTTTAGAGTTTAAATTAACATTTTCGGGGTCAAGGAATGCGATGGAACTAAAGACACATATGTAGCACTGCCAAAAAACAAAATGGCGGACAAACTGGCGGTCAAGTTTCTTCGAATGGCTGTAAGTAAAGTCATGGATGTGATGGAAACATGATTTTAGAGTCTAAATTAACATTTTCGGGGTCAAGGAATGCGACGGAACTAAAGCCACATATGTAGCACTGCCAAAAAACAAAATGGCGGGTCAAAATGGAGGTCAAATATCTTCAAATGGCTACACGTAAATCATGTATATAAAGTCGTGTATATGATGGAAACATGATTTTAGAGTCTAAATTAACATTTTCGGGGTCAAGGAATACGATGGAACTAAAGACACATATAGCACTGCCAAAAAACACAGTGGCGGACAAAATGGCGGCCGAAATCTTCAAATGGCTTTGAGTAAAGTCGTGTATATGATGGAAACATGATTTTAGACTTTAAATTAACATTTTCGGGGTCAAGGAATGCGATGGAACTAAAGACACATATGTAAAACTGCAAAGAAGCAAAATGACAGACAAAGTGCTGGCCAGTCTGGAGTAGTGTTTTGTTGGTCAAAGAATACCAAAGAAGTATTGTATTGTGTCTAGAAATTTATAAAGCGTCTCTCGCAGCATACCTAACTATCCTTAGCGCAGAAGCCTTTGGGATACAGAAATGCCCTTAGAGAACGCGAGACCAATGAGGAAAACCAGTCATTAGTTTGACCCTGACCTCCATTTTGACCCGCCATTTTGTTTTTTGGCAGTGCTACATATGTGGCTTTAGTTCCGTCGCATTCCTTGACCCCGAAAATGTTAATTTAGACTCTAGAATCATGTTTCCATCACATCCATGACTTTACTTACAGCCATTCGAAGAAACTTGACCGCCATTTTGTCCGCCATTTTGTTTTTTTGTCAATGCTACATGTGTGTCTTTAGTTCCATCGCATTCCTTGACCCCGAAAATGTTAATTTAAACTCTAAAATCATGCTTGCATCACATACATGACCTTACTTATAGCCATTCGAAGATATTTGTCCACCATTTTGTCCGCCATCTTGTTTTTTTATGCAACCGCTAAAAGTCCAGCTTGCTAACCGCGATTTTCGTTTTCAGCAGGGTCAAATTGGTCTAGAAACACCTGTTAGCAAATTGTTACATGATTTGCTTCTGTCAATTTAAGCAAGTTGTGTACATTTGAGTCATTCATTCCTCATTGGCGGCCATCTTTGGTGGCGCCAAAATTTAACCTTTTCCCGTGGTCCGATTTCGGTAAACTTTTAGTATGTTCATCTCCAGACCAAATGCACCCGAAAATCAGAATAAAACGTTCTCTTGCAATTTTTGGGGGGTTCACCACATTTTTTCATACTTTGAAGGGCCCTCGGCGGTCAGAATGGCCTCTGACAGCGAGTAGAGTCATTTTTAGCCTAAACGTAAATCTACATGTACAGCAAGTTAGCAACGAAGAGGGTTCAAGGGCCCATCATCGAAGCTTTGCACAAGTGCCCCAAAAACCTTTCTATGTCGCTGTGACGGTGTAATGGTGTATCGTGAGTTAAAACAAGAACATAATATAGGCCTAGCCGCTGCAAGTAATGTGAGACAAGGTAAAATAAGTAAGATACAGGTCAGGCCAGGTAGGTCGCAAAGGTAAGGCAAGGCAGACAATGCCATAACTTGGTAAGGTAAGGCAAGCTCATTGAACACTTTATTGTACCTCTGCCTCCTAATAAAACAATTAGAAATATATACATACATACATACATACATACATACATACATACATACATACACACATACATACATACATACATACATACATACATACATACATTCAAACGTACATGTATATATATATATATGTATGTATATATATATATAGGGTGTTCCTTAGCAGTACAGAAAAAAAATAAATGTTTGATTTCTTATATTCTCACCCCCCAGATTGATTCCAATTGGTGTAAAAACAACTACTGTAAAATTTTAGGCGAATATTTAAATGTTTAGAGGTCACTCAATGGATCTTTAGTTTCATTAATTTCTGCAAAATCATGCATTTTCGACGCAAATTAGAAATATTATGTTTGCAAGCTTCACGCAGGTAAAAATTAACAGTCATTGTCTGTAGAGAGTATAGGAAGCTTGAATCGAATTGTCTGTGAATTTCCTGGCAACGAGGTGGCAGTTAACAAGTCATTTTTGCAAGTTGGAAACCGCCAACGGTGTTCCTGGACGAATCGAAGTAAATGCTGATTCTGATTTTCTTTCTTCATAATAATACTGTTGTACTCCTGAATGAGGGGAACACCTCCTTCAGCGTTGTCATTGACTACTCTTAGATGTTCAACAGTCTTGATGGCATCCTTATAATCGTCTCGCTGTGGCCATAATTCCGGGTCACACTTCAGGAATCCAGCCAGAATGCCAAGTCGGCAGAAGAAATGCATAGTATTTTCTGTCATGAAGTCCTCAAATCGCATGTTTGGGCATTTCCTAATTTCAATATTTACACGTTTTGCAGTCTCTTCTATACCTTTCTTCTCATTATTTGCCTTTATCATTGCTCGTTTGGATTCAACAAGTATACTGTCGCATCAAAACGGCAAAGCCAATGAGTTCTTCACCAAGATACCAAAGGTGATCAGCAAATTTCTTTTGCACGGCATTGGCAATGGATCTGTTCACTGTTTCGTACTGGTCCAAGAGCTGAAGGAAGTGGAGATCATGATTCGAAGGTGCAACTGGATTTGAAGCCGTGAACCAGGCCTTGACACAGATGTGAAAAATGAAGATGCACATGTTCCGGTTTCAGAGTCCCTTCTTTTCTTCAGTTGCAAGTTTAAACTGGCCATGGAACATCCATATATTTAAAGAGGACAATGCCTTTGACATCCACCTGGCACTATGTATGCCTCCAGGAGCCATAAATGATATTCCGCGTGGTGACACACCCTCACGAAAAATTATCACAAGCTCAATGAATTCTCGAAGTGGTATCACAACACATGAAATCAGTGCAATCGACAAGGCCCAACTTTCTATCAAGCAGGCTACAGCTGAGGCCTGAGCTTCACCAGTACTGGAAGTCAATTTGGAAACACCAATTAAGCAATTGGTTCACTCCAGCTCCAGAAACTATTACTTGCTATCGATTTACAAGTTACTTTCCAGTAAGGTCTCTCAGGAGTTTACCATCCTAGTGGACCTCGAGAGAGACATATGGTTGAAATTGTTCTTTAAGCTGTGAAGCAATTTCAGCTCGATAGTGTTCTCTAGCTCTGTGGATTGACGACTGGTTGACATTTAACTCCTGGACATCATGACCAAGACTTTGAGCAACTGTTGCTAATACAAATGTTGCCTTTCTGTCGCTCAGTTTGGTTCAATCGAGAACAGCAGCTAAGCTGAGTGTCATAATATTAACTCAGGTGCTCCGATTCCACCAACAGTTCCTTAATCTTCTTCTGCATTGCTGCTTTTGCTGGAATTGACTTTGCCTTGGTCATCACTACTAGAAATTGACTCTCACATGCTCATTAGCCCGTACCTGATGTTGATTAGCCCGCAGCTTTCTCTTCATTGCTGCCTGGGTTCGTTTTGCTCCTGGCTGTTCCTTTGCAGCAATCGCACTGTCGATAAAGATGATACAGCCACGGCGACTTGGGCAATCTTGGGCAATCTGAAAGTCTTTATCTACTTGGATTGTAATTAAGCTAAGAGCATTAAAGTGAGCAATGTCAAACAGGTGTTCAAGGTTGTTGACGAACTCAGCTTCATTGGTTTTCTGCATTTCACTACGAACTATGGCATTCGAATCTCTATTAATTATTATTATTGTTATTATTATTATTATTATTATTATTATTATTATTATTATTATTATTATTATTATTATTATTATTATTATTATTATTATTATTATTATTATTATTATTATTATTATTATCGAAACAAATAAAAACAGATAAGTACAATATAAAGAAATAACTAGGTGAAAGCAAGAAGAAATATGAATCTATGATTTCACTCCTGTGTGTAATTTGTGCATAATGTACAGCATTCACTGTTGGAGACCAAATACACGCATACCTCAGGAAATTCAACTTTGTTGAGTTACCTCTAAGTGTTAACCAAATTGACTAAAATTTTGTACAAGTTATTTATTTGTCTATAGGAACAAGTTTAGAGGGTGAGACTTTGAGAATTCCAAAGTTGAAAAATAAGGAACACCCTAATATATATATTATATATTCCTCTAAAAAGATATTGATTGATTGATTGATTGATATATATATATATATATATACACACACATACATACACACATGCACACAAACAAACGTACACACATAAGCATGCAAACGTACACAAATACACGCATAATTATACGCAGGCCTGGATTAGCTATGGTTACACTGGGTCCCGGGAACCAGGCATACCAAACATTTAATAAATAAGGGTCCTACCATTGGCATTAGTATGCTTCCTTAAAAATTTTAACTATTATTTCTTTTTTCAAATGTTACATAAAATTTTTAACTATTCGTATCGTATCGTATCGTATCTGGGAATTTATAAAGCGCCTCTCACAGTGGCTATTGTTATTATTACTCTTTCATTTCATTACTCTTATTTCAGTTTTCAAATGTTACATCGGTGATATGTAGGCTAATAACTGAAATATGTTTAAACACGCTATAAAAGGGTCATATTCTGCTAAATAGGCCTACTCTAGACATCCTAGAAAATTTCCATTGTCTGCATTGCCATATATTTCGGTAGATCCCCTAAATGCCTATCCACGTGATGAGATAAATTTCACAGTAAGTACAACTCTCCGCACTGTAGCCTACCTCTTTAAGATCTACGATGGGACAGGATAGATTGGCAAATTTAACACTTGTGAACATTGAGTGTGAAATTGTGCAGCGGCATGATTTTCAGGATATTATTGACAGGTTTTTTATTGTGAAATCACGTCGTAAACAGTTTTAAATTCATAAAATTATCTGTGCTACAATATAAAATTTGGTCACCACTTATTGATTGAACACATGGGTGGCAATCAGGGGATCGAGGGGGAACAAGATCCCCACCATTGAGAGTGGGGTACACACTATAGAGTTGTCCCCCGAAATTTAGAAGAAACACCAAAAAGAGTCAAGAAATTTGTTTGGCGCGTGTGTATGAAAAATTTTTCACCTCTTTTTTGACCATATCGGTTCAAAAGTTCCCATGTCTCCCCCACCTGCCGAACAAGATCGCCGCCAGTGATTGAACATATATCATAGGGGCCTAGACCCGGCCTACTGTACAATTTTGGAACCAGGCCTACAAAATGTTGATCCGGTCCTGCATGTACGCACGCATACATATGTATATCGATGCATGCACACAAACGTGCATGATTACACCATGCATACATACATATATACATATAATATATAGCCACCCATATGAATACATCAAACATATGTACATATGCGCCGATGCTATGCTTACATAAACTACATTGTATGTATCTAATCACATATACTTACATAGATACATCCATACATGTGTATAGGCATATGCATGTGTATAGGTATATGTGTGTGTACTTACGTGTACATATGTATGCATACACATGTATGTATGTGTAGTTTTGTGTACATGTCTGCTTGTGTCTACAACACAGCTGCGTAACTCGACACGTGATAATATGTAGGCTTCGTTTCATACACAACTGCTTCGCTCTCTAAGCCATAACAAGGGTTGACAGCGACAATCTATTTCCGGGTCGGGCCTTCTCTACTTCCGGGTCAACGTAGTTCGACTTCCGGCCGTCACTTCCGGCCATTAGCTGACGTTAAAACACGTCATGGTAATGGCTTTCTTCATCAACGGTCAACAGGTTTAACGAGTACAAGACAGGTCAAGGTCTCATCTGTTGTTTGTCTGCGTTGCTTTGTCTCTTGGTACGTCTCTGTCTCTCTTCTTGTCTGTCTCTCTACCTCTGCCGCTTTCTCACTCTTTCTCTTTTCTCGCTCTTCACTCTCGCGCCCTCTCTGTCTCTTTCTCTATCTCTCTTTCACTGCTTCTCTCTGTCTCTGTCTGTCTCTCTGTCTCTCTTTCGCTTTCTCTGTGTCTCTCTCTCTATCTTACTCTCTCTGTCTCTCTCCCTCTCTCGTTCTGTCTGTCTGTCTGTCTGTCTGTCTGTCCGTCTGTCTGCCCGCCTGCCTGCCTGCTCTCTCTCTTTTTCTGTCACTCCCCTCGAGATGAGGCGGAATTAGGTCAAGTCAGGCGTGGCCAGTTAAGGAGAAATCGACTCCGATAATACAGGTCAGGTCAGAACGGAAAGATACAAATATAATTATATGCATACATATATACATACCGTACATACATGCATACATATATGCCATGCATTATGATACATGCATACATTCATACATACATGCATACTTACAAACAAAATGCATACATACTGTACATACAATACAATACAACTGTATTTTGATATTGCTCTCCTTAACACAGTTCAGAAGTGCACACGACCATACGACAGAACATCGAAGGCGCTGGGTCGCAACGCAGCGGCATGAGGTGGATTCGAACCTGCAACCCTCCGGTTACAAGGCACCGAACATATCACTACATCACATACACCAACATACATACCTACATCCATGCATACATCCATCCATACATAGATACATACACCAACATACATACCTACATGCATGCATACATCCATCCATACATAGATACATATAACCATAAATACATGTATACATACATGCAGTCATACATCCATACATACAAACATTCATACATACATACATTAATACATACATAATATTAATGTATGTAAGTATATATACAGGTAAGCATACATACATACATACATGCACACATTAATACACACATACATACATATATACATACAAACAAACATACACACATACATGCACACACATACATACATGCAAACAAACATACATACATACAAACATACATACAAGCATACATACATTCATACAGACATACATTCATACAGACGTACATTGAAACATACAGACATATTTACATACATACATACATACATACATACAAACATACATGCACACATGCATACATTCATGCATGCACACAAACATACATATATAGAAACATACTTACATACATACATACAAACATATATACAAACATGCAAACATACATGCAAACATACATACATTCATACAGACAAACATACAAACATACAGACATAAATTCATTCATACATACATACAAACAAACATAAATCCATCCATACATATATATACATACATACATACATGCATACAGACATACATACATATTACATACATACATACATACATACATACATACATACATTTATACATACGTTAATGCGTTTGAATGATAGGGCATTTTACAATAATCCTGTATGGTGTTATTCTAGTTTTGCGATCTAACAAACACTCGGAGGCCGTTTGAACATGCCATAGAGACGACTATCGTCTGGCCATTGTGAACATGCCCTAAGCGTCGTAGATCAGTGTGAACGGTGCTTTAGTGTTCATCTCCGATGGGCTGCGGGGTCGTTCGACGACTATTCCCTGCAGACGACGCTCAGCCAACCGTCTGCGACACCAAGTCCGAACTAAGTCAGTTCATCACCAGTTTAGTCGTCGTCGTCGTCGTCATCATCGTCATCATCATCAGTTTCGATTTCCCCTTTCTTCTTGTAGTTTTCTGAATCTTGATCTCCTTCTTGTTTTGTTCTTCTTCTTCTTGTGTTTGTTCTTGTTTATGTTCTTATTCGTGCTCTCTTCTTCATCATCTTCTTCTCCTCTCCTCTCCTCCTCCTCCTCCTCCTTCTCCCGTCCTCCTCTCCTCCTCTTCCTTTTCTTCTTCTCCTTTTCTCCTCACTACCACTGCTACTACTACTACTACGTCCACTACTACTAGTCTACTACTACTACTCCCACTACTACTACTACTACTACTGCCACTACTATAACTACTACTACTATAGGCATACTATTTCTACTACTACTTTTCCTTCAGCACCAGCAGCTGTACCGTCTTCATCATCACTTTCCCTATCATCATCGACCAAATCATCATCATCATCATCATCATCATCATCATCATCATCATCATCATTACCACCACCATCGGCTTCATGTACTTAATTTTCTGTGCTAATTAAAAGCAACTTAATTTTCTGTGCTAATTAAAAGCAACTAAAGACCGATGGATTAAAATATATCTGAAACCGTCTGAGCCGATAGACTGAAACCCTTTTGGTTTCCTTAACACCTACAGACGGGTTTATCTTTTCGTCAGTAATCAAGGCGACCATGCTGATCCAGCGTTGGTACCGTCGCTACTTGGCGACGATGGAGAGGAAAAGGCTCTACACGTGGAACATCTTCGAATCCCTCGAATACGCCGGCGAGCAGGATCAACTCAGGGTGAGCCAGAAACTCTGGGGATGACCCCTCGGACTCGACGCAGCCATTTGATGAGCTGACTTTTAGGAATAGCCTTCTTATATGAATAAAGTATTTTTTCCTAATTTTTTAATTAAGCAACAAATAATTAGAAATTGTTGTCCTTTTTACTCAGATTCAATCTGTTTTTAGTCTTTATATAGGCCTATGTATATAATTATTGTCTGCTTATCATGCTTATTAATTATTTTAATAGAAAACGTCATGGCCCGTATGGGGATCGAACCCACGACCTTCGCGTTATTAGCACGACGCTCTAACCAACTGAGCTAACGGGCCACGTGGTGACGCAGCGGCTTTGTTTTATTGTTACCTCTGGAATCTATACGCACCTGCATGGAAGAATGCCAAGGTTTCATATAAATAAACACATAGCATTAAAAGCAGCATTTAGTTAACATAACAGACATTTTCGTAACATTATTATAGCATAACAACATACTTTTCTAGTAGATCTCATCTTACGCTGTTCTTTCACAAATCCTATCCCGATTCTTCCTCTTGCCCTTACATCCCTTGCCGTTTCAACTCTCAACACCATCCACCTTAGTCATCTGACTAACTGCCTGCCTGCCTGACCCTTTGGATCTTGACCTGGAACCGGTTTTAACTCTGCCTCCCTGTCGATTTTGTTTTGACTAAGCGTATGTGAATAGGCTGGTTCCCGCACCTGCGGTTTCGGGCGCTGTAGAAATCGAGACTACGATTACGATCCAGTCTTGTTGTCATCGAGAACAAGGTCCTGGTCTCGAGTGCACTCGAGCAGTGAATAATCTAGACGTCTTTGGGGGGGTAAATTTCCCCCCCCCCAGGATTGATGTTTCCCCCCAGAATCCAGCAATATCGTAATGTAGACACGTGTTGGGGTGGAAAATCCCCCCAGGAAACTTGTTTCCCCCCCCCCACAAGAGGGGGACTAGATTACAGCCTGGCACTCGAGTTCGTTTTTAAAAGTCTTGGACTTGGTCTTGAGACCAAAAGTCTTGGTCTCGGTCTTGAGCTTCAAAGTCTTGGTCTTGGTCTTGAGGTTCAAAGTCTTGGTCTTGGTCTTGGTCTTGAGGTTCAAAGTCTTGGTCCTGGTCTTGGTCTTGAGATTTAAGGTCTTGACAACAAGACTGCTGATTAGGACTTGGTTTTGGTGTGCCATCGGTTGATACCTTGTACATAAGATACCGGCGCAATAGAAGTTATTAATTACATTTACAATTACATCTGTAAGATAAATATGGATAATTGAAACTGATAATTGCGAAGAGTGAGTGCCTGTCAACGTAAACAATATGGCCGCCGCTGACTTCGCTCGAATAGAGCGTTTCTGGAAATGTTTGTATTTATTATTAGGGGCCTATTTAAAATTATTACATTAGCCCCGTGCTTGTTTGATCCATGTTACGTTCAAATGACGCCATCTCGCAAATAATATGAGTTATTGGGACAGGAATGAGCATGTGTCTGTGTGTGTGTGTGTGCGCGCGCGCTCGCGCGTGTGTGTGTGGGTTTGTGGGTGTGCGCGCACGTGTGTGTACAAGACAGAATTTGTCCCAGCATGTTAACGAATAAGCGCGCAAATTTTCTGGGCGGGACAGGCTAATGAGACAGATTAGTTATTAATTTAACGTTTAATTAAACTAAGCTAGAGTTGATCTAATTCTTAGCTATACAACTTGTTCAACGACCTCATGACTCACCTACAACCGACCAACGATGAATTTCACCCCCAGATTTTAACGCCAAACGGGGCCAACCGAAGCCTCGTCAACAACAGCGAACCATCTAAATTTAATCCAGGTAAACTTAGAATCATTTGAAGAAGTGTAATTTAGTGTAATCAGTTCAAGAGGTGTAATGTTGTGTAACAAGTTCAAGGAGTGTAATGTAATCAGTTGAAGAAGTGTAATGTAGTGTAATCAGTTCAAGGAGTGTAATGTAGTGTAACCAGTCCAAAAAGGGTAATGTAGTATAATCATTTCAAGAGGTATGATGCAGTGTAACCAGTTCAAAAATGTAATGTAGTGTAATTAGTTCAAGGGGTGTAATGTAGTGTAATCATTTCAAGGAGTGTAATCTAGTGTAATCAATTCATGAAGTGTAATATAGTGTAATCAGTTCAAAAAGTGTAATATAGTGTTATCAGTTCAAGAAGTGTAATGGCGTGTAATAAGTTCGAGAAGCGTAATGTAGCGTAATCAGTTCAAGGAGTGTATTGTAGAGTAATCAGTACAAAAAGTGTAATGTAATGTAATCAGTTCGAGGAGTGTAATGTGGTGTAATAAGTGCAAAAAAGTGTAATATAATGTAATCAGTTCGAGGAGTGTAATGTGGTGTAATCAGTTCAAGGAGCGTAATGTAGCATAATCCGATCAATGAGTGTAATGTAATGTAATGTAATCAGTTCAAAACGTACACTGTGGTGCAATCAGTTCAAGAAGTGTAATGTAGTGTAATCAGTTGAAGAAGCATAATGTAGTGTAATCAGTTCAGGAAGTGTAATGTAGTGCAATCATTCAATAAGTGTAATGTAGTGAAATCAGTTCAAGGAGTGTAGTGTAGTGTAATAAGTTCAAGAAGTGTAATGTAGTGTAATCATTTGAAGGAGTGTAGTGTAGTGCAATCGTTTCAAGAAGTGTAATGTAGTGTAATCAGTTCCAGAAGTGTAACATAGTGTAATCATTCAATAAGTGTAGTGTAGTGTAATCAGTTCAAGGAATGTAATGTAGTGTAATCAGATCAAGAAGTGTAATGTAGTGTAATCAGTTCAAGGAGCGTAATGTAGTGTAATCAATTCAGTCAGTGTAATGTAATGTAATCAGTTCAATAAGTATAATGTAGTGTAATCAGTTCAAGAAGGGCAATGTAGTGTAATCAGTTGAAGAAGCGTAATGTAGTGTAATCAGCTCAAGAAGTGTAATGTAGTGCAATCATTTCAAGGAGTGTAATGCATTGTAAGTGTAATCAGTTTATGACAGGGTATTGTAATGTTTTAGTTGTTTGTATTTCGTTTTATGCGCCAAACGAAACAGTAAATTTTGAAAAGATTTTACATAGAACAAAAGCATCAAAGTAAGAAACAATATTTCATATTTTCTTCAATGTTTTTCTTCATAAAATTCATGGGCACCCGGAGGGAGGCAAGGGGGCATTTCCCCTGGATTTTGCAAATTTAAAAAAATGAAATCTTTTGATTATTTTGATTATTACAACAGTCCCAACACGATTTTCAATGCGAAAAAAAATTATTTAGGTAAAGTTCTTGACCATTATTTATTTTTGAGGTTGTCATGTGTTCTGTGTTCATGTGTAGCTTTTTTACACAAAAACGTCATTCCCTCCCCCTACAAAAGTTTTGCCCTCCTACAAAAATCCCCCCTACAATAATTCCTGCGGACGCCCATGTTAAGATTTCAGTCATTTCAATTTGTTTAGCTTTCGCAAAGATGGAGGAAGCAGAAGAGGAGGAACTATGTCGTCTGACTAATCCTGACGTCATCAACGTTGGCTTCACCTACCAGGGACCTCACATCCAGTTTCCAATGACTGTCAATCAAGTCGAATGTCTCATCGATGCTTTCAAACGACAACAGGTGCGTGAGACCTGTTGACTGTCATCTGGATGGATACATGGATGGATGGATGGATGGATGGATGGATGGATGGATGGATGGATGGATGGATGGATGGATGGATGGATGGATGGATGGATGGATGGATGCATGCATGCATGCATGCATGGATGGATGCATGGATGCATGGATGCATGGATGCATGGATGCATGGATGGATGGATGGATGGATGGATGGACGGACAGACAGACAGACAGACACACACACAGAGAGACAGATAGATAGATAGATAGATAGATAGATAGATAGATATATAGATAGATAGATAGATAGATAGATAGATAGATAACTTTTCATACACTACATTCTTATACAGCGCCTATCTTCGTCCGTTTTCTGACTATAGAATAGATGTGTTGACAACATCAAAGCCGATCTTCGCACAGGTACGGAATTTTGATGACCATCAACATCGGTTCCCGGTCCATTACTGTTGTCTGCTATCTGGTGCACTTAGGGCCAATACTATTCAGCGTGACCCCGAACTGCTTAACTACTGATGATTACGGTGTATTGTTACCACGGAGACGGGCGACTTCGCGCCCAGGTTAAGGTTGGTTTCCATGGCAACTGCCAATTCGCTTGTACCGGAAACGTTTTCCGTGTCGCCGACAGCGAGAAAGGCGTGTGATTCATCCGTTATCGTATAGGTTTCGTTACGGTCGCACCGCGTACGGTAAGATCCAGCCATTTTGCAATGAACTGAGAAAGTATTATGACTGATGATTTCTCCGACCGATCGGATAATGTGCCGGGCTTCGGCCGTGGATTACGATCAT
>OY744603.1:68293287-68325787 GCA_963556255.1 Allolobophora icterica
TGGAAAACTAATCCCTCTCGTCACGAGAGTCTCGTCGTTAAAGGATTTTAACACGGTGTTGATGTTCAACTATAATCAATTAACGTCCATTTCATGTTGCACTGAAGAACGGACTTCCGGCCAAAGACAATCCATACATCTTCAACGGAGATTTCGTCGACAGAGGTCGCAACTCTGTTGACGTCGCTGTCATCCTCTTCTCATGTCTACTCATCGGTCGAACTGAGATCTACATCAACCGCGGCAACCACGAAGATCCCGTCATGAATCTCAGGTCGGCACAAAGTGTATGGTCATCGATACCTATTGGCTTACCTTGTAGCACCAGATGGCTCACCCTCGTGGCTTACCTGTATATAATTTATAGGTATATATACATGTATATGTATATGTATATGTTGTTATATCTTTCCACTTGAGAAGGTGTGTTAGGCCTGTTATGTTTGACAGAACGGAGCAGGTGTTTTAAGACTGTGGCCATCTGGGGAGAAACAAACTCTGTATATAGCTTCATGGAGCTTGGCATTTAGGTTTTGGTCTGACGAAACCTTGTGTTGATGTTAGTAAGCCAAGGCTCCGTTAGTAGATTACTTCTACAGAATAACCCACAGAACGGTGAATCCTTTTAGCTTTGGACGTCGTTGCTGTTTGTCTCGCGTCTTATAATACGACCGACAGAGTTGCCTTTTAATGTGAAGGCTGCTTCTGGTTGGAATGTTCTGCCCTTGTTTGTATATTATTCGTTTACAATAATATACTTTTATCATAAACCCAAGGGAGAGTTTAATTTATTTAGGGGATCTCTAACAATATATATATATATATATATATATATATATATATATATATATATATATATATATATATATATAGACAGACAGAGAGAAAGAGATACAGAAAGAGACAGACAGACAAAGAGTACCTGTATTCCTACCTTCAGTACGTGAAAGTTTATATAGGGCCAAAAGACTGTAACTGTAGTATGCCTACCTTGAATGTTCTGTCTACCTGTAGTAGCTGAAGGCTTACCTGCAATTGATTGCCTACCTATAAACCTGCGTGTAGCACCTGTATACCTACTGGTAGTATCTATGTGCCTACCTATGTACATTAGAAGCGGATAAACGTATAAAACGATTAGGCCTATTCGTGATGATCTAATTGTTATGATAACAATATTGTTATTTGTTGATCACAATGGTACTGCTGAAAACTTGATGACGCTGATGATGAAGATGGTGATGATGATCATGATGGTGATCGTGAAGATCACGACGAAGATGTTGACGAACATGGTGGTGATGATTTATTTTTTTTTTTTTTTTTATTCCGGATATTTCTATAGCGCCTCTCGAAGTCAACTACTACTCAGAGGCGCTCCCGACTACAGCATTTGATACTGTGCCGGAATTTTTCACGCCGAAGCGCCACGAGCAATCGCGAGTGAAGGACTTGCCCAAGGTCCGTACGCAGCGGCTAGAGTGGGATTCGAACCTGCAACCCTCCGGTAACAAGGCGCCGAACTTACCACTGAGCCACCACGCCCCACAATGATGATGATGTGATGATTATGATGATGACGATGATGATAATGGTGATGATGATGATGGTTTTATTCGATTTCTCAGGTACGGATTCGTCAAAGAAGTGACGCAGAAATATCGGGTGCGGAATCAAGACTACTTTCACGTATTTTCGCAGCGAAGTTGTCCAATGCAATTTTGAGCTACTTGCGTTCTGCCGTAGACAGGATGATGACAACAACTACGACGGTGATGATGATGATGGATGATGACGACGATGACTGCTGCGGCGATGCAGAAGATATTTATATCAAATGCATTACATAAGTTTGGAAATTTGTGATGATGATAATGATGATGATGACGATGATGATATTCGTATATTGTGTGGCGCGATGTAGATATCTATCTCTCTGTGTAGTGCGTTTTGAAATCCTCGTGATGACGGCAGAGTCAGCAGCGTTGCTGATATTGTCTACAAACTTGATAATGACGACGCCGACGATGATGATGAAATCGTTGTTTCATTGTTGTTGTTGTTGTTAATCATGGTAGATGTATGCGAATAGAGTGATCCGTCTGTTTCAAGACGTGTTCCGATGGCTCCCTCTGGCGACGGTCATCGACTCCCGCATCATAGTCTGTCACGGAGGAATCTCTGACACAACTGACCTCGACTATCTCAGGACCATTGACAGACACAAGGTCAGGACCATAGCAACTGCCATTTGGCAACTGGCAACTGCCATTTGGCAACTGGTAACTGCCAACTGGCAACTGTCAATTGGCAACTGTTTACTGCCAACTGGCAACTGCCAATTGGCAACTGGTAACTGCCAAATGGTAACTGGCAACTGCCAACTGGCAACTGCCAATTGACAACTGGCAACTGCCAACTGGTAACTGCATGCCAACTGGTAACTGCATGTCAACTGTCAACTGGTAACTGTCAACTGACAGCTGACAACTGCAAACTGGAAACTGAGAGCTCTTAATCAAATGTACGTACGAGCGCATGTACATACTTGTCTATGCATGTTGTGAGGTATACATCGATTCCTTTGTGTGTGTTTTCTTGTTCAGTATCTGTCGGCGCTGCGACCACCTGCATCGAGCAGCCGAAAGGAGAGCAACTCTTCAACAGACTCAGTCGATACAAAGGAGTGGAAGCAGGTCAGAGAATGTTCCAAGTGATTCTCTATTAGCTGAGCCGTATTGAAAAATGAAGACTAACTAGAGCAGCGGTTCTCAACCTGTGGGTCGCGACCCCGACGGGGGTCGCCTTACAGTTTGACAGGGGTCGGCTGGAACCCTCAGGAATTTGGATTGCAAAACTCCATCATTTTTCTAGTTATAATTGAAATAATGTTGTTGGCCTTCTGTAGCTTTGCTTTCTTCTTAAATATGAAGTAAGGTTTAAACTTTGCATTTAGCAGCTGGCATTGAAATATTTAACTGTTAATTGTACAGTCATAGTACAATACACAGCACACAATAAATATTAAACGTCAAGTTAACATTTCATTTAAAAAATTTCTTTTTTAAATTTTCAAAAATTACAAATTGTTTTGTTGTTTAATGATTTATTATGTATGATGCGTATGGATCATCAAATGGTGAGAAGTGAAATGCATCATAATTGACCAATGGTAGCAAAAACGCGATGAAGGGGAAAGCAATGAATTTTATTGTTGGGGGTCGCCACAACTTTGGAAATATTATCAAGGGGTCGCAGCACTAAAAAGGTTGAGAACCGCTGAACTAGAGAGAGAGAGAGACAGACAGACAGACAGACAGACAAGAGAGACAGACAGAGAGTGAGACCACGTGAGATAGACAAAGAGAGACTGACAGTGACAGATTGAAAGACAGATGGACAGTCTAAGAATGTTCATTCATGTCCAGTTGTAAATTCTCCAGCGTTCTCACAAGCTCACTCAATGACGAATCAGTCATTCATTTAATCAATCCAATCAATCTTATCCAATCAAACAATCAGTTGGTCTCATTGAGTGGATTCATTGAATTGATTAACTAATCCATCCAATCAATCATTCATTTTATTAATCAATCCAATCCAATAAATCAATCAGTCAGTCAGCCAGTCAATCCAATCAATTCAATCATTCCAATCAATTCCAATCCGTCTGTACGTCCGTCAACCAACCAACAACCACCATAAACCATCAAACCAACTAATCAATCAATCAATCAATCAATCAATCAATCAACCAATCAATCACTGAACGGTAGTCGTCTGTCTGCCAATGAGAGCCGAATGTGGTGGGTACCACAGGTGTTGGACGTCCTCTGGAGTGATCCCGTCGCTCAGAATGGCTGTCGACCGAATACTTTTCGCGGCGGCGGAAGTTATTTTGGACCGGATGTGACGTCAGCGTTCCTGAAAAAGCACAACCTGTCGCTGCTCATCCGATCGCACCAGTGCAAACTCGAAGGGTTCGAATACGAACATAATAATCAGGTATGGACCTAATGACCTAATCCTTAATCAAACCTTTGGCCTCGTACAGACTACGTATGATATCATTTTATCTAATCTAATCTAATCTAATCTTTAATCAAATCTCTGCTCGGGTATGAACTCTAACCTCATACGACCTAGTATAATCCAATTCAATAAAATCAAATCTAATGTAGTCCAAATTTTCTGTAATTTAATATAATCTTATCAATTTTTTTTAATCTAATCTAATCTAATCTAATCCAATCCACTCTGTTCTAATACAATCAAATCAGATCCAGTCCGATCTAATCTGATCTAATCTAATTTAATCCAATCTAACGTAGCCTGCTGGCTTGTTAATCTGTCGTTGGATTTCTGTTAGGTTCTGACTGTATTCTCGGCTTCCAACTATTACGAAATCGGAAGCAACAAGGGATCCTACATCAAACTCATGTCCGACCTGAAACCAAGAATCATCCAGTACAGCTCACACAACAACCCCACGCGAAAGCTAACGATTAAACAGAGGTCAGTGGAAGGGTTACGTAAAATACCCTACCAGGATTGGTAAATATCCTATTAGTATGGGTTAAATACCCTAACAGGATTGGTAAATGCCCTAATAGGATGGGTTACATACCCTAGCAGATGTAAAATACCCTAACATGATTAGTAAAATACCCTAATAGTATTAGTAAAATACCCTAACAGGATTGGTAAATACCCTAAAATGATGGGTTAAATACCTTAGCAGATGTAAAACTACCCTCACATGATGGTAAAGTACCCTAAAAGGATTGGTAATACCCTAATAGGATGGGTTAAATACCCTAACAGGATGTAAAATGCCCTAAACTGATGGGTAAAATACCCTAATAGGATGGGTTAAATGCCCTAACAGGATAGGCAAAGTACCTTAATAGGATGGGTAAAATACCCTAATAGGATGGTTAAATCCCTTAACAGTACCCTAAATTACCCTACTGTGATGGGTATGATACCCTAATAGGATGGGTTAAATGCCCTAACAGGATGGGTTAAATACCCTAGCAGGATGGGCGTGCGTGCGTGCGTGCGTGTGTGCGTGTGTGTGTAAAGTAAATCTTACGATTGCAATTGCAGAAAGGCGGCGGTACATAAATGAGCTCTTATAGTATGCGATGGGTGTCTTCTGACTAGAATTGGGTTCGTCGAGAAATCAGCGCTGAGAAGTCTGATGGAGAAGATCTGCTCGAGCAAAACGATGTTGCTCAAGCAGTTCGAACACTACGACTATCTGAACACAGGTTACAATACTTCGGTTGATTAGCTGACTTGAAGCGACCATCGATTGATGCATATAACCGTCTAATCTAATCTAATATATTGTCTGTATGAGTGTATACATGTATGTATGCATGTATCTGGACACTTAATTTCTAATCTAATCTAATAACTTCTATGGCGCCGTTATCATAATGCCCAAGAGATCAATCGATGGTCGCTTCAAGTAAGACTGCAATACAAAATCAGAATCCACTGGAGAAGATTAGGTTGACTTCCGGAGAAACCGGAAGTGGATCTACGAAGGACGAAACCGAAAACAGATGATGAGTTTGAAGTTAGTTCTAAAAGACTGTGCACAGAGCCGGGCACTAGACAACACTCGCCACCGCCGTAACACTCACGTTGGGCCATTGTTGACCCAACATTGGCCCAGCAGAAGAAGAGGAGGAAGGCTAAGAAGATAATGATGGAGATGGAGATGAAGATGATGAAGAAGAAGAAAAAGAAGGAGAGGAGGAGGAGGAAGAGGAGGAGGAGGAGAGGAGGAGGAGGAGGAGGAGGAATAGGAAGAAGAAGATGATGAACATGGAGCAGACGAAGAAAGAGAACAAGAGCAAGAAGCAACAGAAGAAGAAGAAGAAGAACGAGAACAACAACAACGAGAACGAGAACAAAAAGAAGAAGGGAAGAGCAATTCCTTAGGCTAGCCTCGAGGAGCAGCCATTGGGATGAATGTTCCGACACCGTTTTCTTAGCCTCGGCTTATGGGGCCGGTTAACCTGATCTTCCCACCAACAGTGTACGGTCGGTGTACTCATTGCATCCGAATTGACTAAGGGCCGCAAGTGGAGCCGAAATCTCGAAACAGATTTCTTTCTTGAGTTGCCAGGCGATTTGAACCATGCAGTGGCGTAGCTAGGATATTTTGCACCCGGGGACGAACTATGAAATTGGCGCCCCCTCCCTGTTTTATTTATTTCACATTTTCCAATACATAGAATGGCAATTTAAATTTTACTAAAATAAAATTTAAAAAACCAGATTGCTTATAGTGCTCCTTAGTGCTCAATGGGGCGCCAAAATCATATCTGACAACTGGTTTGTAAATAATGAGGATATAACTGGATAGTTTGGGCGCCAAAATTAAATCTTATAAATGTATTTGGGATAAATTAGTTAAAACTGCATAAAAATTAAGAGTAAAACTATTTAGTTTAACCCTCATTTTGGCGCCTCCTTCCTTTGGCGCCCGGGGACATATGTACCCCCTGCAGGGCCTGCACCCCTAAGCTACCCCTCTGGAACCATGACCTTTCGGTTGACAGTCCAGCGCCAGCGCTCTAACCAGTAGATTGAATCTGCCACAGGTACGATCAAGGTGACGGACTGGTGTGAGGCGATGACGACGGTCCTTCAGATGGGCCTTCCTTGGATCAGTCTTCGACCGAAACTGATCCAGACGAACAGCGAGGGTCTCATCGAGTACCGCAAGGCATTCGACGACTTCAAGCTCCAGCTCAAGTACAACGAGGTACGCTGCAAGTGATATGTGTAAATGTAGATGTAAATGCAAATATAAATGTACAGTATGAATGTAAAGTGTAAATGTAAATGTAGATGTAAATGTAAAATATAAATGTAAAGTGTAAATGTAAATGTAAAATGTGAATGCAAAATGTAAATATAATATGTAGATGTAAATGTAGACGTTTTTCTATATTGTCAAGGCCATATACGGTCGATATATTATATCGACCGTATATGGCCTTGACAATGAGTTGATCTGGTGCATATATCCTACTTCACCACCGCTGTCCGTTTGAATGGGCGCCAAGCTGTTTAAGGTCACCGAGTACGGAATGTGTTAGCCCGAGATTCAAGTCTCTTAAATAAGCCACCGACGGCATAGGCGTAGACTCGGACGAGGGAGCAGCCGGGGCACATCCCCCAATAATTGAGATGGACTGTACATCCAATAGAACAAGTGTAGAATGAATAACCAAATGCCCCCTCCCCCAATATTTTGGACAAGTTTACGCCAGTGACCGTCGGTATGCGAATTGGCATCCTCCGACAGAGAAGTGCATGGGACGTGCGCTCTAACCAATGTAGCTAACCTGTCCATGGTTTTACCATGGTTAGGGGATTTACTATTCATTGTCAAAACATCCTGGTAGCCGCATGGTTTGTTAGTACCAAACTGACAGGGTCAGGGAAGTCAAGCTAAGTCAGGCACCCTAGGTAGGCTACAGGTAAAATGCGGATACCTTTTAATTATAGGTAGGCTAGAGGTAAACGAATACCTTGCTGTCATTAAGTAGGCTACAGGTAAAGCGGATAGTTTATTACTACAGTTAGGCTTCATGTAAAGCGGATGCCTTGTTTTTATAGGTAGGCTACAGGTAAAGCGAATAGTTTATTACTATAGTTAGGCTACATGTAAAGCGGATAGTTTATTAGACCTACTATCGTTAGGCTACATCGCCTGCATGTAAAGCGGATAGTTTATTGCTATAGTTAGGCTACATGTAAAGCGGATAGTTTATTACTATAGTTAGGCTACATGCAGAGCGGATAGTTTATTACTGTAGTTAGGCTACATGTAGAGCGGATAGTTTATTACTATAGTTAGGCTACATGTAAAGCGGATAGTTTATTACTATAGTTAGGCTGCATGTAAAGCGGATAGTTTATTACTATAGTTAGGCTACATGTAAAGCGGATAGTTTATTACTATAGTTAGGCTACATGTAGAGCGGATAGTTTATTACTATAGTTAGGCTGCATGTAAAGCGGATAGTTTATTACTGTAGTTAGGCTACATGTAAAGCGGATAGCTTATTACTATAGTTAGGCTACATGTAAAGCGGATGCCTTTTTTATAGGTAGGCGACAGGTGAATCGCGGATGCCTTATTATTATTAGTTTGAATTGTAGGATGGATCGATGGTCACCGAAGCCTTGTATCGAAACAAGGACAGTCTTGAAACAATATTTCGAATCATTGACAAAGACAACTCAGGTATGCTCTCTCCCCCTCTCTCCCCACTCTCTCTGTCTCTGTCTGTCTGTCTCTGTCTCTGTCTTTCTGTCTCTCTATCTATCTGACCTATCTGACTGTCTTTCTGTCTCTCTCTCTTTCAAACTTATCGACCACAGGCTGCCTCTCTTTCTCATGGACTGATTTTCTGGATATTGACCTTATTACGGCTAGGCTTTGGTGTGCCATCGATTGATGCCTTGTGCATTAGACGCCGGCGCAATAGAATTTACAAATTATAATTACTTGGTTATTTTAACCTGGATCTTGTGCCCGCAAGGGGGCTGTTCACGTTGACCAAAAGCAGGCTAAACATGGATCTAGCGATGGAAGGAAATTGACGAGCATGTTTAGTCGGAAGAAACAATTAAAAAGGTGTCTAGTGTACCGATTAAGTGGTAGTTTCCAGTGTTTAACTTACAGCTGCCAGAGCAGTTGACGTCGACCTTACGTTAAGTTCTGTTACAATTATGAAGTGCACTGCCTATTTTTTTTAGACCATCAGTTTAACGACATCTCATGGCACATCGGCCGCTGACGTCATTTCAAACATCGTACATTAGCATAATGATGATGATGATGATGATGATGATGATGATGATGATGATGATGATGATGATGATGATGATGGTGATGATGATGATGATGATGATGATGATGATGATGATGATGATGATGCTGATGCTGATGATGATGATGATGATGATGATGATGATGATGATGATGATGGTGATGGTGATGATGATGATGATGATGATGATGATGATGATGTGACAATGACGATTATGATGATGACGATGATGACGATGATGATGACGATTATAATAATGACGACATAGTGACGATTATGATATGCTGTATGTTGACGCTTTTTGTTTGTGTGGTTTCTGTTTTTGCTTATACGACAACGACAGCGGTGATAATAATGATGATGTCGACGACGATGATGATAAGGAAGAGAAGCGACTACATTTATGATGCGCTATTTTACCCCAACAGGTCAGATCTCCATGGAGGAGTTCGAGGAGGCGTGTACGATCCTCAGCCAACACACGCAAGCAGTCATTCCTCGCGAGCACGTGCTCGCTATGGCGCGCAGCATTGACATCAACCGTGACGGCTCAATCGACTTCAACGAGTTCCTCGAGGCGTTCCGCATCGTTGACCAGTTCGGCAGGGATCTTTACGCTCGAAGGGCCAGCGAGGAACCCAACGAAGATGAACTGGCTTCCTCAACGGAAGATACCGCGCGAGCAACTATGGACTGGACCAACACATCCGGTTCCATTTCGAACGGAGTGGAAGGATTGAATGGAACTGGTATGAGAGAGAAAAATGGCCCATCAGATGATATCAAACAGGAAGACACTGTCCATGAATGAATCAGAGTTCAGAGGTTAAGGGTTCAGGGGTCAAAAGAACTGGATCAATATGCGACACTTTTTGAGAGGTATAAAAATCAAGTGTATTGATACAGACATGCGTACATACATACATACAAACATACGTACATACATACATGCATACAGACATACATACATACAAATATATAAACATGCGTACATATATACAGACATACATACACAAAATTACACATATATACATATATATATACACCTGCATACATACATACGTGCCTGCGTACATACAGATTTGATCTTTCTGCACAACTCAAAGGGATTTGCTTTATTCAAAGGAAGATGATCTTTGTAAGCTATATTCAAATTAATTTTACATTAAGTCAAAGCATTTTGCGGTGTAATCTAAGATCGACTTCAAGTAATTGTAATTGTAATTACGACAGTTTTTATAGCAACGTCAGCTGCAGGCTACTTCTAGAGTGCCTTCAATGTCGACTGTCAACGCAAATTCTAACAGTTACATGATAAGTACATTTTAGAATTTAAACTGTCTTTTAAATGCATGAAGGCTTTTGGCTTCCTGAATAGGCTGTTCTCTTTCCTGAATTCCTCCATCATCATTGGCACTCACCCACCATCATCTGCCTCAGGCTCCTCTATCTTTCACCCCTCAGGCTTTCCACTCAAAACTGAAGTCTGACGGCTTCGTGATTTCCTAACAACCGATTCATCTGATCCTCCGCCTTCCAATTCTTCTCGACCTAAACGACAGCCGCCTTAGCAGCTGCTCTGCCTCCTCTCTTGATCTGGACCATCTGGAATACCGGACTTTGACCTCCTTTTGACCACCCTTTGGACAACCCCTCTGACTCGACGCATCGCTCGTGGCCGTGCTCTTTAACTTTCTAGTGGCGCTTTAGAAATTAGGAGTTTGCGATTACGATTACGATTACGATACCAGGCACGTAGCTACCTGAATCACTGACTGCAAATGTCGCAAAACACTGGATTCGATCTATTTAGACACCCTTAAATTTCTTCTTCTGACGTTATTTGTTCGACACTATAATTCAGTTGGTACTGCCCTTACTCTGGTAGTACCAGTCCCAAACCTAAAGAAAGGAGGAGGGCGACGCAAATCATCTATGTTATGAAAGTGTCGTTAAACAGCAACTAACCAACCAATTGGTAATTAAATTTATCACCGAACCGGAAACTGTGCTGAAACTCCGCCTCTGCCGGTACCCTGGTAGTGCAAGTCCCAAGCCTGCGCGATGGAGGAGGGTGCTACTAATCATCTTCGTCACGTCACAGCGTTGCAAAACAGTAACCAAACAACCGGTTCTTTGTACACGATGCCGTTGTAATAGTTAATTGTCAGTATTGTCATAGTATGTAATTTTTGGGACACGGTATAGGCGATTCGTTAGAGCGCTCGCCTTGTAACGCGGACAGCACGGGTTCCAAACTAACATGAGACGGTTACTGTGTAGGGTCCTTGAGAAAGTCATCAACTTACATAATAACCGTTGTACGTCTGTCTGTCTGTCTGTCTGTCTGTCTGTCTGTCTGTCTGTCTGTCTGTCTGTCTGTCCCGTAAACAAACACTATTGTGACGTCACTATACTGCCGCCTTGGCGACGGTTGTCTTGACGGTTGTCTTGACGACGGCTATAGGCCTATAATATGACGTTATTGTTAGCACTGCAATAATAATTGTTTTTATATACCGTGATTTTTCACGGGTTTACAGCTAGTTCACTCATAATTGTCCAGCGCCATCGACTGATGCTTCGTCATTAGGTAGTGATGCTTCAGAAATGCAAAACAGCAACAATCTATATAAATAAAGACAGCTTTCTGTCTGTCTCTCTGTCTGTTTGACCGGGCTTAACTTCTACAATTTTGCACCTTTTCACTCGAAACCTTCACTACTGTATCCGCCTCGGCATCGGACACCCAGTGGAGGGGTTCGCGTCCCCAGTTTTCACCGCTAACATGGTGATAAGGGCCAAAAACTCGCCCCACGGCATAGGAAATTTCCACTCCCTACTACAAATTAATTATAGCACAATGACGTTATACCTAAAAATAGCACCACGGACGCGTACGGAAGATTTGGAAATTTCCGGCGCCGGTATTCCCCAACGTCATTAATAATGGCCATAGCGTCGTTGTTTACTTTCGGAAAGAATTTAATAACGATCGCTTCGAACTAAATTAATCGTTTTACAGCAAAATTGTAACACAGGTAGGTTCAAACACAAACAGACTGCAAAGCAGTCACCGCCACAGGGCGACTGCGAAGCAGTCAGTCCACGGCAAAGGTCGCTAGACGCCAGAAGGCGTATACAAGACTGCGAAGCAGTCTCCCCCACAGGTCGCCAGACGCCACAAGGGCCTCCAAGACTGCGGACCAGTCGCCTCCAGAGGGCGAATGCGAAGCAGTCAGTCCACGGCAGAGGTCGCTAGACGCCAGAAGGCGTCCGCTGTACGTTGCCTGCTCTCCAGTTCGGGCCAGTAACAATCTGTTTCTTCTGGCACCAAATGGCAAGACAACTAATGTTGTTTATCTCCAAGCTCTACAGTTAAATTTAAAATAAAGTAACATTAAAAAATAACTATTGTGTAATTTCTTTAACCCGCCAACGCCGGGTTCACCCTCTTCGACTGCGAAGCAGTCAGTCCACGGGAGACTGCAAAGCAGTCTCCCCGACTGCGAAGCAGTCGTCGCCAGAGGGCGACTGCGAAGCAGTCAGTCCACGGCAGAGGTCGCAATACGCCAGAAGGCGTACACAAGACTGCGAAGCAGTCTCCCCCACAGGTCGCCTAAATTTCTTCCTTATTCGCTACACGGATTTAAACTTATACCTAAATTTGTTGCTTATTCGCTACAGGGATTGAAATTTATAACCCCGGGCAACGCCGGGTAAACCTTTCAGTCCACGGCAAAGGTCGCTAGACGCCAGAAGGCGTATACAAGACTGCGAAGCAGTCTCCGCTGTACGCCAGAAGGCGTACACAAGACTGCGAAGCAGTCTCCCACACAGGTCGCCTAAATTTCTTCCTTATTCGCTACACGGATTTAAACTTATACCTAAATTTGTTGCTTATTCGCTACAGCGAATGAAACTTATAACCCCGGGCAACGCCGGGTAAACCAGCTAGTTAATAATATAAACGTACAGAAATGTCACGAAGTCAGTCATCATGTGAACTTTTTGTTAGCAACTCCTCTCATTGGCCGCTTCCAACTAATGAATATTCATGACCAATGACGTCTCTGTTTACAGATGACGACATTCCAACGGACGTTCGTCTCACACTTAATTCAACGTATATTTACATATGCTGTAAACGCCTGCTCTTTTAAACTAACGGCTTAAAATCGCTTAAACTAATTTACTTAGGTGACGAACAGGCTGAAACGAACGAGACAGGGTTCAAACGGGTCAATTTACTTAGGCCGCGCATCCCAAAAGTGGCATTGTGAATCATACAATGGAGCGCAAACAAATATAACTTAGACAACAGTCACTAAATTGCAATATTCAGTGGCCAAAACTGCCATTCGCGAGACAGAGAGAATTTTTTCTCAGGAAGACTCAACAATGGATTGTCGATACGTTTTGTACATTGACTACTTATTACAAATGTTCATGTGATTGGTTTCTCAAATAAAAATGGTTTTTGATTTTTGATTGATTGATTTGATTGATTTGATTGATTTTCAAATTGTTTTTAAACCGTCGTAAGACGGGCAATAATCTATTATTATTATTTTTTGCTAAGGCCAAGCCTGCCATTAGTTGACTGTGAGACGCCCTTGTAATGGCATGACTTTGTTACGATGTCATATAAATTGTCATTATTTTTTAAAATAACAACAACGATAATATTAACAGTGATAATAATAGCAATGATAATAATGACAATGATGATGATGATGATGATGATGATGATGATGATGATGATGATGATGATGATGATGATGATGATGATGATGATGATGACGACGATAATGATGATGATGATGATGATGATGATGATGATGATGATGATGATGATGATGATGATGATGATGATGATGATGATGATGATGATGATGATGATGATGATGATGATGATGATGATGATGATGATGATGATGATGATAATAACAATAATAATAATAGCGCTTTTCCATCTGCATCCAGCGCTACAACGCCATCGCATTTCGTGGCACTTTCACTAATGTTGCGGAGGACGAGGCCTGATTTTTCAGACATTCAACTACAGCTCCTAGCATAACTTTTTAGACTCCTGAGGGATTACATGTACCTCGGGGGAAAAAATAATAATGATGATGATAAAATAACTTATTGGTGAAAGACTAGACAGAAGAGACTTCCACAGAACATCAGACTGATGGGGTTTTCAAAAGATTCCATTCAAACAAACAGCAGAGCACTTTTAACAGCTTTCTGACTAATTGAGAACATCATTAGATATTTAGGTGAATGTTCGTTTTTTAACAAGCGGTAACATTTTTTGCAAGTAATCAGACACCAAAACCGTCATAAATTAGTAATTAGTCAAAATTTTTTAAATTGAATATCTTCGTATTGTCTACCTAATCATTGGTTAATCTGAAACGTTTGATTATCTGAAGTCACTTACGAATTGAAAGTTGTACGTTACACTCTGTTTACCTTACCATGCCATACCCTACCATCATACCCTACATTACCACATCCCTACCGTATCATAGCATGCCATACCATGGCCATACCCTACTACGCGTAACCTGCTATACCTTAAAACACCGTACTATAATTTATAAGAGTTTTTTAATGCAGTCATATTTAAGTATTAGTATTATTATTAAAGCAGTTTTATATAACACCCCTTCCAGACTGCCTACTCAGGAGCACCCAAAGTCGAACAACATAGTTTGAGGACAGTAAGAAACAGGGTGAAATGACTAATCGGTATTTGACGGAGCTTGGTAGGGAGCCCATTCCAGGTCATGAGGGCAGCCACAGAGAAGGCACGGCGCTGCCGTACGGCTGTCCGCGCGCGGGGAACAGGTAAGTTCAGCTTGCGCAGCTGAGCGGAGAGAGCAACGACGCTGCGAGCATGAGGTGGGACACCAGAGCTCTCGCAGGTATGGGGGAGTCAAGCCTTCAAAGCACTGCCGGACCAAGAGATTCGGTAAGTGATGCGCTGTGGGTAGGGGAGCCAGTGGAGGACATCCCTCATATAAGCAGACACTCTACCAAACTTGGGGATGCGGCCGACAAGGCGAGCAGCAGTACGCAGGATTCTATTCTATTCTAGGCCTAGTGTTGCTATGATTACGAACAGAATGCGACCAATTATGGAATGAAAGCTGGATTTGCGGAATGTAAGTCACGGGATTCTCAAGATAAGCACTTCGATGTAAGATATGTAAACATTATCTGTTAAACTGATATCCAATTGTCCACAATCACTGTTCTTCTACATTGCGGCGACCGTTAATTGATCATCGATATTTAGATCGTAATTAGGAGAGAAAATCAAAAGCCAGTCAGTGTGAAAATTTTACAAATCTGACTGGTAATATAAAGTAAATGCAGTGCCGGCCTTAGGGGTGGCGAACCCTGCGGTCGCACAGGGCTCACAACTTGGGGGGGGGGCAGAAAATGTCACAGAAAAGTAACATGCACATAAAGCAAGGAAAGTTCCCTTTCTGTGAAGCAGTCGCATAATATATAATTCTGTTACAGGTGCACATGGGCGGCGATCCCGGGGAGTGGTGGAGGGGGACAAGACCCAACCTTTTAGAGTGGGGGACACACAATACATTTGTCCCCCCTAATTTTGAAGAAACACCAAAAAAAGGTTGAGCAGATCAGTTCAAAACTCTTTTTTGACCAGATCAGTTCTTATGTGTCCCCTCCCCACCTGTCAAACGAGATCGCTGCCAGTGCAGGCGCACTTGTAACGTTAAATTTTACTTGTTTTAGTTGTTAACAATCTACTAAAATAAAATTATTAGCGATGAAAAACAATTTGACTTGTGTCATCGGGATCCGTACAGTATAATCTGCACAGGGCCTGAAATATCCTAAGGCCCGCATTGGTAAATGTAAATAGAACTGTAAATGTAAATGTAATCGTTTTTATAAAGCTAAAGTATGGTCTCGACCCTGCTCATTATTCAATGAATTGATCGGGTGAGATCCTTTACCACCGCTGCCCGTTTGAATAGGCGCCACGCCATTGATATGCATCAGGCCAATGTTAGTGCTTTTGTAATCGTACTCGTAATCATTCTGACGATATCTTGGTAACTAGCTTTATTCAGTGGTCCACGCTTTGCCGAGATAGAATCGGTGAGAATGGTAGCCTAGAGGCTCAGATTCTGTTTCAAAATCAGATTCCGGGGGAAACCGGGTCAAGAGGCAGACGGAAAAGATGGATGGTGCTTGTCATGGGGCGACATGCAAGATCGGAAGACGAGAAGAAATGTGAATTAAGGAGGTTTTTATAAGCAATGTTCTCAAATGGAAACGAAAGGCTGTATAGAAACCGCAACAGAAGCAGAGTTAGTGAGCTGGTAGCATGGTTCAGATATATTTGCCAGAGTTCTGGTGCAAGTTAATTAGTACACCTTAGGCCAATGCTTCGGTTTCTATACTTGAAGGAACTGAGAGAACTGTATAAGAAACATTTCCGATATGACGCAGTTGGACAAAAATTCAGAAAGATTATTGGTGGGATAAGAATAAAGAAGCATTGATTGGTCGTGTAAAAATAAAGAGGCAGTGAGTGATTGGTTGGAGAAAGAGCAGAGTGCCAACGACTGATGAGATCAAAAAGAGCCAGTGATCGGTGGGATAAAATAAAGAGGAAATGATCGGTGGGATAAACACAGAGACAGTACACGACTGGCAGGATCAAAATAAAGTGGCAATACATGGTTTATAAATATTCAGCAATGATCGGCATAATAATAAAAACAAGAAGAGAGCGGAGAAAAATACCTAAAAATTACTTAAATATAAAGATAAAAGCAGTTATTGCTATGATCAGCTAAATGTCTCTAATACGAAAACTTCTGATCACTCTTGTACGAAAGTAGACTAGAACCCTTCATCGAAGAAAACTGATCGAATGAGATTATTCTATAAAAATCCTTGAAAAAGCTTGTGACAATAGCAAATTGGTCAAATTGGAAATCCAAGAAACTTCTGAACAACAAATTGGAAACAAATCGGAAAGAAAATTTAAGAATAGTCAGAGAAAACATGAACAGAATCAAAGAAGGTCGCAAATTAAATCGATGGGACACAGGACCGAAACTCTACGTGCGCCCAGCATTCCCAAGGTCTCCCCAAAACAGAGTCTTCCCTGATTGAAACAATGTAATGTCTCCCCGTTTCTTTTCATGACCCCTCCCAAATTTCATGTCACTATTGCAACACATAGTTTAAAAATATGAAATAGTTATACAATAGGCCTTAAAGGTAGAAAATTCATCTGCTTAAAATTATCGTTTTAAACTTTTCAAACAAAATTGACTGTATCTCTCAAAGAATAAAGTTTCCCCGGGAAGAGATTATTTCAACGAAGAATGATAGGCCTATATATATATATATTTCTTCCTCCAAAGACTTTGATTTAAAGTCTAGTCTCCGGAATATATTTTAAAACAGACCCTCCGGTGTTCAAAAATATATTCTCCGGCAGAGACATCTGAGGGTAGACTCTGTTTCGGAGTACCGGAAACCGTCATGGTGCCATAAATATAGTCTTGGAAGCGAGAAGTCTTTGGCAGGCACCCTGCCGGGGGATGGTTACTGTTGGGAGCTTGTGTCTGCCGTCAGCATTTGGTAGAGAAACTCGTCAGCCATGCAGCCTTTGACGAATTCATCTTTCGTCAGAACCCCATCGTGGTTTTCATCCATCTTGTCGAAGATCTCCTGGGTCCTCTTATCGGGAGTGTCGCTCGGGTCGGAGTGCGACAGGGAAGGCCCGACCATCTTGAATATTGCCTACAATGGAAACAACTAATTCTGTATGTATGTAAGTGTATATGTATGTATGTATGGATGGATGTATGTATGTGTGTATATATGTATGTGTATGTGTGGGTATGTAAGAATGTCTACGTATGCATGTATGCATGCATGTATATAATCAGGGCCGGCGCCAGAGTATTTGGTGCCCTAGGCGAACCTGTCGCACTGCGCCCCTGGCAAGTGCGATAACTTGGCCTAATTAATATTAAATTAATCAAGTTAATATAACCACACAGGAATGCAGCCGAATGCTGCATTTTTAATTTCGTATCGTCGTTCATTGTAATCATCTAAGAATCATTATTGCTTATAAATTAAACAAAAATATGGCACTTAATAAATTTTAAAGTTAGCCATAATTAAAGTAATAGTCTGGAACTGCATTAGCTATGCAGCCTATGCTGTATGGTTTAACACGTTTAATGGGAATTTAAAATGTAAATATTAATTAATGATACAGTGCACAGTTTCATTTGAACACTTAGTAGGCCTAACTCCTGTGGCTACGTTTACTAAGTCCTAGTCCGACCTACGTGCGAATTCTATACAAATATAATGTAATTTCAAATTTTGATTTTTTGCGCTTCTCTTTAGCAAATGTAGAAACGAGAAGCAGATTACGTATGTACTACTTAAAAATTAAAGCAACAATTTAGAACTACTACTCTAAATTTTGAAGTTCCTTACCATCAGTTGGGCCTTAGTTTCTTTTTTTCAAGAGAGCTTTGAATACTGCATGCGTTCGTACAATGTAGAGTGTACAGGCCACAAGGCTTGTAGAGAGACATTGAGAGAGACAGACTGCGACAGAGACAGACCGAGAGAAAACGAGAGAAAACGAGACACAGAGACAGAGACATAGACAGACAGAGACAGAGAGAGTGAGAGAGAGAGTGAGACAGAGAGAGAGAGAGAGAGAGAGAGAGAGAGAGAGAGAGAGAGAGAGAGAGAGAGAGAGAGAGAGAGAGAGAGAGAGAGAGCAAAAGGCATACTATTTCAGGCATATTTTAGCCTTAGCGCTGGAGCTGCTAGATTATACGGTTAAAGTGTGCCGTGGTTGTACATCTAAAAGAGAGAATCTGGCTCATGAGCAGCTGGGGGATCGAACAAGGTCAATTACTCCGACATATCAGGGTAACCTAGTACATGTATAGACAAGTACCACACATACAATATGTCTGTGGCCCTGTGTATCAAATATTATGAGGCATCCCGGCCGCATCCGTCATCATACAGACTGTAGTTCAGACTGCAGAGAGGCTGAGACATACACGCAGTACACGGGCTTTTTGAACACCGTAAGCAGCGGCTAAATATGTCATCAGATGGAACAATTAACCAAATTTAAAATTTGTGCGCTTGGAGGAAAATGAAAGAATAGGGCCCTAAAGCAGAATGTGACAGGGGGTGCGTACGCACCTAAGGAGCGCCTTGTATGGCTAGGCCTACGCCTCTGGACTGGCAAAACGGCGGCAATGGTTTTAAAAATATTTCTTTGTGTAGCTTTTCTGCCGCCCCCAGAAATGTGTCGCCCTAGGCGGCCGCCTAGTTCGCCTAGTGGTTAAACCGGCCCTGTATATAATTATGTATGTGTAATGTACGTAGGTATGTACGTACGTATTTATGTATGCATGTATGTATAATGTATGTATGTTTGTTTGTAGGCCTATGTATTTATGTATGCATGTATGTTTTTATGTGTGTATTAGGGTGGGGCAAATACCGGTTGCCTCAACCAGACAACGATAAATAGAAGCTCCCTCATCTACTGGTTAATGAAATAATTAATTTTCATATTTTGTATCATGTCTATGGGTCGCAACTTTGAAAAATGTGTGACGTCATATAGTCCATTAGAAATAAATAACAGATGCATTAATCTTATTACAATAGGGTCATAGAAACTCATTAATGTCGACTATAATATATTACACAATCACTTTAATACACAAATTACACACTACACAGTACACTACTATATTGTATTGTATTGTATTGTATTTAAAAACTTATAAGTGCCTCTACCAAGTTCCCACCAATCAAGGGCGCTCCCAGTGCGAAGGTTCTCGGGAATAAAGGCAAGTTTAAAGACAACGAAAAGCTGTGGCAGGACCACCGGATAGTACTGCAGCCCGGGCCGAATGAGGAAGCTGATTCCACAATGAAGGGCCAATAGTAACAAAGGAACGAGCTGGGCTATCACCGTTCTCACTGGGGGAACAAATGAGTCAAGTCGATCAGAGGAGCGAAGAGGGCGAAGGGAGCTAGCTGAAGTAGGAAGACGTAGTGGGTCACAGAGGTATTTAGGAGCAAGACCCAGGTAAGATCGGCAAATATGGATAAGTACCTTTAGTTGGAACGAGACTGGACCATCACCTTTCTCACTGGGGAACAAATAAGTCATATATGTATCTTTAGTTGGATGCGGGCAGTAAGAGGAATCCGGTGAAGATGTTCAAACATGAATGTGGAAATATGGGAGAATCGTGGGAGACGGGTGATTTGTCTGGCAGCTGCTTTAAGAACAGATTGTAGAGGGGAGATATGGACTTTGGGGAGGCCAACAAAGAGGGAGTTACAGTAATCAATGCGAGAGCAGATAAAGGCATAGACAATGGGAGTAAAGACTGGAGAGGAGACAGATCTTCGGATAGCCTTGAGACGTCGGAGATGGTAGTAGCACAAGCGGGTGAGATTAGAGATATAGTCAGAAAAAGAAAGGGAGCTATCAAGAATTATACTGAGGTTGCGGTCAGATGCAGAGAATGTATAAAAAGGAAAGCTTTGAGATAAAAGAGGGTAGTCAACCTTGGCCAGTTGTTGACGAGTGCCAAACTAAATCAATTGGGTCTCTGCTGGGTTTAAAGAAAACATGTTTAAGGACAGCCATGCTTGAAGATCATGAAAGAGAGCATCAATGCGAGCAGTAAGAAACAGCCGAGCATACGGAGACCCATGCACGTAGAGCTGGGCGTCATCAGCATAGAGGCGGCCAGTGGTTAAATGCGTTACAAAGCTGGAGGTAATATCAGCTGATTAAAGCAGGTAAAGGAGTGGGCCAAGTACTGATCCCTGGGGACACCAAACTAGACAGTAACCCAGTGTGTTCTGGAGTCACCCCAGATTATCGTTTGTGTGCGATCTGTAAGATAGGACCGGAACCAAATAAGAGATGAGCCTCTGAGACCACTTGAGAACTCGAGACGTTGCAGGCGGATCTCATGGTCAACCATGTCAAAGGCAGCAGAGATGTCAAATAGAGCAAGCAACGAGATCTGGGATCTGTCAAACGCAGTGTAACAACCAGAGAGGAGAGATAAGAGGACAGTTTAAGTAGAGTTTCTGCAGTCTGAGGCCGAGTTCACGGACATGACTCACGCCACGGTGTTATCATTCAAATGAAGAAATCAAGATTGGACTTGCCAACTACAGAAACTAAAGCTGATTTCCTGAACTAAGTTAAAACATTTACACTGCAGTACTGTGTCAGATGCTTTTTCATTTATTTTATTACTCATTGTTGTTTGTAGCTTTAACTTTGGGGTCTTAATTTGAAAGTCATAACCATTAAACCGGCTGATGTAAGACCAGTTCTCATTTTACAACATATTGCGTTTTCGGTCTGGTGTTTCAGACAAAGTTGCTAGAAAACGGTGATACATATCAAAAATCAATTTTTGGTGCAATATCAACTTTAACATGGACCTTCGATTTAGGTTTGTCCGGGAACTGAACTCGAGTTTTTATTACTTTTTGCCCCACCCTAGTGTGTATGTATGTATTTAAACACTTATCTAGCGTACTTGTGAACCTCACATGTTTTCTGAGCTATTTGCGGCGGTTTATACAAAAACCACATTACAACACATTCCAACAGTACATCACATTTACATTATGTGAATGCTCTAATTTGAGCATTCACATAATGTAAATGTGATGTACTGTTGGAATGTGTTGTAATGTGGTTTGCACTAAAATGGTGACGGGTGTAATTTGGACCCAGTAGAAGAACAGTAGCAATCCGTTTGAGCTGCTATCCAGGTCTATGTGTCTGTCTTTCTGTCTGTGTCTCTACCTACCTTCTTTATTCTGTCTTTCTGTACGTTAGTATGTCCGTCCATTTTTCAGTGGTTCGTTTGTCTGCCTGCGTGCCGTCTGACTGTCAGTCTGCCTGTATATCTGCCTATCTGTCTGTCTGTCTGTCTGCGTGCCTGCCTATCAGACTGCCTATCTGTCTGTCTGTCTGCATGCCTGCCTAACTGACTGTCTATCTGTCTGTCTGTCTGCGTACCTGATTAACTGCCTGTCTATCTGTCTGTCTGTCTGCGTACCTGATTAACTGACTGTCTATCTGTCTGTCTGTCTGTTTGCCCGTCTGATTGTCCGTCCGTCTGTCTGCTTATTTATCTTTTTACCCCGATGATTTCTGCCATCTCGTGTGGCTCTATCGTTCCGTCACCGTTGACGTCATACATATGAAACGCCCATTCGAGTTTCTGCTCTGGCTTCCCGGACGACGTGATGTTGATCGCCTGGAGGAACTCCTTGAAGTCGATCTTGCCGCTGTTGTCCGAGTCGAAGGTCCGGAAGACGTGCTCGCAGAACTTGTCGGCGTTTCCTTGAGGAAAGAAGCTCGAGTAGACCTCGAGGAACTTGTCCCGGGTCAGCTGACCGTTTGGACAGTCCCTCTGGCGACACAGAACAAAGGATCAGATCAATGTCCTGGTTGCACAGCATTACACTACACTATTCGACCCTACACTGCGAAGAACTAAACTAAGTAATACTGGAATAGTAAGAATACGCGTTTTTATACTAATTTAAGCGACACTAAACTATATTACGCTGCAATACATTACAACACACTTCAAAAATCCAAAGAAAGGATGAACCAAAAAATCAAAGCACCAAAGAACCAAAAGGAGCAAAGAACCCCTGCAAACAACGGACCAAAAGACCGAAGAACCGAAGGATTGAGAAATCGAAGAACTAAAGAAAAGGAATAGAATGACAAGAGCATCACAAGACCAAGGCAGTAAAAGACCGAATTCACCAAATGACAAAAACACCCAGCGACCAAATTCACCAAATGACAAAAACACCCAGCGACCAAATTCACCAAATGACAAAAACACCCAGCGACCAAATTCACCAAATGACAAAAACACCCAGCGACCAAATTCACCAAATGACAAAAACACCCAGCGACCAAATTCACCAAATGACAAAAACACCCAGCGACCAAATTCACCAAATGACAAAAACACCCAGCGACCGAATTCACCAAATGACAAAAACACCCAGCGACCGAATTCACCAAATGACAAAAACACCCAGCGACCGAATTCACCAAAGGACCGAAGGCACGAAGAAGATAAAGCTGCAGAAGTTGAGACAATGACAAAGACGAACAGCCAGACACACAGAGAGACACACAAACAGACACACAGAGACACACAAACACACACACACAGACACATAGACACACACAGAGGAAGTGAAAGACAGTTTGCGTGCGTGTAAATGCGTCCTCCAATCCATTCTTCTTCTGTTGAAAAACGCAACGCTGGGTATACACTGGCCTAGCATGGAAAGAGATCGATTTGTTAATTAAAAAAATCAATCAATTGGTCGATCGATTCCAGCTGAATTGTCGTCTGTATCAGACGCCATCTAGCGACCTATTGACTGACATCTTGCGGCGGCTGAATGCACTCTTCAAGACAATGGCCAGTCGGAGGAGCAAAGATCTTAGATACACGAAAACAAGACACGTTTACACCCTAACCTTCTTACCTTATTATTATTATTATTATTATTATTATTATTATTATTATTATTATTATTATTATTATTATTATTATTATTATTATTATTATTATTATTATTATTATTATTATTATTATTATTATTATTATTATTATTATTATTACTATTATTATTAACAATAGGCCTACTATTATTACCATCATCATCATCATCATCATCATCATCATCATCATCATCATCATCATCATCACCACCACCATCATCATCATCATCATCACCACCACCACCATCATCATCATCATCACCAAAATCATCATCATCATTATCATCATTATCATCAACTTCTACTGCGCCGGTGTCTAATGCACAAGGCATCAATCGATGGCACACCAAAACCAAGCTGTGGTCAGGTCAATATCCAGAAGATCAGTCCACGAGAAAGAGAGGCAGCCTGTGGTTGATAAGTAATTTGAAAGAGGTAAGTGTTAAGTTGAGAACGAAATGACACAAGCGACTCAGCAGAACGGACAGATACTGAGAGAGAAAGTTACAAACTCTAGGTTCAGCAATCAAAAAGATCGTTCATCGAGAACAATTAGTTTCTAGGAAGCCAACCGCCTGACTGACAGACTGAATGGATGAATGAACGAACGAATGAATGAACAAATCAAAGAATCAATGGATGAATGAATGAACGAATGAATGAATAGATGAATGAACGAATGAATGAATCAATGGATGAATGAAAGAACGAGCGAACGAATGAGTTTCCTGCAGTCTGTCATGGTTTTCAAATTGCCACTCCATGCAAAATGGATAGGCTGGGCGTCGTGTTACGGGCGTCGCATCGCAGGGGGTAAGGGGGCAGGTGCCCTCCGTTCAGCGACTGACCGCTTTGCATTATTCAGTCGCGATATATGTTGGACTGCGTACAATGTTATAAGGCTTTAGAAGCTTTGGTATATACATATGCCTACATGCACACATGTATGGTATAGTATACATACATTTTCTGCGTAATTTTGAAAATACCGAATAGAATATTTAAACAGCTGTTGTTTTTAAGCAATGAAAATTCTTCAGTTAAATTTTCAGGGATTGTTGGAATATCTTGTAACTGTTAATCCTGATTTTTTTAAATATCTCTATCGGTTGCCGAGAAATTGCATTTTGTCCGGTGGGACATATTTTATTGAGCCACCCCGTACATCGGAAAATTTGATTGGGCACAATGCTCAGGTCTTATTTTCATTATGAATTTCTGATAGTATTTCAGTTCTTTGTCTCCGTTTTCCTGTTTTTGAAGAAGTTTGTCTATATTGAAACATAATATTTTAATATTTTAAGAAAAACTCCTCTCGATTTTTTTTTGGGGGGGGACGAGCGGGGTAGGGGTAATGCCCCTCCTCAATTATTGGGGCATGTGCTCCAGAGTTTACGCCTATGTACAATATATATACATATATATACAAGATCATAGATATACATATATATATATATAAGATCATGTACACACAAATATACACAAGACCATGTACATACATGATACACAAGATACAAACAAACCTATATACACAAGATCTCATATAATATATATATAAATTATATATATAATGTGTAGGCACTGTATATGTACATGTATATACATGTAATCTAATGTAGATATTAGCATATATACATATATAAGTACATGAAACCCTTCCTTCTAGACGCTCCTCGGTCGTTTTCTCTCGGCCTAATGGAGTTAAAATGGCCGCCGCCGCCTTTTCTAAGCTCGATGCATTCTGGGTGAAACGGGAGAGAACCGAATTAGCTGAGACGGAACGTCGTCTAAAAGGCGCGTTGGTGACAGGGCGTTCTGGAGGGAGGATGGGTGGATGGAATGAAGGAAGAAAGGAAAGAAGGAAGGAAGGAAGGAAGGAAGGAAGGAAGGAAGGAAGGAAGGAAGGAAGGAAGGAAGGAAGGAAGGAAGGAAGGAAGGAAGGAAGGAAGGAAGGAAGGGTCGATGGATGGATGGGTGGAAGGAAGGAAGGAAGGAAGGAAGGAAGGAAGGAAGGAAGGACGGAAGGAAGGAAGGAAGGAAGGAAGGAAGGAAGGAAGGAAGGATAGAACGAAGGGAAGGAAGGAAGGATAGAAGGAAGGGAAGGAAGGAAGGTAGGAAGGAAGGATAGAAGGAAGGAAAGAACGGACGAACGAACAAACAACAAACGAAAGAAAAAACGGAATGAATGAACAAAGGATTGAAGGAACGAATGAATGAAGGAGTGAAAAAAGGAGGGAAGGAAGGAAAGGAAAAAAGGAAGGAAGGAATGAAGGGATGGAACGAAGGAACAACAAACGAACGAAGGAAAGAAGAAAGGAATGAATGAATGAAGGAGTGAAGGACGAAATAAAGGAAGGAAGGAAGGAAGGAAGGAAGGAAGGAAGGAAGGAAGGAAGGAAGGAAGGAAGGAAGGAAGGAAGGAAGGAAGGAAGGAAGGAAGGAAGGAAGGAAGGAAAGAAGGAGACCAAGTGCATGGGTGTGGGGCTGGAGCGAGGAGAGGTCAAGCAAAGTGTTGCCATTTGTAGGAACAATGAATAGAGGCGGACAGAGAAGCAATCAAGCAGAGAGACGACAGAGACGTAGAGAGAATCTGCCAGGGAGAAAATGAGGCAGACATGCAGGCAGGCAGCAGAGACGTACAGAACCTACCAGGGTTTGAGGGAGGGATAAAAGACAAAGACAACTCAGAATGGTGAAAAGAAGTTGGCATGCGTCGGGCAGGCAGACAGACAGACAGACAGACAGACAGACAGACAGGAGGCACACAAACAGACAGACATAATGACAGGCAAGGCAGAAGGCAGAACAACACAGACATGAAGACACAGAGACAGACAGGCAGACAGAGACAGATTGACACGCAGGTAGACATGCATGCAGTGAAACTGGGAGGGAAGAAGAGAGTAATTTTCCGATGCTAGGAACGAGTTTTGTTGAAGGAAATCTCATTTCAGCCGTTGTCATGGAAACGAAGTCGTCGCCGACATCGACTCGACAGCTTCCATATTACCAGCGCAACGAGACAATCGCACCGCGTTATAGCCGGTTAGGGTTTCACGCGGTTGCCCTTATGCGTTCCGAGCATATAAAAAATTATTATAGTCGCTAGTAATCGTTGTGGGCAGATTCAGAGGTCCAATTCGATCGTGGCCGGCCTCAGTTCATTTTTTGGCCACGTCTTTGAGCTATGTGTATGCATGTATGCATGCATGCATGCATACATGCATACATACATACATACATACATACATACATACATACATACATACATACATACATACATACATACATACATACATACATACATACATACATACATACATACATACATACATACATACATTCATACATACAATACACTTAATGTAACGTCTTAATATCCACATTGAGCTCGAGATCAACATATCTCCACCCGATGCGGTTTCTCCCTCTCTAAAGACGCGTGGCGAAGCACCTCCTTTTCCAATCGAGCCATTTAGTGCGTCGCCGCTGGCTTTGGCGCGCACTGCGGGGACGGTGGTTCCTCTGGGGGACTCTGCGGGGACCCGTCCCCCTAACCGCTGACGCCTTTCGAACCAGATTATCGGTGGATTATCCGTCAGCGTGCTCGACACATGCGCTGGAGTTTTGGCCGTTGAGAGGCTGCTGTGGGTTTAGTGGATGAGTGACTGTGATGGAAGACAGCTCGCTCTGTTGTGTGTCCAGGGTTCAAACCTTGGTCGATCGTACTTCCTGTGGGGCACCCGTGTAACATCGGAACAAAATGGTTTTCAAGCCAAAAGGTTATTACGATGAAGGAATAAATAAATAGAAGTAAATAAAGTGATAAATAAATGAAAATAGAAATAAATGGAAATAAATAGATAGGCACATAAATAAAATAATTGAATGAATAGATAGACATATAAATAATTGAATAAATAAATAATTTAATGAATAAATAAATAATTCAATGAATAAATAATTTAATGAATAAATAGATAATTGAATAAATAAATAGATCATTGGACATTGAATGATTGAGCAAATAACTAAAAAAAAGCTGTATCCTCCATTAAATTAATAAATTAATAATAAATAACTAAAATACATGAAGCCTTAGTTTGTGTCTCTCCAATCTAATACAGTGGACTGAGGTTAAATATATTAATAATTATTGATTAATTTTATTAGTTAATAACAAATATTAAACGCTAAAATTAAAAATCAGACTGTACAATAGTCGAAGAATAAATCAGCCGATTATTCAAAGAAAATAAATCTGTCAGTCAGTCAATCAATCGATCGCTTGACCAACCAAGCAATCCGCCAATAAATTTCATCAATCAATTAATCAATCAGGCAATCAAACAATCAGTCACAGTCAGTCACTCAGTAACTCAGTTATACTGTCGATGAGCTAGCCGTTCGATAAGCCAATCAATCATTCAATCAATCAATCACTCAATCAATCAATCAATCAGTGGACTTACCATGAAACCTTTGTACCATGCCTTGATCTGTTTCTTAGTGAAATTCGTATTATCGATGAGAAACGAGAGATCCTCTTTCGAGAGTTTCTTGCTGCCCGATCCTCCCATCTTATGGCATCCTACTTCAACCCAGCGCACCAAAAAAACCTGCCTAAACGTTCAGCGCTTGCGCCTACGAAAAAGGAAACAAATATTTTCCAAGCAAAGACAAGAACTGCAACGCGTTTTTCTGAGCGCGGTGTAACGACTGAAGGCTCAGTTGAGAGTACCAGAATTGAAGCGTCGTGTCAACAGCCAAACGACTCCGTTTTTTTGGCGCAAGATGTAGCAGAATTTTCTGTCAAAGGCAATTGTTTTCTTAGCCTAGTGGTAAGCTAGATGTTAGTGACTCAGATTCAATCAGAGATTCTGACCAACAGTGTTACTTCACTTCGTGTTACCTAATCTAATCTAATCTAATACGATCCACTGATTCGAGTATAGGAGTTTCCAATCCAAGTTGATCTAATCCGGTGACATCTGTAGCGCCACAATCGCAATTCACGCAGATAGGTATGAACAGATGGCGCTTCAGAATCGACAATTTCGCTTTAGACAAACGAAACAACATCCGGGAACTGGAATGCAGAATTTTTGTAGCGCTTTTTTCCCGAAATACGCTCGCAGTTATCGATCTACGGAGCTTCGGTTAAGATCGATGAAGATCGAACGCCGGCTTTCACTGGCTACAAAGGACAAGAAATAGCAATTCTGCAATTGACTGGGCGCTATAAATTCTTTATAGAGGCGCTAGATGAATGCTCCAAATGAATGATCGAACGAACGGAATGATTGAACGAACGAATGATCCGATGAACGAACGAATGATCGATTAATTGAATAAACGAATGAACAAACGAACGAGTGATCGAATGAACGAATGAAAAGAACGAAATAAATAAATAAATAAAATTAAACTAATTAAATTAAACTATTTAAGTTAACCCGATTAAAATAAATAAATAATCTGGTCTATGTATAATTAGTAGCAGAGCAATTCTCGTGCACTTGACTACAATACAAACAATACAACATAATATAACGCCATGATCTTCATGCGTGTGTGTGTGTGTAGGTGTGTGTGTGTGTGTGTGTGTGTGTGCGTGCGTGTGTGTGTGTGTGTGTGTGTGCGTGCGTGCGTGCGTGCGTGCGTGCGTGCGTGCGTGCGTGCGTGCGTGCGTGCGTGCGTGTGTGTGTGTGTGTGTGTGTGTCCATATACAAACATAAATAACATGTATACCCATATATATATATACATCTATATATCCATATATGTATATGTAGACAAATTATATATCAATATATAAATATATACGCGAACGCGTTTTAGGAGTTGTTTGAAAAGCGCTACATAAATGTACGTACATTCACGCATTCTTATAGCGCCAAAGACCCTACTCACATTCGTCCTGTGTTCGCATCTGACGAAAGCGGTTGCTACCAGTCGTCCATCTCCGCAGACAGACATTCGGCGAGTACAAAGACAACGCCACTGACCAAAGCACCGCGTCAAAGCACAGACACCACCGACGCAGTGCTCCGGCCGAACGTAACGCAGCGCAACGCAGCCGGCCAGAGGGCGTTAGCTCGCTCGCTCTGCACGCACAAGAGCGCTGTCGTTTGGCGCGCTTGGTGGCCGCGGCGCTGGTGGTGGCTGTGGTGTTACTGGCGGTGGTGGTGGTGGTGGCGGTGGTGGTGGTGGTGGGAGGGCTATTGCGTGGGCGGCTAGGATGGTGGTCGTTCTAACATTTTCTCATCCGATCCGATAATTTTATTATCTAATTTAAACTAATCTAATTTGAAGAAAGAGAAGAAGTCTTTTAAAATAATCTTTGACGCAGCCATGGGTATAAAGTGTTATAAGCGACTCCATTTTCACAGCCTCGGGATATGAGGGCGGGTGGCCAGTCCTCTCCCACGCCGTCTCATCTTCCCATCCACAGTGCACGGTCAGTGTACTCGTTATAGCTGATTTGGCTAGGGATGCAAGTGGGGCAGAAACTCTAAACCAATTAAATTTCTGCTCTGGCTGGGATTTGAACCCCGACCTCTAGACCGACAGTCCAGCACTCTAACCACTACACAATCGAGCACCTAATTTGAGCTTAGTTATTCTAATTTCATCTCAACTAATCTGATTTACTATGATCTAATCTGATTTACTATGATCTAATCTGATTTACTATGATCTAATCTGATTTACTATGATCTAATCTGATTTACTATGATCTAATCTGATTTACTATGATCTAATCTGATTTACTATGATCTAATCTGATTTACTATGATCTAATCTGATTTACTATGATCTAATCTGATTTACTATGATCTAATCTGATTTACTATGATCTAATCTGATTTACTATGATCTAATCTGATTTTCTATAATCCGATCTAATCTATTATAATCTGAAATCATGTGATCTGATCTAATTTTATAATAATTTATTTTAACATGATCTAATATGATCTAATCTTTCTCATCTGATCTGATTCGATCATCTGATCTAATCTGATCAAATGTTTTCGGAATTTGATTTTTTAGTCTTAACTGATCTAATCTCATCTGACGCAATCTAATCCGAGCCTTGTTAGCTTAGTCTGATCTTCACCATCTGTCCTTTTAATGAAAACTTCTATAGCGCCCATTTGGTAAATGCCAGGCATTCATCATCATCGCCGTCATCGCCATCTTCATCATCCACATCATCTTCGCAATCCACATCCACATCTTTATCATTCACATAATCTTCATCATTATCAGCAGCATCATCATCACCAATAGTATCACCATCGACATCATTGTCATCATCACCACCATCATCATCAACATCAACACCATCGTCATCGTCGTAGTCATGATGCATCATAATGCTTTTCTTCTTTCCATGCTCCTATCTTGCCTATAATTAAAGAAATCCTTGCCTTCGGTCTCCCATCGATTGAAGAGGTAGGGGTGGAGGAAGAGAAAGTGCAGAGGAATAGGACAATGGAAAAGAAATGAAAAGATGATGAAAGGGAAGGGGAAGAACAGGAGAAGAATGGGAAGCAGAAGAAGGGAAAGTGGTGAGGAGGAGGAGGAGGAGGAGGAGGAGGAGGAGGAGGAGGAGGAGGAGGAGGAGGAGGAGGAGGAGGAGGAGGAGGAGGAGGGAAGGAAGATTTCCTCGGCTTCTGTCGCGATATCTCCTGCATGCCATTTGGCCGTCACGAAAACGGAGAAGTCACGAAATCACGCACAACACACGGATAATTATGTTAGTCAGACACAGCACATCACAAATGTCCATGTATATATATATATATATATATATATATATATATATATATATATCTATATATATATATATATATATATGCCTATGTTTACTTATCACGAATGTCCATATGCCCATAATATGTCTATTTATATATTTTATATATATACATCTATATTATACATGTAATATTTATATGCGAAAATATATATGTACATAATGTCATAATAGCCTATGTGAATTAATATAGCACGATATCTTCATGTATATATATCATGGTATGCACATGAATGTATATATATCACGAAATGTCCATTGACATCATATATATATATATAATATATATATATATATATTATGATTTGTCCATGACAATAAGTATACGCTCATGGGCATATGGTGATACATGTGGCGTATATATATGATACGTAGGCTACATGCATAATAAAAATAGATTTATTATAAAAAAAGATATTTATATTGATTAAACATTGACCAGATCTCAATCAACGACATTTCCATGCATCGCGACGAACTCCGGATTTGTCACGGATTCGCTTAATTAAATCAACAAAGCACCGCCACTGTTCGTACTCTGACAGTGCCAGTCCCAAGCCTGGATAAAGGAGGAGGGCGACGCTAATCATCTTTGTTATGACACAGCGTCGCTAAACTGAAACTGCTGCTCTGTGCACCCAGAAACTTTGCCGATTTTATTCTCACTGAATGGGAAAAAGTTCACGAAAACTGGGGAACCAGAAAAGGTATAATCAAAACGTAAGGAAAATATCCTAAAAATTGGATTGAGACTGTTAAGAAAAGTCATTAAAATGTATTGTGATTAGGTAGGTCTAAGGCTCTAAGCCCTCAAAAATTTGCCGAAATTCGTCGGAATTTGTTTAATTTGCCCAAACATGTCGAAATTTGCCGAAATTTGTCGAAATCTGAATGTTTACTTTGCCAATATTTATCTGTTTGCCAAAATTTGTCGGAATTTGTAGAATTTCCCAAAATTTGTACAGACATCTGTTGAAATTTGTTGGATGTTGTTGAAATTGCCGAAATTTGCCTAAGGTCTTGAAAATCGATATTGTTTAGCAAACAATATTCCCTATTGTTTTGTCTCTTAGGCCCCATATGGCATTTGAAATGTTATCATTTTCTGACATTAAAACAAATGGTGCAGGCGTGCAGTATCTTTTTCCATACGTGCATTTGCTC
>OY744603.1:68328287-68390787 GCA_963556255.1 Allolobophora icterica
GCATACAGGCATACAAATAGTGTACATACATACACAGATACATGTACATACAAGCAGGCATACATAGGCCTGCATACATACATTCATAGAGCCCACTTAGACGTGTCAATGTCGTAATCCAACCCGCGTCGATTACTTGGAACAGCCACTGGGGACTGCTGCTTGGCTCTTCAATTTATTATGCGTTGCCAGCATGAAGGCGCAGGTGTGCATCGTAATCTTCAGCGATTCTCTGCTCCGTACGGACGCAGACTCCTTGGAGATAGCAATTGAACGAGAAATTTTTGTTATTCTGTGCATGGTGCACCATCTGTGTGTACTAATTTTGTAGATATCTGGATATCTTAGGATAGTTTTAGCGGTTCTATCTGTATTGCAATTGTAATCGCGCATTTATATAGCGCCACTCAGAGAACATCTTAATAAGCATGTCTTCATCTCGGCGGATTTCCTTTCAATCCGTGCACCGCCGTTCCCTTCCTACCGCACTCCCAGACTTAAATATCGAATCCACGCCATGTTCCAGATAGTCATCCATCGAACGGGGAGCCACTGATCATTTGCTCCATCGGCCAGGACGTCGGATTACCAGCAGTAAATAATTAGGTTTCTGACCCGACGACTATTAATAGAAATGTCTGTATCGGTCGACCAATAAAATTGAACGATCGTTCGCCGCGGAATAAAACGTGACTTCCGGCGAATCGGGGAAGTAAACATGTCGCCCGAGTTTTACCGAGTTTGATACGCCGGTCCATAGCAAGGCGGCGTGGTATTAAATAATGTAGTGTCGATCGATGAGGATTTCGAGTAGCGGGATATCTGCAGAAATGTGCAGATATCCCGCTTCCGAAATTGAAAGCACCCAAACTCAATAAACTTGGATACTAGAACGAGGTGCAATTGAGAGGAAGCTCGAGAGAGTGGCTCTGACACAGATGAAAGTCTTCTGAGCCACTTAAAACCCTGTTATGTTATGCTATGTTATGTTATGTTATGTTATGTTATGTTATGTTAAACATCGTACGTATATGCGTACGAAGTGTTAGCGACTTTAACAGTTTCAGAATCATAATTAAGTTTTTGGCAATCTATTAAACGCCGGCTAACATTGAACGCATCATACCCAGCTCGCCACATGTTGGACAACATTGGTCCAACATAGACACAATCGTTAGTTTAATACTATCTATACTCAAAATATATTTCAGCACAAAGGAGCCTTTTGGAACTACTCACCTTTTATGTATTCGTTTTCGACTAAACCGAGAATATGAAAAATTGTTTCTATATTGTTGATACTGGCAATTTTAGCTATCTCGTTATCTACTCATTCAATATGGCGCCTTTGATGTACCACACAGAGGCTCTGCCTACGCTATAGTCTTAATTGCCACTAAGAATAGAAACTACTACGTCAGCGAGCAAAACAATGCACAGATGACTTGATGAGTCAACCCTGGCGCGCTCACGCACGCGAGGAACCCAATCAACTGATTAGGCCTTCTATTGACAGATGACCGCATGCATGCCTACAGTCATTCAGTGTATTATACACACTGTATCTGTCAGGAGCCTGCGAAGTAAGGAGCTTGTTACATGCATACTTACCATTTTATACAACAATAATAATAATAATAATAATAATAATAATAATAATAATAATAATAATAATAATAATAATAATAATAATAATAATAATAATAATAATAATAATAATAATAATAATAATAATAATGCGGTGGCATTTAGCGGCTCAATAGTATCAGCCCAGCAGGACTTGGACGAGGGTTAGCCGTTCCGGAAAAAACAACTAATTTAATCTCTAAGACCCTGAGGGAACGAAGTACCTCAGGGCAAAAAAAAATTATAATAATAATAATAATAATAATAATAATAATAATAATAATAATAATAATAATAATAATAATAATAATAATAATAATAATAATAATCTTCGTTTAATAACTTCAAACTGACAACAACGCAGTATGATTACAAATCAGTATGAACGGATGATCACAAGTTATTACAGGAGTCGAATTTAACTGTACACGGCAGCCATGCAAGGCGCCCATCACTTCCTACATCTCATTTTAACAACGCGCCATCTCGCGAATGATAGACTGAGTGGACCTAAATTTGGGGAGGTTGGGGGAAGCGATCCCGCTACCTCTTGCTCTTCACCCTAGTGATGTTACCACTACTCTATGGACCCTCCAACAAACTGTCATCATGAGCACCAGGCACGGATATATTCACAAAGCCAAATAGCCTACTAAGCAAATAATACTGCAGGTTATCAATACCTACATATACAGGTAAACGATACAGATTGAATTTAGACACGTACAAAAATGGTCTATGGACAAAGTTATAGATTTTCGCGCGTGCCTAGAGTCTATAGAATATGGGCACACGAGATTACTGATAATTAGTGCACGCCAAGGACTAACGGTGAAGAGGGGCCGAGTAATCATGGCCAGAGGGCACAAATGTTCAAGCCCGGCCCAGATGACACGGCTACATCCTGCTAGTCAAAAACGGTGAACACATTACAGATTAGTCGATGGTTTTGAAGTCTAGCACAAGGCGAATTGCCGATAACCCTTGGCATTACGAAACAGCGACCATTTCATGTGTAAACAGCTGAATGGAATCCAGGGCTCGGCTGCCGAATCAGTTTACAAAAACAAGCGAGTAATTCGTATGCACCGACCGTAGTTCGGCCTTGTTTCAGAGTGCCACACAAACGAACCATTCCCGTGGTATTCCCTCGCTATCTATTTGCCTCTAATCCGACGACTCCTCCCTCTCCCATCGACCCAGCGTCTGCCCTTTTGTCTACTCTGATCTATAAATTAACAAATGGCGCCTTCTATTAATACAGCGACGTCCGAGCTTTCGCTGCTCTACATTAATCAATGGTTGGCGTTTCTTTCTGTTAATAGATCAACGGTCTATTGATAGATCGACCGCGGCCGACATCTAAATGGCGTAAAGAACGACGCAACCGTAACATTCGGCGGCTCGTGACTGCTGGTTTCCGCTAAATTATGGTTTAATTTGATGTTGCAGCCATCCGGAAGAGCCTCTAATCCGCCACGTTTTGTGCGGACGGCTTTTTAAAATCGGAACGGAGCGAATCGGTGGAGCGAATGCGCAAATCGCCGCCGCCATATTGATCCAGGCGACGCTGCAGTCGGGCGTCGGCGAATAGGCGCCGTATAATGACGCGGGTTCGACCGATGTGTGACGTCACTGATGCGCAGTGACTCGAAGCGCCCTCTGCTGAAGAAATACGTTGTTTTCGTCATGGTTGTAGACAGTGCTGAATGTGTGTTGGATGCTTTCTGACGGGCGTACTAAGACAGACGCACGCAAAGACAGACAATGAGAGAAAAACCGAAAGGCAGACAGAGCTAACTATAGAGTTAGCGATTGGCCTACATTTGTATGGACCTGGTTCATCCTATATATAAAGCAAAACTTGGCAGGCAAAAATTATTGCAATATGACGAAACGTTTGAGTGGAGGAACGGAGATCAGAGAAGTTGATGCCTGCAGCCTGATTGCTTATAAGTTATTGAGTGATAGAAACGTAATATATTCTATGATATTTGAGACTATAGGTATACGCCAATTTCATATAGGCTAGTACAGCGGTTCTCAATCTTTTGAGACTCAAGGACCACTTATAAATTTTGTATCTCGGTCGCGGACCACCACTAAAAATTGTGCCAAAAACAGATTAATACGAAAGAAATTTTGCCATAAATCCGCATATTAGTAGTTTCACGCTGTCATCTAGCCGATTCTAGCGATTGAAATAAAAAAAATTTAAAATTGACAAAATTTGTCTGTTTGCATGTTTTTAATTGTAAAAAATATAAATTGTAGGCCTTGATCGCGGACCACCAGGCAGTTGGCCGCGGACCACCAGTGGTACGCGGACCACAGGTTGAGAACCGCTGGGCTAGTAGCCCTAAGCCTGCATGTTACAGTGCGATGGGCGAGCTGTATACCGCAAATGCGTATTTTCCAGCAGTCCCTTAAGCTAGCCCTGAGGCAGCCATGGGTATGAAGTGTTAGCGAATTCATCTTCTTGGCCTCGGCATAAGAGGGTGGGTGACCAGTTGTCTCCCTCGCCGTCTCATCTTCCCACCGACAGTGTACGGTCAGTGTACTCATCATGGCTGCCTTGGCTAGGGGTTGCAGTTGGAACAGAAATCTTGAACCAAATTTCTGCCCTGTCGGGGATTTGAACCCCCGACCTCTCGATTGACAGTCCAGCGCGCTAACCACTATAGATTCAAAACAGTTAGGCCTACTTAGCATTATATTCAGTGTGATCACCATTATCCCATTATTCATCACTCTCATTGTTATTATTTTCTTACTAAAAGAGGTGGCAATATATAATCTGTGAAATCACAATGCTATTATTGCAAGATGTTATAAGATGTTGCTGTGGAATAGACCCTGTATAAAATCACAATGTGATTATTACAAGAGATTGCTATGACAATATATATATTCTGTATGAAATCACAATGCAATTATTACAAAAGGCTGCTACTGCAATACATCCTCTGTGAAAATGTCAGCACAATGCAATTATTCGCAGAAGTTAAAAGAGGTTGCTAGGGCAACATGCTCTCTATGAAATCACAACGCAATTATTACAAGATGCTGCTATGGAAATATCTTCTTCTTTATGTTCTCTGCCCATTGGCAGGTTCGTATGACCAATGACGCCATCGTTCTCTGTCTTGTGCTCTTCTCTTCAGTCCACTGTATCCTTCTTCTTTTGTCATCATCCAGTCTAGCAGCATTGCCCTCGGTCTTCCTCGCGTCTTTCTCCCCTCCATCCTTCCCTCCATGATGTCTCTTAGCAGTGTCTCACTCCTTAGGATGTGCCCGATCCATTTCCTTTGTCGTCCGCGTATAGTACTTATGAGTGATCTTTGTTCTTCTACCATTTGCAGGATTTCCTCGTTCGTCCTCCGTTCCACCCAGCTAACTCTCTCCATTCTGCGCCACACCCACATCTCGAAGGCCTCCAATCTTTTTATGTCGTCCTTCCTCATTGTCCATGTCTCGGAGCCGTACAGCACCACACTCCACACCAGTGTCTTCACCATTCTCTTCTTTAGATTCTTGCTTAAGGTTCCTCTCATCAGCTCTCCTCTTTTGTAAAATGCATCTTTTCCCATGGATATTCTTCTTTTTATTTCCTCGTGGCATCTTGCATCGTCTGTGATCACACTTCCTAGATAGCAAAACTTCTCCACCTGTTCTATTTCTTGTCCGTTTAGTGTGATCTTTATTGTTTGTGGTATTATACCGCTTCTCTTGTTTATCTTCATTACCTTTGTCTTCTTTACGTTTATTTTCATTTCATATTCCAGTGATACCGTATTTAGACGATCCATCATCCTTTGTAAGCCCTCCTGGCTAGTTGCCAGCATCGCCTGGTCATCTGCAAATCTCAATGCCTTCACCCTTCTTCCTCCTACCTTTATCCCCTCCTCCATATCGTCTAGCGTTTCTCTTATGATCTCTTCTATATAGATGTTGAATAGGATTGGTGACAGTGGGCATCCTTGTCTTACCCCTCTTCCTATTTTTCCTGGTTCTGAGTACTCTCCATCAACTCTTATTTTCACTCTTTGTCCCATGTATAGATTACCTATCAATCTTCTTTCTCTCCAATCCACCCCTTTTCTTCTCAGTATTCCCATTAGCTTTCTCCAGTCTACTCTGTCGAAAGCTTTTTCATAGTCGACGAAGCAGATATATATGTCTTGGTCATGTTGGATTCTTCTTTCTGCTATTATCCTCAATGCTGCTATCGCATCTCTTGTCCCCTTTCCCTTTCTAAACCCATATTGGTCCTCTCCCAAGCAATTTTCTGCTTCCGCCTTTGTCTGCAGTCTCTTTGTTATAATTCTTAGCAGGATTTTTGATGCATGTGTCAGAAGGCTTATCGTGCGATGGTCTTCGCAATTTGTTGCATTCTGCTTCTTCTGTATTGGTATAATTATTGTCTGCAGGAAGTCCTTTGGCCATTCTCCCGTGTTGTAGATGTCCCGGCATAGTTGCACCACCTCGCTCATTGCCTTCTCTCCAAGATTTCTGAGTATTTCTATTGGGATGTTGTCAATTCCTTCCGACTTCCCATTCTTCATGTCCTTAATTGCAGCCAAGACCTCCTCTCTCATCACCTCCGGACCCATGCCGTCCTCCACCTGTGTTTCTTCCTGCTTCCGTTCTTGTTTCCTCATTTCTTCCTCGATGCTTCCACTTCCTGTATATAATTCCTCCACATATTCCTTCCATCTTTCCCTTATATCATCTGCGTCCTCCAGTAGTCTGCCGTCCTTGCTCTTGATTGCACCTCCTCTTCCTGTATTTTGCTTCTTGCTTAGTGATTTTATTTTACCGTACACCAAATCGCTTCGCCCCTGTTCCTGCAGGAGTTCCAGTTCTCTGCACTGCTCCTCCCACCACATTTCTCTTGCTTTATCCGTTGTTCTTCTCAGCTGGTTGTTAAGTCTTCTATATTCCTGTTTAGCCTCCTCTGTACTTTGATGTTTCCATTTTCTTCTCTCCTCCATGTCTTTTATCATCTCTGTTGTTATCCATGGTTTACGTGGTTCGTTTCCCTTTTGGAATCCTATCGTTTCAGTCGCCTCTTTCATCAATGCCTCTTTTAGGTTCGTCCACCTCTCTTCTGTTTTTGTTCCCTCTTTTAGATTTTCTACTTTTTCCTCTAGGTTCTTCGATACTTCTCCCATCTTTGTTTTTATCATTTCTTTGTTCCACTTCATTTTCTTCACTCTTTTCTTTTTGATGAACTTAAGTTGTAGGCTCACTGTCATAGCTACCATGTTATGGTCTGTATCTGCATCTGCCCCGGGAAGGGCTCTCGCATTCTTCACACTATTTCTGTACCTCTGCCTTACCATTATGTAATCCAGCTGGTATCTTTCCCTGTCTCCTGGTGATTTCCACGTGTACCTTCGTCTTTTTTCCTGCTGGAACCATGTGTTCGTTATTACCAGTCTTTGCCTTTTGCAGAATTCCATTAATTTCTCTCCTCTCTCATTTCTCTTCCCCAATCCGAATTTCCCTATTATACCTTCCTGTTCGCCCTCTCCCACTACTGCATTCCAGTCTCCCATTACTATCACATAATCCGTACCTTTGATGTCTTCTAATCCTCTCTCTATTTTCTCATACATGTCATCCACCTCCTCTTCCTTATGCGCCGACGTAGGCATATACACCTGTACTATTGTTATGTCTACTGGGTGTGCATGTATTGATACTATTATCATCCTATCTTCGACTCTTTCTATTTTCGTCACACATTTGGCTGTTTTTTCTGACAGAAGAATTGCTACCCCGTTTTGTCCCTTGTCTCCTCCAGTGTGAACAACCCTATAGCCATCGCTCACGAAATCTCCTCCCTCCTTCCATCTTACCTCTGCCAAACCTAGTATGTCATTATGGAAATATAGCTTGTGTGAAATCACAACGCAGTTATCACAAGAGGTTGCTAAGGGGCCGTCCACATATTACGTACGCAATGAGGGGGGAGGGGGGTCGGATTTTGGCGATTTTGCGTACGGGTGCGAACGGGGGGGGGGGAGGGGGACCAAAGGGTACGTACGCAAAATAAATTTCTAATTATGACGTCCACATTAGCCTATTTATAACTCTGTGTTGTCCTATAGTCGTCCGATGGCATCTTATTACATTATATAAAAGCCATGTGCAGTTATTCTGTACTGTGAACGAGACACCTATAATTTGTCTATATTGGCTCTCACTCATCCTTCAATCTGGCCTAAAGTGCAGACAGTCGACACTTTCTGCAGCTGGTCTTCGGGGGGAGGGGGGTGCGTCAAGTGTACGTACGCGGGGGGTGTGGAAGAAAGTACGCTTGCGAACAGGGGGAGGGGGTCCAATTTTCCCGGATTTTTGCGTACGTAATATATGGATGGCCCCTAAGACAATAAATCCTCTATGAAATCAAATGAAATTATTCCCAGAGGTTAGACAATCGTTGCTATTGCAACATGTTCTCTATGAAATCACAATGCAATTATTACAAATGTTGCTACAGAAATATAGCTTGTATGAAATCACGATGCAATTATTACAAGATATTGCTAAGGCAATAATTATTATATCCTCTATGAAATCACAATGCAATTATTCCCAGAGGTTAGACAATCGTTGCTACGGCAACATATTCTCTATGAAATCACAATGCAATTATTACATAACTAGTGTATTTGCCCGTCATATTATGACGTCATATTATAGGCCTATTATATGTATCATAGATGTTAAAAACGTTTTTTTCGTTTTTTATTTTTTCCCAAAAAACGTCGTTTTTTTCGTTTTTTATTTTTCCCATCTTTTTTTTCCGTTTTTTATGTAACTTTATTTATTTATTTATTTACTGTCTGCTAATGTTTTTCAGTTTCTGTTTAATTTTTTGTCTGATGTCCTTTACGTTTTTTCAAGGATTGAGCTAATTTACCTCCCTGTTTACGTCATCATTTAAGAAATAAATACTTTATGAAATAGCACATTACAAGAAATATAGTTATTTCTAAGTTATCTAAAATGCCAAAAGAAAAGGGTGCGGAATGGATTCACGTTACTTTGATAAACGAGAAAGACAAACTCAGAGTTGGCTAAATTGAATTCCATTAGATGTGAGAAAGTTTACACTATAGGCTCTATAGGCCCTAGTCTATACCTCCAAAGTTTAGTTTTTAATTGTGTTAGTTTAGTCAGCATGGACTTATGTGGACTTATGTTTACAGTTTAAATTTTAAAAGATTTCAATATTTTTAATTTCTCAATTTCTTATTCAACCAAACTTATAAGAAATAAAATAATAGTTGTAGGTTGGTGTTACTTAGTGTTTAATAAAGTTGTGTTATTTGCTGATTAACTTCTGTAAACAAGGTTGTTAATTTTAAGTTACAGTAGGGCCTACTAGATGTGGGAAAGTCACATTATTTTCTTTTCTCGTTTTTTTCCGTTTTTTTCTCGTTTTTTATTTTTTTGAAAAAAACGACGTTTTTTCCGTTTTTTATTTAGTTTCTATCGTTTTTAACAACTATGATATGTATCCTTGGTTATCGCTGTCGTCAAGACGGCAGGTTTATGTTTCACAATAGAACAGAACCCGTTTGTGACGTAGCGTTTATCGTCGGACGGACACTATATGGAAACTATATGTATAGATGCTGTGTGAAATAACAATGCAACACGTCCTCTATGCAATCACAATGCAATTATTCCAAGAGGTTAGAAGAGGTTGCTAAGGCAATATATCCTCTGAAATCGCAATGCAATAATTATTCCTAATGCAGTATCAAGCACATTCTCTGTGATATCACAATGCAGTATATTATTCCTAGTGGTAGCAAACAATATCCTTTGTGAAGTCACAATGCAATTATTCATAGCGGTATATAGTAATATCCTTTGTGAAACCACCAGAGGCGTAACTTTGGTCTAAAAAGTGGGGGTACCAATTCCTTACATACACGAAGCAAGGCGGAGACTGCGATCTCTGAGAAGGCGTAAAAATAAAATATTGATTGGCATAGTTCAAAAAGTGGGAGTACGGTACCCCCAATCCGAAATTTGTGGGTACGCGTACCCTTCGTACCCCCCATAAATTATGCCTATGGAAAACACAAAGCAGTTACTTATTCCTAGCGGTAGCAATTGTATTGTACTGTATCATAGTTCGGTAAGCAAACATTGCAAGCAGTGGCGTAGAAAGGTCTTAGGGGGCCCTTGTGCAGAGCTTCGATGGTGGGCCCCTTGAACCCCCTTCAATTTGAAACAAAAAAGCTGTGCAAAAAACGCTTGGCGCTTTTGCGATATTTACCTATTTCGTACCGTGAGAAATATGCAAGTATCATAAATCGCACCCCAATTAAATAATAAATTACATTTTAATTATTTTCTCCGATTTATTTTTATGAAACATTTTTTTATTTCTCCAGGCTAGCATAAAAATTGAACTAGAGAAAAATCCATCTAAAAACATTGTTCCATCTGCTATGACTGCTAAAATATGAATTATCCACACTTAAATTCTGTCAAATTGTGAAACAGTTGATAAAAAAATAAACAATTTAACAAATTAAAGAAATTTTTAGTCTGCGGTAGTCTAAAAAGAAGAATCCGAAAATTCCGCAGTTAAACGTTCTTTTGCGACTCTTGCGAGCCTTCTCTTGCACAAAAATATCTACCACTTTTGAAGTGTCAAGCTTTCTGGCATGTTCGTTTTCTATTGACAACGCCGCTCTTCTGACATTGTCCTTTGTAGAATGTAGATAGTTTTCGATTAGCTTCAATTTTGAAAATGATCTTTCACATGTCGCAACAGTCACAGGCAAAGTCAACAGCAACATAGGCTGTTGACTTCTGCAACAGCCTATGATGTCTGCACTGCCTATAGGCAGTGCAGACATCACTGAATGTAGACGAAAGAGCATAATAGTCTACGAGCAACAGTTGTGCAATTTCGAAGATGGTTGATCTCGTTGACAACTTGGAACGAAAGCTTGAGCGAAATGACAACAGCTGAGTTGGAAAAGCAAGCGAAATGTTGGTCATGACATCAATATAATTTATACGTCAGCAAAACTACTTCCGTCCAAAGACTGCATAGAGTAAAAATTTTGTTATGGCACACCGGTTTTTTTTTTACTAAATCACGCATTTGGACATTCAAGCTTCAGATTCAGCTAATAAAACTATTGAGTCGAGTCATTTGAGTGTGTAGTAACTGTAAATGTAAATGTAAATGTACGCGATTTTCTATAGCGACCGCGTATATGGCCTCGAGTGCATTTTTCAATGAATTGATCGGGTGAGATCCTTCACCACCGCTACCCGTTTGAATGGGTGCCACGCCATTTAAGGTCCCCGTGTTGGGACCGTGCTATAGCCCGAGATTTAAATCTCTGCACTGCGTACGCTGTTGCTAACTTGCTGTACATGTAGATTTACTTTTAGGCTAAAAATGACTACTCGCTGCTAGCCAGGGGCCGAATGCTGGACAGTTACCCCCTGGACATATTCCCCCCGGACATATTCCCCCCGGACAGTTACCCCCCGGACACTTTCCCCCGAATTTCAGTAGGTCATTTCCCCCCGGACAAATTCCCCCTCTGTGGATTTATGTATGTTTGTATTAGGGCTGTACTGAATATTCGCTTCGTATTCGCTTCGGGGCCGAATAGTGGATCAAATAGCTATTCGGTATTCGGCCGAATAGTAGCGGTCGGATCGAATACGAATAGTGGTCACATGACATCTGTTTCTGCATAATTATGCGGCTGCTATAGCGAGTGGAGTGAACGTTAAGTAAGTTACAATTTCTAAGTTTAGTCATATTAGTTCCATTCCTAGTTTACACAGACTGGCAGAAGGATGCAAAAATTACATGTAGTTAACTGCTTACTGTTAGTTTATGTATTAAATTTACTGAATTGAAACTTTTGCTTACATTTGAAATTTTGAATGTTGTCGGTAGACCTATTTTGTACACTATTCGTATTCGTATTCGTATTCGGCCGAATAGTTGGTCCAATTATTCGTATTCGGCCGAACAGTGATAATCACCTATTCGGTACAGCCATAGTTTCTATGTATATATGCAAGTATGTATGCATGTATGACTTTGTATGTATGTATGCATGCATGAATGTATGTATGCGCGCATGTATGTATGTATGTATGCATGCATCCTTGTATGCATGCATGTATGCATACATACATACATACATACATACATACATACATACATGTATGAATGTATGTATGCATGCATGCATGCAAATGCCATATGCATTTGTATGTATGCATGTATGTATGTATACATGCATGTATGTATGTATGCATGTATGTATATATGTATGCATGCATGTATACATGTACACATGTATGTATGTATGTATGTATGTATGTACGTATGTATGTAACTATGTATGCATGTATGTATGTATGCATGTATGTATACATGTACACATTTATGTATGTACGTATGTATGTATGTATGTTTTGATCATTAAAAGAGAAAGCTTTGTGTATGTTGCACTGAGGGGGAATGTCCTAGTATGGGGGGAATTGTCCGCGGGGGGTAACTGTCCGGGGGGAATATGTCCAGGGGGTAAGTGTCCGTTTACCCCAGGAGCCATTCTGACCGCTGGGTGCCCTTGTGCATTGCACAACCTGCACAACACTGCTACGCCACTGATTGCAAGGATAAACAAAACATATAGCCTAATGCTTATAATCTATTAACATAATCTGGCTACACAGGAGACCCAAAAGGGTCGTCTTACTCGCTTTCTGGGCCATCTGGATAGTAAGCTAATAGGGTCTACAATTTGATGAAAAGCAGTCGATCTAACACCATTAGATATGCAATGATAACATTATACTTTACTCGATAGCATATCATTATATATGTAATGGACTAATGGTAACTAAATATTTAACTTACGACTCGAAAGCGCATCGTGAGGCTATAGGCTAACTGTGTACTCTCATTATGTTTCAGTTGATTAAACTGTGGGGGTGTTAATCATTGTTTTTAGACTATTATTATTATTACTAGCTGTAAACCCGTGAAAAATCACGGTATATATAAAAAAAACAATTATTATTGCAGTGATAACAATAACGTCATATTATAGGCCTATAGCCGTCGTCAAGACAACCGTCAAGACAACCGTCGCCAAGGCGGCAGTATAGTGACGTCACAAAAGTGTTTGTTTACGGGACAGACAGACGTACAACGGTTATTATGTAAGTTGACTAGAGTATTTGCCCGTCATATTATGACGGCAGTGTATATCGGCCTATATGCATCGTTGGTTAAACTGGTCTGATCGCCGTCGTCAAGACCGCAGCACTGACGTCACAAACGGTTTCTGTTTCACAATAGATTCCAGAGCGTTTATCGACAGGCACACGCTCTATGGATATTATATGTATAGATAATTGTTGCAAAATTTGCAATTTGTGCTTTGCTGTACGGCTATAGGTCGATTATTACGTCATATACTTCAATTGATGATATATGCACTTGATGCCCTGTGCTAGTTAAAAAAAGGGCGCACGCTTTTGACGTTATGCACCTGATGACCCAGCGGGCTGAGCGGGATATCGCGATGCCTATAGGCCTAGTGAGCATCGCGATCATACCCCTAAGCCGCCGCCGTTAGCCGCCGAGCCGAAAAAATTTCTGCAAGCCGATAAACCGCTGGAAATTTTACGGCTTAGCCGAAAAACCGCCGAGAGTTATTTCACGGCTAGCCCCCGGAAAAAAGTCGGCTAGGACATGCACATAATTGTAATTATAAAGTTTCCACACTGGCTCCTGTTATGTGGCTAGGCCTACACCTATTAATGTACGTCTGGTAGCCCTATCTGTGGTTCTAACTTCCAATCGGTATTACATAGGCCTATTCATAAATCGTTAGTGAATGTGAACTCACTGCAATGTATGTGAACTAAAAACATGAAATACCGTTTGTTTCTTAACATAATTATTTGATTTTATTTCTCACATTTGATTCTTTCAGACTGAGTGAATATTGCCCACCTGTAGATTCGAAAGTAGGCCCTAATGTGTGATGTAATAGGCCTACTGTGTTAACGAGTGATGCACTTACAGCCGAAAAGATAGTTTACGTACCTTTACGGCTAGCCGAAAAAGGTAGTTCACGCGCTTTTACGGCTAGCCGAAAAACCAGCTGTAAATTTGCTCAAGCCAGCCGTAAACCAGAAAAATTACGGCTTAGGGGTATAATCGCGATGCTTCATGGGCATCGCGATGCTTGGTGGGCATCGCGATGTTTTGTGGGCATCGCGATGCTCTGTGGGGATTGACAGTATAAAAAGCCGTCTGTTAATTAAGAGAGGTAAGAGAGTAGAGAAAATTCGGTGCGAGAAAGAATTGAAAGGAGGGCATGTGTTTGATGTCAAGAAAGTCGGTGCATATCTGCAGCGGTCAAAAGGGTTAGTTTAAGGCATATTTGAGAGAGAATTTTAGTGTCATTCTTTTAACATAGGCTATGTTCTATGTCAATGAATAGTTGCTGAATTAATGGTGAATTATTGTCGCTACTATTATTATTAGTATCATCATCATCATCATCATCATCATCATCATCATCATCATCATCATCATCATCATCATCATCATCATCATCATCATCATAATAATAATAATAATAATAATAATAATAATAATAATAATAATAATAATAATAATAATCATCATCATCAAGCTTATAATTATTATTATGCCTGTAATACAAACCATGGCATTATAATTATTTAACAGCCGCGAGGCTGAAACAATGCGATATTTGGTCCCCCACTTTATAGACTAAAGTTACGCTCCTGTGTAGACACCTCTGGTTATACTACATCATAATTGAATGAAATTGTCAAGAATTCTGTAAATAACCAATGAATTAATAATCACACTGGTATAAATCAGTGTAGAATTATTCCTACCTTGAAATCAGTCGACAAAGTAGGCCTATTACAATCATCGACGTAGGCTATATATAGGCACTGGCGTAAACTTGTCCAAAATATTGGGGTGGGAGGGATTTGGTAATTCATTCTACACTTGTTGCATTGGGTGTACAGTCCATCTCAATTATTGGGTGGGGCACATACGTGCCCCGGTTCCCCCCAAGAGTCTACGCCCCTATGTATAGGTATGTTGCCACTGCAGGTCTTCTGTTCTGATTTTTAGATTAAAGTTCCTACAACCCTCAGGCATGCAACCACTGTATTTTTCTCTAATGAAGCGACAAATGTGATGCGTTTTGGGAAAAGGGACCATAAGTCTCTCCACAGTTACTGAGAAAACTGGCTTTAAACCAAGTGTAGGTCAGTTTGGGTGAAAATGAGTTCTGAGCGATTTCGGATACATTAATGTTGCTAGTAAACATTGATAGAGGAAAGTTTTCAAAAATCTCAAGTTTTATTCTTCAAATGATGACTTTTGTGTGAGGCTTAAAAATAGAATATAAGTCTCGTGTTATCCGTTCTGACTTTTATAATAGTTTTAAGCACATAATAATTTTTTAAATGTAGAATAATTTTTACCCAAGAATAATGTGCATGTATACAAAACATAATACTGTGATTGAACGGCATTATGAGCTGTGCTTAGTTAATATTTCATAACGAATTTTGTGGTAAAGTTTTGTCAAAAATTCGCATTTTCTTCAGTGAAGGTTTACAGTGAAATATCCGAAAACTCTCATTTGCGCATATTCAGTTTTCAATAAGTTTTAAAAATACTTAGGATCAAGATATCAAGTTCATTTTTTCTGCATTTTAATCAGAAATTACCCAGGATTATGAATCAATCCTTAACTCCATTTGAGACTTATGGTCCCTATTCTCAAAATGCATCACAAATATTTAACACTTTAACGACGAGCGTGCACTAAAAGTGACTGGGATCGAGATCAATGCAGCTCGTCATTAGGCCTAGGGATCGAGATCAATGCAGCTCGATCGTCATTAGGCCTAGGCCTACAGTGTTAGGCTAAGCCTAAACCTGCTCTTGATTTTAAGTGTCTGATTGATTTCGCCAGAATCTTGAGGAGCGAGGTTATTCACGGTTTAAAATTTTCGTCCCGCAGAATTGAAGACAGCGCTCGTGAATAAGCTGGTGCCATGCTCTTGGCTTTCGAGTGGCGATTTAGAAGTTTGGAGTTGACGATTACGATTAAACTATTGATACAACATGCAAAACGGGTATACATTTGCCCCTATTGTTTCAAGTTATAGGTCTAGCCATAGGAAGTTGTATCTATAGGCCTAATTACTGAACTACTTCAGACGCAGCAATTATTCTAAAAACGGGTATACATTTGCGTCAGGTTATAGGTCTAGCCATAGGAAGTTGTATCTATAGGCCTAATTACTTAACTACTTCAGACGCAGCAATTATTCTAAATTTGAAATGCGATTGCAAGCTATAATGTAATTAGATGCAAAGACTGAGTTCAGTATAAAAACGCAGCCTTTCTAAAAATAGCCACTTGGCAGCGTGCCAATAATCTATCACTGACGCGCCTGGATTGGTTTTGAGTTGGAAAGTTAAATGTTTTGACTTCAAGTTTTCAAGTCGTTCGTAATGGCGAATTTTTGTGGAATTTTGCTGATTCTGCGGTCGGTCATGGCGAACTTTTTGCTGTTTTTCGACGACGGCTGCAGCTGAACCGCGTCATGAACAACAGCGGATCGGGCGGTATCGGTGCCTCGGGTGGCCGGCGTACCTTGGGACCTCGGCGTCCTGCGGGGCGCCTAGGAGCGGCCGGCGCTAAGCCCTCTGCTCGAAGATGTCTGTTCGGTCCCGTTGACCACCAAGAGACGGACGATTTCTTGAAAGAAATGAACCGCCAACTGGACGAACAGAAGAAAGAGCTCTGGGGGTTCGATTTCAAGGCGGGGCGGCCCGTTCCGGGCGGCCACCCGGTGTACGAGTGGGTCCGTGTTGGGGCGAATGACGATATACCGTGCGCTTACGGTCGCTTGGGCGAGTCGTGGAGAAGTCCAGAAATTGTGAGCTGGTCGAATGAATACACGGAAATACAAGGCGTCGAAGGTGCTGACGTCTCCCTGAATTCATATCGTTTGAACGAGCACAGCAGAAAACGACTTCGGCGCTTAAGCCCAGACAATCCTGAACTGGATACCGCTTTGACCTCGTACTGTTCCAGTGCAGGGGACTGTCAAAATCGTGGACTGGACAAAGCTGTAACGAAACATTCATCAGACTGTTCTAATGCAGGTGGCAGTCCAGTGGAGTTAGAGGGTGTGTCGAGGCCAGGCGATGAACTTCCACTGAAGGACCTTAGGAAATCGGAGGAGAAGTTGGAAAAGCATTCCGGTTCAAAGCCATCAGATGTTCCTGGGTGCCTGGAAGGATCCGGTCTTCCATCAACTGTCCGTGCGAAAGACGTAGACGTGCCAGAAGATTTTCCGACAATGATGAATGACGACAGCATTGTGGCGTTGCCCAATCCGCGTTACGACTCTGTGCCGGAAAACAAGTAATTGATTCGTCTCTTAGGTAAAGTGGTGCTATATAAATATCCATTTATGTCATATTACATAGCATTTCACAGTATTACGTTGTGTTACGTTGCAATGCTATAATAAACTGTAGCCTTGGATTATTTAACGTAAAACTTGACATTTAATCCAGCTTTAGAACATCTTGTTCATCACAGTTCGCGAAAGTTAAATTAATGTAAGGTAATAAAAATTGGGGTAAGTTGTTAAGGTAAAATGTGCTAACTTTTCGTTGATTACACAATTTAAGGAAGGTACAATAATATCAGTTAAGGTAAGTAGATAAGGTATGGTAGGGTAAATGTTCATTGTATGATTAAAGGAAGGTAAGGTAATATCAGTTGAGGTAAGTAGGCAAGGTATGGTAGGGTAGCTGTTCATGGTATGATTAAAGGAAGGTTAGGTTATATTAGTTGAGGTAAGTTGGTAAGGTATGGTATGGTCGGCCTGACGGTTTGGTTATTGTGTGAATAAAGGAAGGTAAGGTAGTATCAGTTGAGGTAAGTAGGTTAGGTATGGTAGGGTAACTGTTTGTTCATTGTGTTATTAAAGGACGGTAAGGTAATATCAGTTCAGGTAAGTAGGTAAGGCGAAGTATATCTTTCATGCATTTAACATATTAATTAGTCAACTTTGCAGGCATAGCCCTGTGTTCGAAGGCATTTTGACTCAATACCAATCCAACATCTTTTATGGTTACACAGCTTGACAATGGTTTGCCAGTTTCAAGCACTGAAGTCAGATTTGAACCTTAGACGCTGCTTTTGGTAAAGCCATAACCAGTCAACCACTCGGTGCATCATTTACAATCAGATCATATTAGCATTTCGTGTACTTATAATCGTCTGATCTGCAACTCGGACTTATTGAGTGGTGCCAAGTATTTGGAGCTCGAACTAATTGTTATTGGTATTATTATTGGTACTGTTATTTGCATAGGTATAGACTCTAGGGGGGCAGCCGGGGCACGTGCCCCCCAATAATTGAGACGGACTGTACACTTAATGCACAAAGTGTAGAAAAAATAACCAAATGCCCCCCAATATTTTGGACAAGTTTACGCCAGTGGTTATTTGTATTGTTATTTGTATTGTTATTGGTATTGTTATTGTTATTGGTATTATTATTTATTATGATTTTTATTAATGTTATTATTATTATTTATTATTATTATTATTATTACAAGCATTTTAAAGTCTTTAAAAATTGCAAGGGTTTACTAAAAAAAGTGCCTGGGAAACCGATACAGCTCATTGTTGAAGTGTTACATTTGCATTGTCACGCAGAAATATGAATTTGAGGCATGAAAAGTAAAGTAGTAATGACAATTAACAGTAAAAGAAATGTAATCGCAGATTTATATAGCACCTTTATAGGAGAAATCCTCAGAGGCGTTTCAGACCTGACATGTCAAAACGATGATCAGATTGAATGGTTTTGTGCACTTACAGGAAAGTGCAGAACCTTCATACTAGACAAGATCTTTGTGTCAACAACAAGACCCATGATTTTGATGACGATATTTCGATACTACATGAGTTGCAAGATATGCGCAGTGATGGGAGATGGTTATTCTCGACTCCAGTTTGTCATAAAGTTTACAGCTATTGATCCATTACCTTTGAGATGCACTTGAATAGAAGAAGAGCAGTCCTTGAGGCAGCTGTGGTATGAATTGGGAGCGACTTCAGTTTCTTAGCCTCGGCATACGAGAGCTCCGTCGAAGTCTGACAGACAGAAAGACAGCGTTAGATTAGGGATTGTGTGTTTTTTCTAAGCTACATATCAGCTGTTTGTCTTTTTCAGCTTCGTTCGTCCTTGTTTAGAATTCACCGGATGAAGAGGTTCTTGATCGAATGATCAATTGCTCGATTTTCAGTTTTTTCAGCTATGTGTTCAGAAACTGATCTGCAGCGTTTTCAAAGTTTTTGACAGTCTTGATCATGGTGAATACTTGGCAAATTTTGTGACAGGACATGGTATCCGATCGGTTGGAGTGCTCACCTTGTAACGCAGTGAATACGGGGTTACTGTGCAAGGATCAGAGCAAGTCATTCACTCACAATTGCTCAGTTCCATTGGCTGATGCTAAGTTGTCTTTAGATGCTGTTGCTTAATAAGTGTGTAATAATAATAATAATAATAATAATAATAATAATAATAATAATAATAATAATAATAAATATTTTGCCATTGGAAGTGCATGATAAGCCAGTTACTTCAAATGGTCTTGGTTTGAACCAGTTTGTACCAATTCCTTCCTGTCTTTATGTCAGAAGACGGGAGCTTTTAACGTGGAAAAATCTATGTCCAGAGTAGGAAATCTGGGGAAATAGATGTCTGAAATTTTTTCCTGAGTTAAGAATTTGCGAAGGTTATTTCCCAAGTAGGACAATTACCAAAATTTGTTTTTGAATACGAATAAAGTAGGAAAATATGAAAATTATTTTCTGAATAGTAATATTTTGTCAAAAGAAATGAGGAAAATACTAAGTAGCGTAATGAAAGTTTCTAAGTTTGTGTAGTTAGTTTCTTGACCCGATATCTTTCCCGATGTTATGGCATCAGAGACAAACTGAATTTACATAATGGTTTTCAGGGTTGTACTTTGGTGTTGCTAGGCTTACTTAAATGTACACAGGAGTCTGTACAGTTTAGCGGCTTTTACACACATTACTTATCTTTCTTCTTATGTACAAAGATGTGCATTTGTTTATCTAGCTTGTACACTTTTATTCTGTCATTTTTTTATGTGTTGTTACACTTTCTTTTTTAAATGGCCTGGCTTTGTACACTTTAATTGAACTGTACGGGTGGTACATTGGATAGTAGCTTCTGTTCACAGCTTGTTTACTTTCATATACAATGTTTTTCACAGTGGTGCTAAGTATATGTGGCTGTACACAAAAACCTTTAAATTGCAAGCTATGGCTGTACAGTGAAACCTTGAAAACCAGTAAAAGGAAGCTATTTGAACTGTACTCTGAAACTCAGTCCAGGTTCTGCTCTACTTAGTATTTTAATTCTTTCTTGTCATTTAAATTGAAATGCACTTGAGCACTGACGTTACTTCTTGTTTTCGTACATTTCATCGGTCACTACTTGATACTAGGTTATTTTACCAAAAATTGGCTTCATGGTGGTTTATTGGATAACATGCTGGACTGTCAACCCCAACTTTATACCCATAGTTGCCCTCAGAGCCTGACCTTCGTTTGGGTGGCTTAACGCTGCCTGCTTTCAATTCATGCTAACCTACAGACGAGACAAGTCGAGTGTTAAGTTACTGGAATGGGTTTACTGTTTCTGTCACATGATTTTTAGGTAATTTGATTCCATTGAATCGTGTTTCAAGAGACTCTCCCAAACTCTGCGATTGTGTAAACCTATGCGATGATCTCACCGTGGAACATTACCTCATCATGCTGTCAGCATTCGAGGTCATCTCGATTACCCATGTCCTTGGAAAAGCTCTTAACTAGATGATTGCAATTAAATTACAGTTTATTTTCTGAAATGGTTTGGTTACAAATGTCATTGGAAGCGGCTTGTAAAATGAACTACTTGAATGTAGTTACAATAGGCTCTTACAGTAAGCCGAATGAATGCAGTTACACTACAATTCATTTTCTCAGATGTTGTTTTGGTTACGAGTGTCCTTGTCATAGGCTTTTAAATGCAGTTACATTACAATTTTATGCTTGGAGTGATGCAGCTCCTGTTTGTCGATTTGTAGTATGACGTTGCAGCATTTGCTTGTCGCAGCTTTACGCAAGTTACGCTCGATTCTGTTACGGTATATTGCGTTGTTTGACATCGTTTTATTATGCTATGTTGCACTGTTACTCAAAAGTTTACAAGCTGTTTTGTTGTAGAGGGATATTGTAAATGCTTTGGTTTTGTCTGTTTCTGTGAAGTTTACTTTGTAGTGTAAAGCATGTAGGTTGCCTTTACAGTCTGTTGTAGACTAATGAACGCTAACTGTTTATGTTTCCATGGTAACGGTACTGATGGTAGGCATTGCTTGGCAACGCTGCGATAGCTTTACACTGCTGTAGCTTTAGTATGAAGTGTCAACAGGACACTGACGTAGCTGTGGAGTGTAAATGTATATGTTGCCTTAGTAACGCGGTGGAAGGCAGGCGTTGTCCTGGAAACGCTGCGGATGCAAGGCGTTGCCTTGGTAACGTTTATTTGTAGTAGAGGAGGGCGAACGTTTGTATTGCCATAGTAACGCGTTGGAGGGCAGGCGTTGCCATGGTACCGTTTGTTTTGGAGTGGAGGAGGGTAAACGTTTAGCTTTGACAATCACTGTTAACTGATATCGGATGTGTTTTCTTCAACGACGGTTGAGCCTTCTCTTTGCCCTCGCTGCCGGGTAAGTAGCGCCGCAGACGCGGCTGGGTAGTGGGGGACGGGAGAGGCGAGGTCCGCGGTGATAGTGGTTTTTAGCAGAGCCCAGTGGTGGGGAGAGGGTCAGCCGCTGCCGCCGATCCAGGGTACAACAGATAGGGGGGGGGGGGGAGGACGGCTTTGTTAGCCAGGTTGCCTGGAATGGCCTGGACGAGTAATGGCTCTGTCTAGACCAACATAATGCACACACAGTTGATATGCTTATATATTTATATATGTACTTGTGTATGTATATCGTACATGACTGTGTAGTTTTTGTATATATATATATATATATATGTTATATATATATATATGTTATATATATATTGTTTGTGGATGTTTTGCACTAGCGATGCACATGTATATATATTGATATATATATATATGCATGTGAAGGGTATAGGCTATGTAGAAATATATAACGCTGTGTTTTATTATGAGTAATGTGTACATAAGCAGCATGTAATATTATTTTTATGTATAGATATATGATGTATTATTGTCTGTGCATTTCAGTCAGGTGTATGAGGTTTCTGTCGGTTTCAGTATATACATTCTGTGTTTGTTTGTGTGTGTCTGTGTATGTGAGAGAGAGAGAGAGAGAGAGAGAGAGAGAGAGAGAGAGAGAGAGAGAGAGAGAGAGAGAGGGAGAGAGAGGGAGAGAGAGAGAGAGAGAGAGGAGGAGGAGAAATTCAGACAGATAGACAGCGAGTGACAGAGAGATTACAGAATCAGACAGAAGAAAAGTGGGTGATCTTGAAATTGATTCCGACATAATTATACAGACAGACAGACATACAAGCGGACAGACAAAGCTGAGCAAGTGGTCTAGAGATGGCGAGTGAGGATTATCGGTGCATTAGCTGAGAAAGAATCAGAAATGAACTTGTAAGGATTGTTTTATATTTGCAACTAGCCACAGGAGAACAGACAGAATGCACAGTCAATAAGTCGGACCTGTAGAGAAAGCAAACTGAAGCAGACAGGGTCGGTACTGGACAATTTCTGAAAATTGTCATTCTGGTTAGCAGTTGCTTTCTCAAGCCTGGCTACTCGTGGACTTAGTTGTAAATCTGTGTCATTTAGGAACCTCGCAGATGTACTAGAAGCTGCCTTTCTAAGGAGGCTATTTCAGACGACAGATATGACATATTTTAATACCCTGGCGAAAATACTGACTGCTCGAATACTGCCTATTCGAATACTGCTTTCGGCACTTTTAAAGGCGCTATTGTAAGTGGAATTTGGGACATATTTGAAGACTCTGGGACATGGTAGCCCATTGGTTCTGGGATACGGATCATACGGGAGCCAGTTGGTTGGAGTGCTCATCTAGTAACACGGAGAGTATGGGTTGAGCCTCCTCCCCTAAGGCGGTCATTGTGTAGGGACCTTATGAGCAACAAACTGTCCTGTTACATGCTTACATATGTGTATAAGTACTGTATGTGCATAATTTTGCCAATGTGTTGCTTGCACGATTGAGGAATAATGATGGTATAACCGTGATGGTAGAATCTTGTGTTACTCTATCAATATGCAACTCTGTGCAATGGTTTTGCCTGAATTTCATTTCAACATGGAATTGTTTTAGGATTGGTTTTGGTGTGTTGTTTTGTTCGTTGTGCGCGCTGCAATGGCAGTCGCGTGGTATTGTTTGTGTAGTTAACTTTCACAAAACTCAGGGTTCAGTTTTGAAAGCTATGCTTCACAGTTTGAAACTGTATAGTTTTCTTTGATAGCGTTCACAGCATAGAGTCCACTTAAATTTGTGGCAGCTTCCAAGAAAAGACTCCCAAGTCCTAGTTAGAGCTTCCACAACATCGCTGAATATCTTAAAACAAATTTCATGTCATCATCTTGTCATTTGCCAGATATATAATGATTCACGTGGATTGTGACTTGCTTCATTCTGAAATGTAAAAGAAATTGAAAAGTTTGCACCACTACTCACACTTCCATACCTGACCAGAAAATTTACGAGATTTTAGGCGAAAGAACATATCTGTTTCAAACATACAGGCATTTTTTAAACTACAAAGATGTGTCTTTGTGGTGAGTCGAAAGTATTTTGGGTAAAAAATAGGCCCAGCTCACGCTGGTTTCTGAAGAAGCCATGGTACCTTGGCTTGATACCTTTATGTGGAACATAAAACATTTAATTATGGCTTTAGCAGGAATGAATTGCTATGCTGTGGGCAAAACTGACTAGCTTGTGAGCTTTCGGTGTTTTAAGAACTGATTTACTTACTAGAGAGTCCTTTGACATAAATATCTTCTGTTAATGATCTGCAGCTATTAATTTGGACAATGCAGTCTCTTTTTGTTGAATTCGAATATATCTATATGTATATGAGTTTTGATAATATAATTTGTAACATGCAAATTAATTTCTTGATAATTTTAGCATAATGTAATATAATTTCTTGCCCGCAAGGTTTTTGCTGCCGTGTGCATTTTATCTGCATTTATTGTTTCGTTTCGTTATACCTTTTGTATGGATTGCTGTCAACAGCATTGTCCAAAACAGATTGTTGATCTAGTGATTTGTCTGAAAATCTGGTTTTGTATTAAAAAGAACAGAAACTTAGTGTGCCAAATATTTCTTACAACGAACTCCCCTTCAAAAGTGTGGAATATTTCTTACAATGAGTTTAATTCATAGTAATTTTTCTTTTCACGTACAGGTCGGTGAACCCAGTTTCTGGAGTCAACTTTTGTATAGTATTGTATGTGAAGACTGTATTGTCATCTGACATTAAATTTGTGTAGCGCGACTTCAAGAAAAACTCATCAGTGGCGCTTCCGACCCGAACCAGTGAAATTACTGTCGAATAATAGACTTCAAGCGCCTGCGAAACTGTTGAAGGGACAAACTAAAATGCTTACAGTATGTTGTGTTGTGATGATTTTCATATAGCAATAAGGAAATCTGTGGCAAGATAATGCAGTTTTTCTGGATCTAATCTACTCTAAGAACTTCTATGGTGCCACTGGCATTATGCTCAAGGCATCAGTCGATGGTCACTAAGAAACAAAATTGCTGAGCAATTCAATCCAGGATGAGTCTGGTTGAAAGCCGAAGAGAGGATATTGAGAAGATACAAAAACAGCTTACTGAGGAAATGGGTTTGGGGAAAGACGAAATTTTGGCAGAAATCTGAAGGCCAGAACAGACTTTGAAGAACGAACCTTTGCTGGAAGATAGTTCCAGAGTCTAGGGCCGGCATTACCAAAGGTGGAATTATAATAAATCAGGTACCGTACTAACAAAGGCTATTTTGTGACAAATTCATCCTGGTTTGTGTAAATCAATCATACAAAAAAATGTAAAAAAAATCAATATGTTAACAAGTAATTGGCCTTTATTTGCATTTGACAAGCGTACATGCATTACATTGTATACAACAATTACATACATTTTTAAAACTAACCGGAGCAGAGTATAAAGTCACATGCTAGTCTTCCCCGGTCAGGAGCATGAGCTTTAGTTCAGCAGACTTGGAGAAAAACCACTGTTGCTTCCTCTTAACAACTTACTGTCAATTGCCTGATTTTTATGTTAATTTCCAGATAACGCCAGCATTCATTACATAACCGTGTGCGCGGTGAGCGCACGCTTTTTGCAATCGAACGAGACGACCTATCGTAGCAGATTATGAGGCTCCAGAAATATTTGGCTTTAACACGACAGGATTTGAACCCTTGTATAAGTTGTATATTTCGCTTAATTTTCCCGTGTGGACTAAAATCCTGGGAGTTATAATCAGGAAAGAAGGTAAGGGGGTCGAGTGGGACAAGACCCCTCACCTTTTAGAGTGGGGGGACACACCATACATTTGACCCCCCACATTTTGAAGAATCACCAAAAAAAGTCAGCAAATTTTATTGCGCGTGAGTGCGAAAAAAATTTTCCAGAAAGAATTTCATCGCGCGTGAAAAAATTTTTTGACCTCTTTTTTGACCAATTCAGGTCAAAACTCTTTCTTTGACCATATCATTTCTAAAGTGTCCCCCCACCTGTCAAACAAGATCGCCGCCACTGGTAAGGCGAAACGTTAATCCTTCTCCATATCCTACCTGTGGAATTTAGATCAAAGTGACAAAACAGGCAACATGTTGAAAACGACGCCAACGAAAAAATCGTCAACTTCAGGTCCAAATATTTTAATTGTGAAAGAAGCGCCGCGCTTCCTTTGCATTCGTAAACTGCACTCGTTTGAACACAGGTTTCGCGTTGCGTTATTTTACACATTATCAGAGGATATTGAAACAACTACTTCCAGGCGTAAATAATAAATGAAAGCTAAAACGAAAACCTGGCCTTCCGGGGCAGTGTAGTAAAAAAGTAAGATTTGCTGACAACTCAAGTTACACATCATGTGGTAAAAAATAACTGAGAAAGCTTGTTTAAAAGTGATGGCGCTAAATTAGTTCAAGCTTATCTCTTACCACCAAAGATTATGAATACAAAGTGGACGCCATTGTGGCTGTACGGTTCGCTTTTTGTAATTAAGGTATTGTGCGAACGTTTTCTTTTTTAAATATGATTGATTGATATTGGCTGACTCAACACGTCAAACGTTTACACTGACTAGCTTAAAAAGGTTTTGTAAAATTGAAAAATACTCGTAAATAACACTGTTCAATGGAGTACCAACTCGTCACGCTCGAGGGTGTACACCTAAGCATATTAGCGTTACGCCTGAAAATAAGTCGGAATAAATTTGCGCGTCGTCGGGCGCATCAAACTCGGTCGTTTGCGAACGTTACGAGTTATTTATTTCTAGAATTCGTGTCTAAGTGGAATTTTTGGTAATTAGATGTTAATTGAAATCAATTAATTTAAGGCGATGAGATTCGAAATGGATTGATGTTGTTAAGAATACAGTCGTTGCCTGTAAAACAACTGCATTTTTTACGAAACTATAATAAGGTAATTGATTATTTATTCGGTAACAACTACACTTGATGCTTCCAAATTTATATCTTGCTACTCTACATAGTGTAGGTGCAGTATATAAATTTGCCGTGATGTAATACTGGTAGTATTTCCAGCCATACTCTACTAATTTCTCCTTCATAGTGCTGAACTACTAGATTCACTAGTTAATTTATATTTTATTTGATTGATAAATTTATTTTTTACCTCCCAGAATGCCAACGAAGATTTTTGTCGGTCGACTCGCAGAAGGAACCTCGAGCGACGACCTGCGAGCCTTGTTCCGCAAGTTTGGAACAGTTACAGAGTGTGATGTCATCACAAACTATGGCTTTGTTGTGAGTAATCGAGGGGCATGCATGTCTTTTTTTGTGTAAATAGCCTTAATGTAATGGACAGAGCAGATTTTTACCAGATCTATGCTGCATTACAACAGTGTGTGCACACTGCTTTTTCTGGAACAGTCTTCCACTAAAACTCTGTTCTGCCACAGACGCAGAGAGCGCTTCTAATTGGTTTTGCACTTTTGAGCAGCACTGCAATTACAGACTGCTGGAGAATCATTTTGACTTTTCTGAAGTTTTATAACTTGTGTTTAGATGTGTTAGATAGCCACATATTAACACCTTTGTGAGTCTGTTAAAAGTGGCTGTATCTGTAGCCAGAAACATACATACATCCTTCATATATACAAGAATGGTCCAACCAATCGAAGAACTGAATGATGTTGTCGCTGAAGACTAAAACCGAATGGGAGCTATTGTCATTCAGTCACATTAAACTGCATTGTAAATGTAATCGAGCATGCATAAAAGCACCACTCGGCGATTCAGAGGCACTCCTGACCCAAGTCAGTGCTATCACTAAGAAATAAAATGGACTTCAGGCGTTTCTGGAACAGAGGAAGAGAAAGGCTGCGGAGCTCAAAGTGCAATTCCTTCGGGAGACGATTGATATGGCTGTAAATGCCAGCCCAGGAATCTAAGAAATAAACTGCTGCCAGTTAAATTTAAAATCTAATCTAAAGAATTCAATAGTGCTGTTATCGAAGTGTCTGCACGATGCTGGAACTATTTCCAACATTGCGCTTGTTACTTGGACAGCACATGGAAACGGAGGCCGAAGCAAGCGCCGCGATTGCCGCTCTGGATGGATACAGCGTCAAGGGAAACCACATCAGCGTGGAGGTCAGTCTTTCGATGTCCACAGGTATATTTGCGTTTTATTATTAATCAATTAATTAATAAATTATTAAGCTGACTGGACTAGTGCCAAACTGCCAAAGTTCTAAATATGGGACCAGTGTGCTGTAGGACTTGCTGTTTACTTCTCTTACTTCTTTGGCTGGTACCAAATTCTACAGTTGTGACTGTAGGTAAGTTCATGCACACAACTTGTCCAGGGTCAGTACACAGAGTCTATTCAGCAGGCATAAACCAGCAATCGTTGGATTGTGCACCAGTTCTTGATGCACTGATTCAGTGCTCTATTGCAATTGCAGTAAAGTTTACATTATGTTCTGTCTAGGCTTTTTGTAAAGGTAAGCATTTCTGGCATGTTTTAATGTATTTTATTTTTTTCTAATTCACTAGATGTCTACGGCAAAGACCCAGGGCCGAAAAAGACGCACAACCGACACTTTCAGGTTTTAGATTTTTATTACAAATTCCGCATTTTGTGGTTCACTGATGATTGTCATGTTTCTCAGTATATCTTATACTCACCTTTTGTTGTTTCTACCCGTTGCTCAATATTTGAAGGTCCAGCTAAAGCGAATAGGTTTACTGCACACAATAAATTGAGACATTTGTATAGCACCAGTTAAGGACTTGAAATGCTTCGTGTAATCATTGGATTGTTTTTTCAATGTGAATTTTGAAATTAACAACATTAGACAAATGTGTTTCTAACAAGTCATAAGCAGTTTTCGAGAATGTAAACAATTAGAATTTCGTGCCATTTCCGTGCTTGAGACATCTATTTAGCTGGACTGAATAGATACCTTGAAGCAGACTGAATAAACGTGCAGAACGAATGAATTCGAGTTTAAATTGAATAGCTGTTTAGTGACTTTCTCAAAATCAAGTTCATCGATTGTTGATATATGGAAACACTATAACGATTAGGGTTGTTAATAAAACATTTTGTTGGCAAAACCAATTATCGATTGTAGAAATTTTATATTAAACCGATTATCGTTTTTGGCCTTCATAGAGATATATTATAAATTATAATATAATGCAAGTTACTTAATGCATTACGTACCGTAACGTACGTACCAGCAACGCAGTGTCGACACAGAATTGTTTATTTTCTACTTGGAGCGTTAAATGTCAAGCTATTAACTATTAACCTAGCTATAATGCCTACGAAACGCCCGTTTTGCTTAGTTATTGACGTCAATTAAACAATTATAAATGTATTCATTAACAAACACACGCGGAAAAATTGCGACCCAAATTCAAGGAGACTATGTATTACAAGAGGTCACACATTGACACTAATAAGCCTAAATGGGTTTACTTGTGCATCAATGACGCTTGTGAGGATGCGAGGTGAGACCTCTTGTTATACGTAGTCACGAATTTCAAATATAGCCAGGTTGCACAAAATTATGGACCGCGATAGTGCCAGTTTGCCAACAAACTAAGCAATTTAATTTTTTCTGGTATTTTTTAAAATGTTCACTACGAAAATGATAAAACATAAATAAATTCGATTATTGTTTGTAAATAAAAGAAACCAATAATTGTTTTCAAAAACGATAATCAGAATTCCGATTTCCATTTAACAACCCTAATTATGATTATAGTAAAGTTATTTACATTTGTTTACATGATGTTGTTTACAGTCTTTGTGTAGAGGTAAGATTGTTTACATGTTTACTATATTTTTTTGGTTAAATTTACAAATCAAGTCGTTTCCACTTTCAGGGGAAACGGGAAAGGTCCGAGCGTGCGTTACGATCCGTACCAGCCACGGCGGGACACTTACAGCGACGCGAGTCTTGCGAGACCCGCGATGGACAGTCGAGCGATGGAGCGAGAAGCGTACCCCCAACCGCGCGAGGAATATGCGTCTGAACAGGTCAAGGATCTTCTCGAGCTGTACTTTCGTGATCGTAACGCGTTCGATCAGTATGCGAGAACGTATTATTACGGCGAACGATCGGAGCGAGCTGCGAGAAGTTATTACGACGCGAAAGTGGCCGATGAGTAAGTAGTTATATCAGTTGTTTTTGTTATATATAATTATTTTTTTTATATATATAGTTAATTATTTGTGTCAATTAATTATTTACTTTGATTGTTGCCCAACATAGCTTGGCTTCTGGTATCTCTGCTCTACCAGACTTTGTCTTCAGCCTGGCTTCTCCAGTGGGTTCTGATTTGCGATTACAATTTAACATTGAGCCACCATCAGTTGACATCTTTGGCAATATGATAACAATGCTATAGAATTCATTGGGTTAGAGTAGATCAGATAAGATTAGATAGGATACCTTGTCACTATAGAAGTAATTGGATTAGAGTTGCAACGTTTCTGTTACTGAAGCCAGCGTATCGTTTCTCACACAATTTGTGACACGTAGTTTGAGGACAGACTATACCTGGTGCAAATTGAACTTTGGCAAATCGAACTTGTCTATAACAGTGGAATGGCAAGATTCAAGTACGTTTGGATGAACGAGTGAAAGAATTAATTAAAAATCTGTGGGTTTTAGTCATTCTACAAGCATTTTGTCATGTGTCAAAAGTCAAGCTTACCAGTTTTCATCATTTTTTGCTATTGTTTTGTTTTTAATTTTGAGATTTGTAAGTCTTCACACATTATTTATTATTATTATTTGTTAAAAACATTTTTAACGCGCGCCAAGTCACACAGAAATGCATATACCTAGACATATACCTAGACACATCTTCGTTGGTTTGACGGGATATCAAGTCTTTTCATTCCTGTTTGTACCACTCAATGGATCCTTTTGTAACGTTCGCTGTAGAAACTGTCATTTTCAAAATACTGTCATGATATTTCTTAAATTGATATTTTCAGCTACCCAGTCGCGAGCCACAGGTAAGCGAGCTATGTACGTGCCTAACTTTTGACATTTCTTTCCTTATTTCTTTAAATCTGCTGTTGCTTCTATCGTGTGGTGTCTATTGTGCAAGGCATCAACTGATGGCACACCAAAACCAAGCCATAATCAGGTCAACATCCAGAATATCGGTCCGAAACACAGAGATGCAGGTTTTAGTTTTAGTTTTAGTTTGAAAAATAGGTCAAGTTGGGATGACATAAACGACTGAGCAGAACACACAGATGCAGAGGAGAATTCCAAAATCCAGGTCTAACCAAGAATAGTTTAAGTTTTAGGTGTGATCAGAGAGGGATAATCAGACGAACTAAGACAGTTGGTAATGGTAATTAGAGCTGTACTGATAAGGTTTTTTGCCGATTATTCCGATACCACATATAGCCGATTATTGTAATAACCAATACCGCATATGAAGCCGATTATTTTATTATCACCCAAAAACTACGCATACGACGTTATATAAGGGCTATTAAGGAGTTTCCAGTCCTGTGTATAAAAGGTCCTTGGTTTCTACGGTGTCTGCTAAATAGTGCAATGCTAAACATAAGTCAATAATAAGAAACAAAACATAGGTTCTTGTGCTCATTTTTCTATTTGTAACGATTATTGTGCAAAAAACGTCAACTGTAAAATAATTTGTATCGGCGCCGATACCTTTTCGCTTATACCGATTACGCCAATTCCTTTAATAATCGGCCCGATTATGAATGCTCCCGATGCATCGGTACAGCTCTAATGGTAATTGCAAGTTTATGTAGCGCAACTTCAAGAGAGACTCATCAGAGGCACTTCCAACCTAAGAAATTAGACCACGATCGAATAAAATGGTATTTAAGCGTTTGTGGAAGAGAGGCTGAGAAGCTTATATCACGGGTTGTTAGACAGCTTGCTCCACGAGGATGGGCCGACCACAGCAAAAGAGTTAACTGATTATAAAGACATTGTCATGATTTTTGGACTGTGGTTTCACTTGAAGGAACCATTTGTTGATACCTTGTGCAGTTTAATAATGGCACTTCAGAAGTAATTGGACTGAATTAGAACACAGATATTTGCATGTGGGACATAGTGGCCGATTGGTTATAGCGCTTGCCTTGTAACATGGAGAGTACGGGTTTGAGCCTGAGCTGCTACGGAATGTAGACCTTGAGCAAGTTGTTCCCTCGCGACTGCTCAACCTCATCGCTTGATGCTTGGTCATTAAATAGCGCCTGGTAGTTAATAAATACACAGTATCGATAATAATGTCTTTATGCAACAATGTCTTCTGACTATTGTTTGCAGTAGTTAAACTGTTTTCCTTTTAAGGGATGACGATGTCCTAGCAAGATCCGGCGTATATTCGGACAGACAGTACGAACTCTCGCGCTCGCGTTACTCGGACATTGGAAACACGTACTTATCGAGCCGATCGGGGACGAACTTGACGCGGGATGAGCGTTCTTACGGCGTGGGGCCGTCACAGTCCTCGTACTCGTTTAAGTGAACTGCTTGTTGCGATTTCATGGAATGACACTGTTTCGAGCAGGCGAGAACCTGTGTTCTTCATGACGCAACCCACTTTGGAGACTGGGTTCTGGAGTCTGTCTCGTTTCTTCTGAAAATGTGCAGATTGCAGGATGGTTTATGAACGTATCTCAATGGTCCCTCGCTCGTTTCACAATTAGACAGATTCTATGGCAACGCGTTTAGTGCTTACATCACTGCGTCTTCATGTGCCCATAATAAATTTTTATAGCTTGTCGGTTTGGTAAGTTATTGATGAGGGAGTTGTACTCTAGGTTTTCTTGGCGGAATTTAACAAATGTTGAGACTTTGGTTAACTTTTTAGAGTCATATACACATCAAAATAGTTGTATTGCTATGACACTGTGAGAAGCCAGTTACTAGAGCCAGATCAGGTGGGAGTAAGGGAATTAAATCGAAGGTTTTTTGCTGATTTTCTTTTGCTGATTTTCAGTGTAAGGAAGATGTTTGGGGAGCACATGCAGATTTTGAGTACAAGTTGCAATCGCTGGGAGTTTTTGCATGTTCTGATTACATATGTCATGTTTGGGAAGTTTGTATAAACTCTGTACAAGTGTTACATGCGTTGGGAATTTTTGAAACTTTTGGTAGCAGTTTATGTATTTAAATGTGTATGCAAATTATGCGAGCAACTTACATACTTGGGAAATTTTGCAAATTTTGAGTACCAGCACACATTATTTGTTTGGAGACTGTTTTTATGACTCTTTTTGTCCGTTCTTATGTTACTGAACAGGTTCTATCCCCTTCATTTTCCATTTTAATATTTCATTTTATATAATGATGCAGATATTTTATTCAAATTAAAGCAAATCTGATAAAAATTGTTATCCTAATAATATTGTTGCTGTGCTCGAAACTCCGTGATGTGAATCACTGCAGCACAAATTCTGACCGTTGTCAATTACTAGGTGCATAAATAGGCAAAAGCATGTCATGTTTTTGTTCTCAAGAAGGGAGATGGTGGAATATGGTGTGCACAGATTTTATCCTTCCAGATTACGTATTATTGGAAACTGTTTATTAAGTCCTGTTATATATCGTGTTTGTTGTTTTGCCAAAATGTCGTTTACAACCTTGGATGTATGGGTGAAAGATACAAAATTGAAAAAGGCATATCATCGATACGTTACAGTACCACATCTCTCGTATTTACAGTACCACATCTATACTGTATCGCAATTATTCTTTAGCCAACAAGGTGCTCAACCTGCCTGTTAGTAAGCCAATTCAAACAAAAGATGCTGGCTAAAGAGGTCTTTAGATTAGCGCAGTGGTTCTCATAGGTATTCACCCAGGGGAACAATTTACCAGAGTCACACTTCCAGCTTACCACTTCAATGCATCATATAGGTCCAACGATTTTTATTGAAAATGAACAGATAGTTTCGTCAAGGGACACATGTTTTACACGTGCATTTCGTGTTGCAGCCCCAAGGAATGGAACTGACTACCAATGTTTATACGTTGCTCGACCTCTTCTTTCAAGAATGCCTCAAAACTTACCTCTTCTTTCAAGAAATGCCTCAAAACTTTCTACTTCTCACTGGCTTTCAAACATCTAGATATCTAATTGCTCTTCATCTGATCTGGCAACTGACTAACATATTCACATTTCTGTGTGATTTTGCACACGTTAAAAATGTTATAATAATAATAATATCTATGAAGTCAATAAAACCATAGAATAAATACAGTAATACAAAAAAGCAGACTGGAATGTTATTTACCAGTTGTTGAATTGCGACGACAACATGTTGTATAGTATACAGGGAAGGAAGTTGCATGAATATCTGGGTGACTCTGCCGAGGATCACTCGGCTTCGTGGAACATGGCAATCCTCAGACCACACTTTGAGAGCCACTGGATTAGCGTAATCCTGTAGCACATCGTAAAGAGCAACTACACTCTTAAATTAGTGATTTGTACATCCCATAAGTTTAGGGAGGGAACTGGAGTAAAATAACATTTGGTGTTTACCTGGGGTTTGAACTCTGGTGTGATTCAAGTCGAACTGACATTTTGTCATTGGTCCTGTACTCCCAGCAATCGAGTGTATTGTGTGTACATTGTATGTTGTACTGTCTGTAGTGTTCCTGATATGAGTGCAGCCATTTGATCTAACAAGCCCAGGGTTAGTTAGTTAAGAATGGACCATTTCCTTACCGTATCGTTGTTGACTTTGGACCAGACCTTTTAAACGCATTGTCGGTATATATGTACATTGTCAGTAAGTGTACATGTCAGTATGTGCATTGATGGGTGTGTTTGAATATCTGAATATATGTGGAACATGTTTTGTAATAGCTTTTGACAATACTTCTATATAGTAAGGAATTTCTGTTTTCCTACTCAGTAAACCAGTTTTCTTGTAGCATGTATTCTTGTATTATCCAAATTTAAGAGTTCTGTTGCGATCTATTGTCTAGTTTGCTTTGGGTGGATGTTATACGATGCGGATGCTACAACGAAACGATTTTTGGCGTCAGTTTGTGCATTGTAATCCATCGCTGCTGTCCAGTCAGTGTTGGTTTGCTTGACCACTTGGATTCTGACCTGGTATCAAAACCGGAGGTCCGTGATGCTGGTTTTATGCTGAAAATTGTTGGAGATTTACGTTTTAACACAGTCGCCTCCTTTTGATTTATTTTCTAATGGTTCATCATGTGGGCAAACGTTTGAGTACTCGCTAGGGAATGTAATCCCGGGATCCCGAATCCCGGGATCCCGGGATCCCGGAACATTTTTCAATCCCGTAATCCCGGGATTGACAAACGTGGAATCCCGTATTTCCGGGATTACAAAAAATTGGGATTTTTGGATTAAATTTGCTTGATCCACTGTATAATTCTTCCTTGAGGCTTGGGCAATGGACGCTAATTACGGCAGATAAACAGCAACGACGGGTACCAGCCCTAGTGCAGACTACAGACTGACTCTGCCTGCCAGAGGCGTCTACCCCCCCCCCCAAGTCATTGAAGCAACGTCCCTTTTCCCCCTGTTCTTCCCCCTCCCCGTTCCTTTCCCCCTAAGATGGTGTCACACACACACTGACAGATCTCCCCTATGTCTTGGATGGAGCATTTGCTCCAAGGTTTCTATGTGTAGACGCCCCTGCTGGCTACTTTAATATCAGGGTGCTGCAGGCTGCTGTGCACTCCGCTGCAGTACGGCTGCTAGGCCTACTGGTAGGCGAGACTGCTAGGCTGCTACTGCTTGGGTCTTCCCGCAGCGGTGCTGCGCTGGTCACCTGTCGTTCTGAGACCTCATTCCCGGCCGTGGGATTGCTATCAAGTATCAAGATCTTTCCACTCAGAAACACCCCACCCCGAGTTAATGAGCCTCCGAATACAAGCTGTTAGTGGAGAAACCTTGATCACGGATCAACCGAGCCCAACTGCTGTCAAGTGCCTCTGCCTATGCTCTGAGTCATCATTAGTGGGTGAATCTACTTTTGACAGTTCACGCTTCTTGCAATAATTTTATCGTAAATAACTCCTAACGAACGTTTAAACTTTTCATTTTAAGTTACAAGTTTATAACACATCCCCACAACGTTCTTAATACCATTATATCTTTAATACACAACAACGTTATAGTATTAAATATACATTTATGCTACAGGCGGGAAAAATTTTTATTGCATAAAGTATAATCCCGGGATCCCGGGATCCCGGGATTGATAAATTCCTAATCCCGTAATCCCGGGATTGACAGAATGCTCCGGGATTACATTCCCTAGTACTCGCTTCATCATGTAGCATTTCTGGTGAGTTTCTCTTGAAGTGGCTCTACATAAATTTGAAATTGTGATTATGATTAAAATAGAAAAGTGTAGGGTTTCATCATCATTAGGGGATTACTATTGATGCGTTGTCATTAGATAGTGGCACTACATAAATGTAGAAAGAATAATAAATTAACTGTTTACTGTTGATTTGCCTGTACCACTAAAGAGAGTCTTCTCCTTCTGTGCTGCATTTGATACAAGCCCTGACGAGCAGAATGTTGTGTCGTGTCATGTTGAGTCTTAGCTACAGTTTGGCTACAGTCAGACCGCAGAAGCTGCGCCTGTGGTTTGACGCAACGTTTGGTTTTTAAGTACCCCTCGTTCCGACGATTCAGAAGAACAAAGGACGAATTTATCTGCAGTTTTTTAACAAGAATCAAACAGTTTTTAAAAAATGTTGAACTGTAGTAAAGTTGTTGCAAGTTTCTCCATCTCAAAGTCTCTTCTGCGCGTGGTGTGTGCAGTTTTTAATGTCTGAACGAAAGTTTACGCACCAACAACTGCACATCTCATCCATGATTTTGTTTGTTACATTTTCACCTGATGTAGTGTAGCAAGAGGAGTTAAACTTGGTTGTGTTAATGCATTACATTACACTTTCACGTGATGAATGTAAGAGAAGTTCAAGTTAGTTGATTATGTTACATTACTGTTACCTCGTGTAATGTAACAATTGAAGTTAAACATAATTATGCTTGGATTCTGTTAATGTTTAACTATTCTCTTGAGCATGAGCCGACTGGAAATATTCCAGGCATATCCACTTAGCCGATTGGATAGATCAGGAGTGGTGAACTTTTTAAGGGTGCTTGCCAAAAGTGCCGTTAAATCATTTAAAAAATACCCTCACACGGCACTCGGAATTTTGCACAGTATATAATAATTTTTCTCATATAGGTTTTAATTGACAGAGCATAAAACAAATAAAATAAAAGACATTATTTCAAAGATGCTTTCAAAAAGGTGTTAAAATAAAATCCTTCATAATTGAAAATATGGATTCCTAGAGTGATTTTGAAGTTTGAAATTTTGGGGATGCTCAGAATTCCAAGTGCCCTAAACATTTTTACGCATGCCGCTTTGGGCAAGTGTGCTATGGTTTCGCCACCCCGGGGCTTGTCTTGTACCACAGCCTCTTCCCATGAGAGGATGACTGTGTAGGGACCTTGAGCAAGTCCAGCACTCACAATTGCACAGCGCCATCGATTGATGCTTGGCCATTAATAAATGTATACTAATAATAACAAATAAAGCCATATTTGTAGAAAGATGCTTAAGCGAGCCCTGAGAGGCAGCCACTGTTTTCTTAGCCTCGGCATAAAAGTCGGCCGGCCAGCCGTTTCCCTCGTTGCTGCTCCAGGATTGGTTTGCTTTCATGGTATTGCTTGAAGTGTCATCGAGTATAGGAACCTATGAAGCGTTGTGTGTCCGTTAGAAATTAGTGGAACTAAATTGCGTGTCCTATGGAGATCAGCATGAGTGCAGGTGTGTGTATGTATGTATGTAACTGGACTCTTGCTATAGCACCTTTTGAGTGTGTGGGTGTTTGTAGAGCCTATCAATAGGTGTTTTGATACCATTATCTTTAGCACCCCAAGTATCTTGGCCTGAGATGTGAAAATGAAGTGCTTTGCTAGGGACATGTAACAAACGAGGTTTTCTATTACTCTGTATGTCCTTGAAAACTCCGAGTCCTCGCCTAGTTGAGTATTATCCCTGCCTTAAATACCCGAGAGTATTTGCCACCGTGTGTACTCTGGGGGTGCCAATCCCAAGCCTGGAGAAAGAAGGAGGGCAACGATAATCATTTTTGGTATGACACAGTACACGTGTCATTAAACAGCTTCAGGTGGGCATGATGACAGGGTATTTTCGCTCAGTGTATATATTATTGGCCGCATCCTTGGCAGAGGGTCATTTCGCTCTGTTCACCTCTGTTGAGCATGGTGCAGAGCCGACATCGCCATACGTCGCAGGTGAAGCACCGGGTGACGTCGTTGCTGTAGACCGTAGTACAGTCGTCGCAGCCCCAGGCGTCCGTCCTCATCCACTCGCAGGCGGCACACGTCAGCTTCCAGAACTCGTTCCGCAGCGTACACTTGTAGCAGATCCATTGCGTCGCCGTTCCGTAGATCGCCGAAGGCAGCTGCTGCGTAGGTTGAACAGAAGGAGTTGGCGGCGGCGGTGTTGGTGGTTGGCTGGGACCTGACCTGCACGGAAGATCTTGACGTCTGGGATCTGTGTGTCGTTTCGGAAGTTGGTTGGGTGTTATCTGAGGGCCTGTCTTGACCTCGGCTGGTTGGCCTGTAGGGGGTCGCTTGTCGCGGATTGGAGAGACAGTGCTGGGCGTTGTAGGGTCGTGCTGTTTGGAACGGTTCGGCGTTTCAAGTTTCGGAGCTTGTGATCCTGGTGGACTGCCAGTGACCTCGTCATTGTTTGAAGGTTTTGGCTGCTTCGATCGGTTGTCGCCTGGGTGTGATGGTTCAGTCGACTCGTTGACCGTAGAGTGCATGGATGAACGAGCGACTCGTATTGGTAGCGGTGGCGGTGGTTCAAAAGCCTCGTCCACTGAGCCATACATCGTGCCTGCATTGTAGTCTGAGCTGTTCTCCTCAGCGATTTCCTCGTCGGAGGTGTCCGATTTCCACCCAGTCTCTGACAGTTCGGCGCCTTGCTGAATATTTTTATAGTCTCTGCTCATTCGTGGAGGTGGTACTGTCGGCGGCGATTGCTCAGGCTTTGATTTAGGGGGTAGCTGAGGCAGAGGGTGATTGAGGGCACTTCCACCAGCAGCTTCGGATGGCTTCTTGGGTTTCTGAAGGGTTGGTGGTGGATTTTGGGTATTGACTTGTTTCTTATTTCCTAATGGGCCTGGTTGTTTGGGAAGTCTTTCACGTTGGAAAATGTCCAGCGATCTTGATGGGTTTGTCACTCGAGTTTTTCTACCCTGTACAGTTCCGCTAGAGCTTGGACTGTCTTGTTCCGTTGTTCCCAACGAGATGGCTCTTTCCCTTCTGACGTTTCCGGTCGGTTTCAGCTGCTTCAGCTGGAACATCTCAACCTCTCGCAGAAAGGCTTCGTCGTTCTTCGGCTTCGTGAACTTTTTGTAGATTCTCAGTAGCCGCTCCAGCGTGGTAAAGAACTCGTCGAAGGTCTCGCTTTCCGTGAAGCGCAAGGCAATGAGGCGACCCTCGTACTTCACCTCGTGCCAGCACCTCGCCCGCATCGTGTACGACTTGATCTTTCGAAAGTCAATCTCTAGAACGGTATTCGAAACTCCGCGTTCACTTACCTCCATAACGTAGGCATTGCCTTGATGTTGCTTCAGCGTGGCTTCATGGCCGCCGATGCTGGACTCGTCCTGAGCCCAGATCTTTCGACCGTCAAACTTGGAACGATATAGAATATTTACGTCGACTTTACGATCGCCAAGCAACGATGTCATTCTGAGTCGACCGGTTTAATGAAGTAATCTACAGCGACAGTACATTTCACAGTAACGCAGGCAGCACGTGCATGTTGGAACTATGTTGGACAACGTTAGGACAATGTTTAAAGGTTGAGACAATGCTGGAAAACATGGGTACAGTGTTTGGGCAACCAGTGGCGGCGATCTTGTTTGACAGGTGAGGGGGACATTTTTGAACTGATCTGGTCAAAAAAGAGTTTTGAACTGATCTGGTCAAAAAAGGTTTTAAAATGTTCAGGCTACGCGCGAAAAATCTGATGACCTTTTTTGGGGTTTCTTCAAAAAGTGTGTGGGGGGGGGGGGTTCCGATGCATGGCGTGTTCCCCCCACTGTTAAAGGTGGGGTCTTGTACCCCTCGACCCCCCCCCCCCATGATCGCCGCCCATGTGGGCAACGTTTACGACGCGACGTTGTTTGATAACGTTGGAACACTGGACAACGTGGGACAATTTTCAATGGGGACGTTGTTCGACAGTGTTCGACAACGTTATACGACGTTGACCCGTCGTTGGGACATTGTTGGACAACGTCGGGACATTGTTGGACAACGTCGAGACATTGTTTGACAACGTTGAGGCATTGTTTGACAACGTTGGGACATTGTTGAACAACGTTGGATAATGTTCAAAGCTGGAAAGTTAGAATATGGGACTGTTGAACAACGTTGGGACATTCTTGGAATCCTCTGTCTTCTGTCTGATTCTTGACAGTCGTGCATGTTTATCCCACATGAGCTGTTTGTCCATAGCTGGGCAACCGTTAATACCAGTGGCCACATGTGCAGACCAGCTACGACCCAACGAATGTGGCTATGTTGGATTGGACTGTCGCTTGGATGTCTGACCGAGTCCAACAAATGTCCCAGCGCTGTCCAACCATGTCCTAAGGGTCATCCATAAAAGACGTCCGCAATGACGGGGGAGGGAGGGTAACTCAAGTGCAGACAAGGGGAGGGTGGTTATGACTAGTGCAGACCAGTACTGTAATGGCCGTTCTACGTTCGTAAAAAATGTCCAAAACGTCCCAAATTTTCGGGCTAGGCGTATGTAAAACTCCAGTGGTGAGTTGCATACGTTCATTTGTTTATCGTCGGACTATACGCACCAAGCACAAAGCATAATGGTACAATGAACAATATACGACGTACGTACGTTTCCCAGTGTTATAGGCGGCTTTATAATTATAGGCGGAAGTAAACCAGCTGTTGCTAGGCTAATGAGATGTTATTTCTTCGTTATTTGGATTAGTCTGCCCAGTGGCGCCGGCAGGCGGACGCAATAGACGCAATTGCGTCTATTTTTGGCTAAGCAGTAAACATGAAATAATAATGACACTAATGAGAACCTCTAATTGTTAACCTGAAAAGTAAATCTCAATGTGTGAAATAATTAAGGCTTAAGAATTTTTGGATGGCAAAAAATCTATTAGTAAAAGCACACTGTGCACACAATAATGACAGCATAAAACATGCTATTGTTAGTAGCTCAATGGTTACACTCTACAGCCCGAGCTTGTTCTCGGAGAACAAGAAATACGATAGCTGGAACTTGAAAATGCTGTCATAAATATTGATAATGTAGCAGGGGCGCCCGCAGGCTTTAAAAAATTGGACGCACACCCAAAAAAATTGGACGCACACTCCTCCAGTCCCCTCCCATCCTACCCGTCATACACTGAAAATGACTCAGAGTGACTCATTAGACACAATTCAATTTAGATAACATCGAAATCTTTAACATGCCGTATTGTCGTTCATAAAAAATATTCATGCTCTCCTTTATACTTGTGTGGATTTGATCTGGTGGGTGGACGCACGTGCGTCCGCCTGCGGGCGCCTCTGTAATGTAGTGTGTTATTGTGTATTCTGTAATCTGTTAGGCCTATGTCATATATATACGACCGGAGTGATCGCCGGTAGAAATGTGCTACGTCCAAAATTCTAGGTCAGGACGTAGGCCTAAGTACGCACTGGCGGCGATCTTGCTTGAAAGGTGGGGGGCACTTAACACTTTTGAACTAATCTGGTCAAAAAAGAGATCGCGACACAAATTTGTTGACTTTTTTGGTGTTTCTTCAAAATTTGGGGGATTGTATACTGTGTTCCCCCACTGTTAAAGGTGGCTGGGATCTTGTCCCCCTCAACCCCACCCAGGACCGCCGCCGATGTAAGTACGTCCTCTTTTTGGCTCTAACGGAAACCCTAGTGCAGACGTTCGCATTTAAATTTCTAAATTTGATAGTTTTTAAACACCATGAGAGACGAAAAGGTCAGTAAAGTGATTGCCTAAAACGGTTTTTAAAGGGAGGTAAGAAAACATTTGCTTACTATTTATATTACCTGTGTTTCTTGTTTTAAACTGCAGTAGGGGCCGTCCATAAATGACGTCACGCAATTTTGGCCGAATTTTTACTCTCCCCCACCTCGTCACCAGTGATGGGCAATAGTTAACTAAAACGTTGCTAACGTTTAGTTTAACTAAAAATTTTAGTTACGGATGAAGTTTAACTAAAAAAAATAGTTTAGTTAAAACCATAGTCTCAGTGGCGTCACTAGGGCTGGTGTCACCCGGTGCGGTAAGTCATGGTGTCACCCTAAGTTTGATGACCTTTTTTTAGGAATTCGTCATCTTGCAAAAAATTTCATCATTTTCTCATGTTGGTGTCACCCCCCTCTGAGGGTGTCACCCGGTGCGGTCCGCACCCCCTCGTGACGCCACTGCATAGTCTAACTAAAAAATTTAGTTGCTAACTAAAATGTTTAACTAAAAAACAGCAATAGGGCCTACGCAACTATTTTCCGTAAAGAACATTGAACACTGTCAACAACTCAACGCGAAATTTATTGATTAACACTGCATGGTTTACCATTAACAGCCTGTGTTTTCGAATTCATACACTACTTGCAGTACGCCTGTAACTGCCTACTAGAACAGTACCCATTGCATAAGCCTAGTTTGATGCTGAAATTGTCATTAGGGCTCTGCTCTACAGTTCACTTAACCTCTGTTATTGTGAAAACGTTTGTCGTAAACAGTTGGAAAAGGTTTAACTACTTTTTTAGTTTAGCTAACTAATTTCCAAAATCAGTTGCCAACTTTAGTTAAACAAGTTTTTTAGTTGGAAAATAGTTATAGTTTACCTAAAAATATAGTTTAGTGCCCATCACTGCTCGTCACAAAAAGTAATAGGCTTACACCCTCTCAAAAATGACATCACAAAGCTCTGCCCCCCCCCCTCCGAAATTTTCATTTTGAGAATAGACATGTTTCAAATCGCAGTTATTGTCATTCTAATAAGCATTTAGTGTGGCGCTGCACTCTGATGTTGTAAGGAGAAAGTCATGTATTAAAAAGAAGGCGTTGGAAAGCTGAAATTAGCATAAAATTAACTTGAAGATATTCATCATCTAACCAATTACTACAGATGTTCAGATTATTGTTCTGAACATCTATTATAGGTTAGATGATGAATATTTCCAAGTGAAAAGTGATAACTATTAAAAAAATATTTGAAACTTATTATTTTATTTGTGCGACTGATAATAGTTCTTCAATGCGCAAAATTATTTTTGCGCATAAAATACTAAATCGTTAGCGGTTTAAATTTAGTTTATTTTCAATTCAATAATGGAACTCCGCAGTCTTGTTGTCAAGACCTTAAAGCTCAAGACCAAGACCAAAGCCAAGACTTTGAACCTCTAGACCAAGACCAAGACTTTGAACCACAAGACCAAGACTTTGAACATCAAGACCGAGACCAAAACTCAAAAAATCACAATCGTGTCCAGACTTCTATTCCTCAATAAAATGTCCAGTCGGACTCCTCGCTACTGTAATGAAAACGTGAGTAATGTTATTCAAACAAAACAACTTCAAATGCGGACTGCAGAGAATTCCGAATTCGCATTTACAAAAGTCCTTCATGCGAAATGTTATTCCAAATGCCTCTTGCATTTTATAAAAACTAATTCGCTCAGAATTTTCTGACCAAGACGTGCCTGTAGGGCCTCATAAAACTTCCGCAATGTGAAAGAATACGTTCTACAGGTGCTGAAGTCGCTGACACACACAGCAGATTTTCAATCAATCAGGGGCCATCCATATATTACGTACGTAAAAATCTTCTTTTCGTATCCTCGCCCCCGTTGCACCTCATACATTTTGTGGACCCCCCATGCGTACGTACAATTAAGCACTCTAACCCCCCTTTTACAAAAGTTAATTAGCTAAAGTCAAGCTAGCTAAAATTTGTTAACTGTTATGAAGAAATTAAATACTAACAACATTCACACTTAATATTTAAAAAAGTTTTAATACTACATTAAATTGATACAGCAGGAGTATACAGTCAGTAGACCTCACAATTATATATTAATTTTGCGTACGTACACATTTTGTCGAGACTCCTCCCCCTCGCCATACGCACCCGTACGCAAAATCGCCTTAATCCGATCACTCCCCTCCCCCTCATTGCGTACGTAACTTATGGATGGCCCATAATTGATGTAAATCTACAAATCGTGAGTCTTTTTTAAAATCCTCCCATTGTTTATCAGTTTTCTGAAACAAGTCTTGGTAGGATTTCCAGATTCAGCATAACTGTTGCTGCTGCCGATGGTTTTCCTGACCAAAAAGATTCGTGTCATTCACATCGTGCAAATAGGCCTACTAATGCAGTTGTATTAGTAAATATTTGATAAATTTGTAAACCTCACAGTAGACCTCACAATTATATATTAATTTTGCGTACGTACACATTTTGTCGAGACTCCTCCCCCTCGCCATACGCACCCGTACGCAAAATCGCCTTAATCCGATCACTCCCCTCCCCCTCATTGCGTACGTAACTTATGGATGGCCCATAATTGATGTAAATCTACAAATCGTGAGTCTTTTTTAAAATCCTCCCATTGTTTATCAGTTTTCTGAAACAAGTCTTGGTAGGATTTCCAGATTCAGCATAACTGTTGCTGCTGCCGATGGTTTTCCTGACCAAAAAGATTCGTGTCATTCACATCGTGCAAATAGGCCTACTAATGCAGTTGTATTAGTAAATATTTGATAAATTTGTAAAATTCCAGCGTTTTGTTAAATGACTGTTCATATTGACAGTCGAGTCTTGGTCTTGCAAGACCAAGGTTTTGAACCTCAAGACCAAGACTGTGAACCTCAAGACCAAGACTTTTGGTCTCAAGACCAAGACTTTTAAAACGAATTCGAGTGCACTCGAGACCACGACCTTGGACTCGAGGACAACAAGACTGGAACTCTGTAGTTAATTCAAAGATCCTATAAGTGGTTTAATTATTACTATACATATAAATGTGATTTAAAACTTGCATATCGATTGACATGACAGGAATAATATTACTTACGTTTATAATTCTTAATTCAAGCGTTTTTATAACTACTGATTTATAGATTATTTATTTCTAGGCCTACTTCCTCTTCCTGACCAAATAGGCCTATATTATCAAAAGTGAACATAGGCTATATTTGAAACCATATATAATAAATTACTAGATCGCTTATCAGTCCTAGGCTATTGACATATAGAGATTAAAGATAAATTTATTTATTTAATATTGTTACGAATAATATTTGTAGTTAATTATATATATAAATATATATATATAAATATATGATCAAAAAATTAATAATGAACATTACTCAGAATTAGTGTTGTTAAATTAAATTGTTGGTAACTTGTTACATTTAATTACGTGGATCTGATGTGACGTCAAATTTCTTGAAACCCCTCCCATCGTGTCACACATCGTCACAAATTTCTGACCCCCTCTTTTTTGACCAGTTCAGATAAAAACTCTTTGACCAGATCATTTATAAAGTGTCCCCCACCTGTCAAACAAGATCGCCGCCACTGTGGATGGCCCGTAGTTAATAATAATAATAATAATAATAATAATAATAATAATAATAATAATAATAATAATAATAATAATAATAATAATAATAATTATAAAAATTTCAAATAATAATAAAAATTTCAAAAACTCGCTCAGCCATTCCAGGAATAATTTTTTATTTTATCATATGTCTCCGGACAATTTTTTTATCTACCTGGGGGATCCTTGATACCCCGGGGTTAAAAAATAAAAAATAAAAATAATAATGTTGATGTTGCGGAGGACGAGGCCTGATTTTTCAGACATTCAACAACAGCTCCTAGCATAATTTTTTAGATTCCTGAGGGATTATAGGGCCTATGTACCATAATAATACTAATAATAATAATAATAATAATAATAATAATAATAATAATAATAATAACAACAACAACAACAACAACAACAACAACAACAACAATAATAATAATAATAATAATAATAATAATAATAATAATAATAATAATAATAATAATAATAATAATAATAATAATAATAATAATAATAATAATCTTTATTAATTCAAACTGACAAGTACGCAGTAAGATTACATTGAAACATGACAGTAGGCCAACAATCAAGATCTTAATTAAACACACGGTTTGGCAGCAATGCAAGGCGCCGCCCTAGAGGGGGTTACTGGTATCGAACCGCGATCTAATGCTCTCCTGGCCATGAGTGTTACCATTACTCTTTCCCCCTCCCCAACTCTACTCCTCCCCGTTTGATGTTGATGTAGAACACTGTTTACTTTTCAATTTTGAATAGGGCCTACCATGTTCTGGTTGACATTTTAAGTAAGGTGATTCTAAATAAGATAGAACTGGTATCTTATTAATGACGTAGTCACAATGATGGTTTTTCGTTCATTGGCTGTGGCGTGCGGACGTCTGCAAAGGGGGACGGTAAGGTCAAATGCGGACAAAGGGAGGGAGGGGTCCAAAGTAGGTCATATTTTGCGGACGTCCTTTATGGATGACCCTAACGTTATCCAACAATGTCCCCAAAACAACTCCCACAGTTGCGAATCTATTTCGAAATGCGATCAAGCGATGCCTGGCTCATCATTACAATGTCGCTGTAGAAGCTCTAAGATTAGACTGAATTAGAACCACTAAGTAAACACTCCATACAAATATAACACGCGCGTGGTTAGAGCGCTCGGCCTGTTACGCAGAGAGTAGGGGGCCTACTGGTTCAAGCCTCGCCCGATCCGGTTACTCTGTTCTTTGAGGAAGTCCTTCTTCACTCGCAAATAATTGCTCAGCGCCATCGATGTTCTTCCGTATGTTCGTGCGTGCACTTCTGAGCCTTGGAAGAAGGCAATATCGAATAAAGCTGTATTGTAATGTATTGTATTGTATTGTATTGCATGGCTCACCTGTACTTCAGTTCTTGTCTTTCTCTGTTTGCTTCAGTCGATCAAACGCGGTCGGTTCGCTTAAAATGTCAACACACTACTGGGTGTTACCCAAAGAACGCCAATCCACTCGTATCACTTGTATGTTCCAACCCAATGCGGGTTATTCCAGCGTGAAATTCCGCTCCGTCTATAGACACAATTTCAATGACACTATACAACCACCACAAAACCGTGCATATAGGATTGCCCGGTAAGCCTTCCAGTAACCACAGTCAGCAGAACCCGCCGTTACTTCCTCGTTTACCTTTCTCGATACCTGGACGATTCTGTTTCTTCATACACTGACAGTTTTATTACGATTAGAGTCAAACCTGTGCAGTCAAACGTGTCTTCTGCGGGCAAGCTGAGCTGTGTGGGTGGGGCTAACTGTATGCTTGCCCAGAGCGGGGTAAAGGGGTGTGATGACAAATATTGGTGAGTAACAGTCTTTAATGCTTCAATTATGCTTGCGTCGTCTCTGTCTGTCTCTGTCTAGCTTGTCACTGTCTGTCTCTGTCTAGCTCTGTCTGTGTCTGTCTATGAGTAAAGCTAAGCCAGCCAATGGTGAAGAAGAAAGACACAGAGCCGTGTAGCAGCTAAGTAGTAGCTACAATATCATTCCAACGAACGTGGCTGTCATAGGAGAGAGGGTCGGAATTCTTCAGATACTGAGGCTTTCAACTGCATGCGTATATGTGTGTGTGTGTGTGTGTATGTGTGTGTGTATGTGTGTGTGTGTATGTGTGTGTGTGTGTGTGTGTGTGTGTGTGTGTGTGTGTGTGTGTGTGTGTGTGTGTGTGTGTGTGTGTGTGTGTGTGTGTGTGTGTGTGTGTGTGTGTGTGTGTGTGTGTGTGTGTGTGTGTGTGTGTGTGTGTGTGTGTGTGTGTGTGTGTGTGTGTGTGTGTGTGTGTGTGTGTGTGTGTGTGTGTGTGTGTGTGTGTGTGTGTGTGTGTGTGTGTGTGTGTGTGTGTGTGTGTGTGTGTGTCCACCGCAGCCTGCCTTCCAGACTTGGACCTGCAGGTTTTTCACAAAAGTCCACGTGAATCTATAACGACCTTGTGTATTAGGCCCTAATATTTTGTCGCTATAGAATTCTTTAGGAGAGGCTTTTAAGTGGTTCGGAATAGGCCTACACGCCATTTGTCTTAAGCACCGAAAATTAACCGAGAATGCTTTATAGCAATCCTTGCTAATTTCTTCTTAAAATCTGGAAATCTTAGGCATTCTCGTTTAATTTTTTTGTTCTGATTCTAACGCAGATAATTAGATTAGATTGGAAGCGTTACTTCATCGCTACTTCTAATAAATGAAAATTCTTAGCGGATTTATTATAATATAGCCTATAGGCCTACAGACCTATAAGGTCCCATATATAGACGTCTAAAAAATCAGCACATGCAGAATTTTTATATACGTTTAATTAGTAAAGTCGGAATATATATACACAAATATAGTCCCTAGTAGATATTTGATATGTAAGATATTTATGTATAAATTGTCTTGATATGATTTTCGCTCAGAAGCTATCGCAGTAATGAAATTTTTAGGTTACGAGAAGCGATGCGCGGTTGTGCGTGAGCTCTGTTACAGTAGAACTCATTATTATTTGCACATTGTCTGTTTTGAACTTGAACACAGTCTTTTCTAGCATTTCGATGAAGAGCATGATATACGATTCTGATTAGATTATATTAGATTAGATTAGATAGCTGTTAGCTGAATTAATACCATATTTGTTCATTCGATGTTTTTTCTTGACTGTGCATCAGATTTCTTTGTCCTAATTAAGTTTCATTGTCATTTTCTTAGTCCGTTTGTTTCATCTCTTTCGTCTATCATTCGTTCAATCTTTCGTTTGTTCGTTCGTTCAGTAAGCCACACGTACTAAGTCAATCAATCAATCAATCGGTCGGTCGGTCGGTCGGTCGGTCGGTCGGTCGGTCGGTCGGTCGGTCGGTCGGTCGGTCGGTCGGTCGGTCGGTCGGTCGGTCGGTCGGTCGGTCGGTCGGTCGGTCGGTCGGTCGGTCGGTCGGTCGGTCGGTCGGTCGGCCAGCCAGCTATTCAGTCAGTCAGATTATTTATTCATTCTTTCACTCATTCGATCTTTCATTCACTTGTTCATTAATTAAGTAGTCAATTCATTCAACCAATCAATCGATCCTCTATCCGTCCGTCTGTCTGTTCTACCGTTCAACCCTTCGATCCACCCATCTTTCCATTCATCCAACTATCCATCAATTCAACCATCCATGGGCGGCGATCTAGGGGGACGGGGGGATATGTACCCCCACCTTTAAGAGTGGGGAGACACTCCATACATTTGACCCCCCACATTTTGAAGAAACACCAAAAAAGGTGGAGAAATGTAATTGCGCGTGAGGGTTTTCGCAGCGTTTCTGACCAGACGAGGTAAAAAGAGAATTAAATTTTTGAGCAGAAGTGTCCCCCAAAATTATGAGAAAGAAGAAGGAATTCGTAAAAAAAAGTGTAAAGAATTCTAAGTTTTTTGACGAAATCATAAAAAGAAAAGGGTTATGAGGTTATTCTTGGGAAAAAGTTGTAAAACGTGGCGAATGACTAAAAAAAGGTCATCAACTGTTTTTCGAGATGAAATCGATATTTTGCGGAGATGAATCGGTGAAAATGAAAGTGGATGGGGAAAGAAAAGTGAAGAAGTGGGAAAAGAAAAAGGAGAGTGTAAGAAAAAGTTGTAAAAGAGGTGAAGGACTAAAAAAAGGTCATCAACTTTTTTCGGAGATGAAAGCGAAATTTTTCGGAGATGAAGTGGCAGAAAGAAATTTTTGGGGGACAAGATTTTCCAAAAACGGTCGTCGACGATATCGTGGCCGACTTTGTCCCCCCACCCACCTCTCAGACAAGATCGCCGCCACTGCAACCATCAATCTATCCACTCATTAATTAATTCATCAATCAATCCATTCATTCATTCTCTTATATCATGCTCTTTTAATTTTATTCATTTTTAATTTGTTCATTCAGGAATTAATTGATAATCAACTGATTCGTTCGTTTGTTCGCGCAGTTTCTTCACTGAGGCTGTTCACATTCTTGGCAGAATCTCGACCTGTTCTGTCGGGCGTCGTTCTGAAAAGTGCACAGACGACACTTCCAGACATCGCACCTTTGGCACCGCACCACGTCCAAGCTAATCACCGCATCGCACACCTGGCACTGCCAGGCATCGTCTCGGACCACGCGACAGGCTGTGCAGTAGAAGACATTCGCGGGGTTGAGAAAGGTGCACTTCTGGCATCTCCATTTGTCTACGTTCACAGAAGCTGGAGATGCAAAAGCTGGGAGTAAGGCAGCGGAAGAGGTTACGGTAATTGCGCAGTGTACAATATTCTTAGTGGTAGGCTCTTTAGGTGCAGCATTAGTTGAGATAGTTTCACACTTAATGCATTCCTCCGAACGGGCGTGGTCAGGTTTCTTGCAGTCGTTACTACCCAAAGATCTTGAATTGACAACAACCGCTATCCTGCATGCCTTACACTCACTTGGAGCCCTGGTACCGGCTCGGTGGCATTCCTCGCAATCCACGGACTTGTAGTTGTAAACCATTTTCCGGCACTCACTGCAGTCCAAGGAATTTGATCTGCTAACTGCCGCCTTCCTGCACTCCTGGCACGACGCCGTACCTTTCCTTTGGAAGTCGTATTCCTTCGAGCACTCCCTGCACTGACCCGCATAGAACTTTCTCGGTTCTCCGCAGATATCGCATTGAGAATACGTCGAAGAGTTCCAAAAAGTGCACGCTGAGCAGCTCCAGTCGGAACCGGAAGTCAAGTTACTCGAGCCGGAAGTGCCTTTCGTCTGAGGTCCAGGTTTAACTTTCGGAGGCGGCCGTGGAAGGTTTTTCTCCGGGAGGTCGTTCGCGTACGGCATACCCCCACCGATAGGTAAGAGGTAAAGACCGTCATCCTCAGGCACGGAGTTCGGATCCAGGGTATTTCCGTTGCTGGATAACACGCTGTTGGTGGAGTTGGAGATGGATTCGGTGTCGAAGGAATCTGTGGGGCGCTTTCTATCGACACCCGGGGGTACCTGCCGCCCTCTTTGCTCGGATGACTTGGATGGAGGGGGCGGTGGGGGTCTTTTTGGCCAATTTTCCGGGCTATTTGCACGATTCTCTCTCCGGTCGACCAAGTAGTCGTACATGCCTTCAGAAGCGCTGGAGGGTGATTGCATGGGTGTAGATGGTTTCTTACAGGTAATTGATTTCGTGGGGACAGGGGGTAGTTGACGAGGAGGAGGAGGGAACCATTTTGCCCTGTTGAAAGTCTCCTTAGTCTTGCACTTCACCTCTAGGAGTTTGACGAGGGTCCTCAGTTTCTGGTCGAAATCCAGAAAATTGGGGTCGTCCTTAATGAACTCTAGGGCTAGGCGCTGTCCCGAGGAGTCCGTGATCTCGATCCACGTGTTGCCCTTGAACACGCAAGACCTCATCGTCTTCACGTCAACGGTGAGGGCCAGCTGCGAGCCGGGATCCATACCTGGTCCACTCCTGGGAGATCCGCGATCCGAAACTGATCCTGAGTCCATATTGGGTCCGTCCCATACCTGGATCTCGTATCGCATGCTGTTGGTTTTGACGAGGAGGACCTTCTGGGTGAAGTCACCGTTGGTAGGCGTCTTCCACTTGGGAAACTGGTTCTGCCTGGGGTCAAATCGATGGTAGAGTCGAACTTGCGTCGGTTGAACGAGGTTCTCGGAGTCCGAAGCCATCTCTTCTGCTGACCTTCACAGAAACACCATCTACGTCACTCGAGCGCCTACGAGAGATTTGTGTAATATAATATAATGTAATGGGGCGTAACGTAATGTAATATTTATAATATAGCCTAACATAATAATGATAATATAATATAAAACTATATAACATGATATAATAAAATCTAATCTAATCCATTCTAATCTAATCAAAACTATTAATCATCTCAACTAATTACTTCTATAGCGTCGTCATTAAAATGTAGGCCTACAAGGCACCATGCAGTCGATGGTCAATTCAGGTAAAAACCGTTGTGGAGTCGTTACTTGAGAGAGAAACCAGCCGAAAATCCCATATAGGCCTATACATACGAGAAACAGTCGGTCATACTCAACCTATAAAACACCTCCAGTTGTGAGTTTTCACTTTGATGTACTGGCGTAGGTCTGAATCCAACGCATTCTGGAGTACTTTATAGCATGTTATAGGCCTATGATATGGAACAGGTGCGTTTCGGGTTATTTTGTGCGGAATTCTCGTTAAGCTGTTCATCTTGGTACAACTAGCAAAATAAAGCTGTGACTAACTGTGGCTGTTAGCCTTTACCTCTCTTAACTCCCTCCTTCCTACGAGAAATTTACAATGATCTCACCAGCCCTTCTGGGAAAATTGAAGTTCTAGACACTGCCATTCGTGACATAAAAATCTCGGGAATCCAGTTTTGTTGCGCAACTTCTACGACGCAGATTTTGAAAGTTTCCACCTTCTGGACGAAAGACACGCGTTCTTAAACATGCCACAAAGGATGCGAGTATAGTTGATTAGTAATATATGGTCTCGACGTTCAAGTCTCGACAATTAAGAATGCTTGCAAAAGAAATATAACTCTAAGGCCTCTCGTAAGCACTCTAATTTCATTAGTTACTCATTCATGTCAAGTCGTTCGTGACAGTGAGGCAGCCATGGCTCAGAACAATGAAGCACGTCGTTCGAGACATCTTAATCAATCAATCGGTCACAATAGGGTCGCTGAGTGTTCGTGTCCTTAATGTTCCTCTAACGCGGCCTTGGCAGCTCTTCTGCCACCTTCTGATCTTTAGCCAACCGGACTTGTTCTTCACTGTGTAGCCCACTGGACAACACTCTAAAACGTACGACTCAGCGCTCGTGAATAAGCTGGTGCCCCGGCACTTAGCCTTACGTAGCGCTTTGACATTTGGAGTTTACGATTAGGCCTACGATTACGGTAAGTCTGATCAGATTAATAATTTAATATGACAGGAACGACTGACTCGGTTAGCTACAATGGTCAGAGCGCACGTCCCATGCAGCTCTCAGGATGTGGTTGCCGATTCGCGTACCGATGATGGCTTATTTCGGAGAATTAAATCTTGGGCTAGCAGGGTTCGGTGAAATGGCGTGGCATCCATTCGAACGAGCAGCGGTGGTGAAGGAGCTCACCGGATGAAGTCACTGCAAAGCCAGTAGGTTCGGACCATACTGTAAGATCGCTATAGAAAAATGCTTAAATTAGTTTACACGTCCGTTAATTGGGCGTAGATTAGCTCATAGCTAACTACCAGTTGCTACTCATACATGGGCGTCCGGGGGGGGGGGGGCAAGGGGCATGCCCCATGGATTTCGAAAGTTGTCACGTTTTCTGTGTTCGTGAATTCAATGGAAAAAGTTCATTTTGCCCCCCCCCTCTGGAAACATTTTTCCCTCCTAGAAACATCCCCCCCCCGGAAAATTCCTGCGGACGCCCATGTACTCATAGGCTCAGTGTGAGAATTATAGAAAAAAGACTCAGGGGGAGGTTAGACTGTGATGAGTTTGATACATGTTGAGTTGCATATTTTATCCGTATTTTGCAAACCTAGAAAATTCACAGATGCAATAGAAAGCTTAAACTCTTCAAAGTAATGACATGCATCACCAAATTTATTAGTAATTCACATGGTCACAAATCTCACAATAAACCAGAGCACTAGTCTTTATTATTAACCCACAAAGTAAATTGTGAAAGGAATGGCTAAAATATAGCCTATAAAAATGCACAATATAATCACACTAGCACAACTGAGGGAGTTGGAAAAAAACCTTGGGGTGTGCAATGAAGTCTTAACTGTGGGTCCTAAAAAAAGACTAGGGGTTGACCCCCAACCCAACCTCCGACAATTCTCACCCTGCGTAGGCTACATTAGTTTGACACGGCTGTTAGCACCAAGAGACCTATACATCCTTGCTCATTCAGTTTGGAGTAATTATAATTGTAATTAGTAACTTCTATTGTGCCGGTGTTTAATGCACAAGGCATCAAAGGATGGCACACCCAATCCAAGCCGTAATCAGGTAAACATCTATAAACATCAGTCCACTAAGACAGACAAGTAGCCTATGGTGGAGAAGCAATTTGCAAGAGTAAGCTTAAGTCTTAGCAGTGTGGGAATTGTAGAAAAAAGACCGGGGGGGCGGTTGAACATCTTATACGTGTTTTTTTGCAAACTGATGTCAACGAAATTTGACGGCGGCTGATTTCAACGCTAACAGTTCTGCAGATCAGACTGGAATCAAAATCAATTCCTTTGTTGAGAAAATTGAAAATGCATACATGATACCATGGAAATTTCTTCTCTTTTTCAGATACGGAGAGTCAAATAATGCTAAATTACACTGGGAGTTGGGGGTTGGAAACGAGACCCATTGGGTGTGCAATGAAGACTTAACTGAAGGGGTCTTAAGAAAGACTAGGGGTTGAACCCCCGACTTCACCCGATAAGTCTCACCCTGAGTCTTCGTTGAGAAAGAATTAAATGACACAAACGAATAAGCACAACAGACAGATAGGCCTACAGGTTAGGCCTAAGGGTTAAAAAAACTAGGTCCAGCAACCGAAAAACTCGCTCGTCAAGAACAGTTCTTATAAGATTTAGCAAATCTGAAATGATTATATTAGATCTAAAGATCAAATCAGATTAGATTAGATCAATTTAACGATCGACGCCTTGCTTACCTGTAGGCCTACGGAAGAGAGAGCTCGACTCTAGCCTACCGGTTGAACGCGGAAGAATACAGCGACCTACCAGGTTTACAGTATTGCTTAACGCGTGAAGTCATACGTGAAACCACGGTCCCTAACAGAAGAAAGACCAAGCCCTGCAAAGGCCTTCGTCCTTTAGGCCCAGGCCTACACAGACCTTTCAAGGGTCTTACAGTGATTCAGTCTGGGCTAATTTTGGGTTATAGGCCTATGGCTTACAGCGCCTTGCACTCTGAACTAATAAACAACTATGAGGTGTGTCGAAAACTTTGGGCTGAGAAGGATGTAGAGGAAATATAGGCCTAATTAGGAAGTATCCTTGTTGCAAAAACTTTACAACAACAGGCGGTGACACGATTAATAATTATATAAATAAATAATAGTAATTATGATAATAATAAAATATAATGATATTAAACTCCTCCTCCTCCTACTCAGTGGCGGCGATCTTGTCTGTGAGGTGGGGGGGGGACAAAGTCGGCCATCTCAGAAAAAGTTGATGACCTTTTTTTATCCTTCACCTCTTTAACAACTTTTTTTTACAGTCTCCCTCCAGTGTCATATTATTACCTTTTCCCCCACTTCTTTGACTTTTCCCCACTTTTCCCCCACTTTTTCCGAAATTCTAAAATAAATTTACGCCTCTTTTTAAAGAATTTCTTCTTACACTTCTGCTAAAAAATTTATTTTTTACCTCATCTCTTCAAAAACAGTCAAAACCCTCGCGCGCATATACATTTCTTCGCCTTTTTTTTATTGTTTCTTCAAAATGGGGGGGGGGACAAATGTATGGCGTGTCTCCCCCACTCTTAAAGGTGGGGGGACATGTCCCCCCCGTTCCCCATGATCGCCGCCCATGCGCCTACTACTACTACTACTACTACTACTACTACTACTACTACTACTACTACTACTACTACTACTACTACTACTACTACTACTTCTACTACTACTACTACTACTACTACTACTACTACTACTACTACTACTACTACTACTACTACTACTACTACTACTACTACTACTAGGCCTACTACTACTAATACTATTAATACTAATACTAATACTACTGCTAATAATAATAATGACAATGACAAGGCTATCACCTGCCAAGTAATAGGTCTAACATCTACAAAGCAGTACCAATTCTGACTTTACCTGCCTATAGATTTTGTTTTGACTTAGCGCCTATCAGTAAGCTGGTTCCTCTGATTACGATTATGTAGGATATTGGAAAAAGCCGGCTTTATTGCGAGTAAGCGAAAAGGTCCATTCGATTTCACCCTACCCTCGTATTATAGCGGGGCAAATACCCCAGTGGTTATAGCATGAGGCTATGAGCTATAGCTCACCGCTTTGAGAGCATAAGCCGAGTCACTGAGCCATAACGTGCGCCAAGAGGAGTCAACGCCCGTAACAAAGGGGTTGGGCTCATGAAATTTGCTCATGGCCCTGCAGGAGTAATAATAAGAAGCATACACGTATTGTGTTCACTTTGATTGGCCTCAAACGTTCACGAAAGGTTCTGCCGTCACATTGGTTCGTCTGTTTGCCTCCGTCTGTTTGTCAAAGTCGCTTACTCTGTGTCTGTCTGCCTCTGTTCCTTCCCCGATCCCTTTCTACTCTAGGCTTACTTGTTTGCTTCTGTTTGTCTGTGTCTATCTGTAGTGTAGTCGTGACCGGACACCAAAATTACGCTTGTAGTTAGGCCTATATACAGGCAGACTCGTTGTCCTCGAGACCAAGGTCTTGGTCTCGAGTGAACTGTAGTTCGTTTTTAACCCTTTGGAGGTGAGGTGGGGTATGACACACCCCATAGCTATTCTAAGTTAGGTTTTCTACGGAAAACGTGGAACCAGCTTGGATTATTTTTTTACCTTAGTAAATGTGAAATACGGACACTTTACGACAGTTTTTTCAGGGTCTTTCGAACGTACAATTTTTTAAAATTTTGTTGCATATTGAAATGAAATTATAATTTCTCGTATCAGGGATCGTAAAACAATTCATGCTTTTAGCAAGCGAGTGTGCCTTGAACACGCTAATACCGTGTGCATGGCTTTTTTGAGCAGTCAGTCGAAAATGATGACTGAAAACAGTCACTATTTCGCTAAAAATATTGGCTATTCGTGAGTTTGGTAATGTTGTGAATGAGGGCAGAAAAATTTACGTGCTAAGCAGATATTAATGGTTAGGGGCCGTCCATATATTACGTACGCAAAAATTCGGGAAAATTGGACCCCCTCCCCCCCCCCCTGTACGCAAGCGTACTTTCTTCCGCACCCCCCCTGCGTACGTACGCTTGACGCACACCCTCCCCCCCCCCCGAGAAGACCAGCCGCAGAAAGTGTCTCTCTGCACTTTAGGCCAGATTGAAGGATGAGTGAGGGCCAATATAGACAAATTATAGGTGTCTCGTTCACAGCACAGAATAACTTCACATGGCTTTTATATCATGTAATAAAATGCCATCGGACGACTATAGGACAATACAGAGTTATAAATAGGCTAATGTGGACGTCATAATTCGAAATTTATTTTGCGTACGTACACATTTCGGCCACCCCCCCCTCCCCCCCGTACGCACCCGTACGCAAAATCGCCAAAATCTGACCCCCCTCCCCCCCTCTTTGCGTACGTAATATATGGACGGCCCCTTATTAGTTCACCTGCTGGCCATTTCAACAATGATCGAAAACAGTTATTTGTTGTGATAATCACCAGTTTAGTTAATAATTGGTTATAAAACTATTGTTTAGCTTACAATTAATACTATGTAGGCTAATTGATATCGCGACTTGCAAGTAAAAAAATGTATTGGGGTTTGTCATACCTCACCTCACCACAAACGTTCCAGTGCTTCACCTCACTTCCAAAGGGTTAAAAGCAAAGCTCGAGGGTACGTACCATACGTATTCTATTTTTTGAAAGGTACGTACGTTTTTTAACGTACCCTATTTTAGGGTACGTAACAATACAAAAATACGTTAACCACGTCATTGCTCATTTAGCCTCATTATAAGAATGTTCAATTTAATTTAAGCAAACAATCACAACCCAGTGTATACAGCGTTGTAAATTGCTGCAATGCTATATTGTAGGTCTATGTTTATCCAGCATACATTGCACTTAATGCACTAATGTCAGTCAGTCGGCTCAGTTCTGCTGCAGCACTTCAAAGTCCAACTACAAGCAAAACGTCGAACAGTGACGTGTATTAGCTCTCCTCAGAATTAAAGTACAATTTGCATTAAATTAATTATAACCGAAGAATTTATCGAATTACATCTACTGCTACGCTACCGGAAGTACCGGTTTCAATGACGCATACTGTTGACGTCAGAATATACGTAGGCTATGGGTCGCCGAGTAAACCATAAATAAAATTTTCCATGTATGATACGTACCATACGCGTATTGTATTTTTTGAAAGGTACGTACGTATTTTAACGTATTCTATTTTAGGGTACGCGTACCCTCGAGCTTTGGTTAAAAGTCTTGGTCTTGGTCTTGAAGTTCAAAGTCTTGATCTTGGTCTCGCAAGACCAAGACCAAGACCGGCTGTCAATTTGAAGTCATTTACAAAGGTCAAGAATTAAAAAACTTATCAAGCCTGCTTGCATCATAGCCTACGACAAATACCTACGGACGGATACAAGTCTAGGGTCAGGAAAACTCAATGGCAGCAGCAACTAAGTTATGCTGTATCTGGAAGCCCTGCCGAGACTTGTTTATGAAGCCGGACGGGCTGACAAACCATGGGAGGATTTCAGAAAAGGCTCACGATTTGTACGTGTAAATCCAGTGCTTGAAAAGCTACGGTGTGTGCCAGCGACTTCAGCACCTGTGGAAAATATTTTTTTTTCACATGGCAAAATTTTTATGAGGTCCCACAAGGCACATCTTGGTAAGAAAATTCTGAGCGAATTGGTTTTTATAAAATACAAAAGGCTTTTGATTAACATTTTGCACTACTCTATGGGGGGGGGGGTAGAGTAGTGGTAAGTTGGTAACATCACTGGCGTGAACGGTGAAGTGCAGTAGGTAGCGGGATCGCCTCCCAAGGTCCACTCAGCCTATCATTCGCCAGATGGCGCGTTTGTAAAAATGAGATGTAGGACGTGATGGGCGCCATGCAAGGCTGCCGTGTACAGTTAAAATTCGACTCCTGTAATAACTTGTGTTCATACTGATTTGTAATAATCATACTGAGTAATTGTCAGTTTGAAGATATTAAACGAAGATTATTATTATTATTATTATTATTATTATTATTATTATTATTATTATTATTATTATTATTATTATTATTATTATTATTATTATTATTATTATTATTATTATTATTATTATTATTATTATGAAGGACTTTTGTAAATACAAATTCGGAATTCTATGCAGTCTGCACTTAAAGTGATTTTTTGGGGTCTTGGTCTCGGTCTTGGTCTTGAGGTTCAAAGTCTTGGTCTCGAGGTTCAAAAGTCTTGGTCTTGGTCTCGAGGTCAAAGTCTTGGTCTTGAGCTTCAAAGTCTTGGTCTTGAGGTTTAAAGTCTTGACAGCAAGACTGTAGGCCCTAGGCTATACAGTAGGGTGGAGTGAAAAAATGATTTTTAAATAAATGAATTCTAATAGTGGGCAAAAGATGCAACTGAGGTAGAGTAAGAAACACACCAAATATTTTAAATTTCAAATGACATCTTCTGCCCTCTACCGTCGATGCAATATTTCAACGTGATTAACCTAATATCACAATGGATGTCATCCAATCTCCTCTGCCTTAACCTTTCCAAAACAGAATTCATAATCCTAGGCCTTCCTTATCATATCAAGAAAAGCCCTAACCCTTCATGCACCCATCGACTAACTCATCGCTTCTTAACTTTCACATCGGACCCCCCCCCGTCCATTACTTGTGATCCACACCGCTCCTTCTCTAACCACATCTCCAACCTCTCGCGCTCCTGCTTCAGGCACATTTGTGACCTTCGTCGCATCCGGCCCAAGATCGACCTTAAAACTGCCTCTACCATTGTTACCCCTATTGTTCATTGACTACAGCAATTCCCTCTTCCTCAACCTTGAATCCACCCAAATCAACCGTCTGCAACTTATCCAAAGTCACTAGCCAGGGCTGTTACGAGAATGCCCAAACATCATCATATTACTCTCATCCTCAAATCACTACATTGGCTAAAAATCCCAGAGTGAATCCACTTCAAAGTCCTATCACTAACCTATGACTCCCTACAATATGTCCAGCCCAAGTACCTCTGTGGTCACCATCCAGGCAACCCGCTCCACCCGATCCTCCTCCTATTTCAGTCTTTCTCGATCTCCGGTCACTACTCATCTCAAGTTCTCCAACCCAGCCATATCCAACAGAGCACCACGCCTCTAGAACGATCTCCCCTTGAATTCCGCAGATTCTTGGTTCCTCCATCATCATTCCAACCCGTCCTCCATCCTTCTCCTCATGTTCCTCTATCCATCTCCGGGCTTTCCACTCCAAACTGAAGTCTCACCTTTTCAAGTAGGGCCTACTCCTACCCTGACTCATTTGATCCTGTGCCTTCCAATTCTCCTCGCCCTAAATAACATCCACCGTCACAGCTGCTCTGCGTCCTCTCTTGATCTCCCCCCTCCCCCACCGAAACCAGACTCGGACCTCTTTTGGATTACTCTCTGGAAAACCCCCTCAACACTTACAGTCGTATGCTGGCGCATCCTGCTTGAACAGAGCTTTGGTACTTCTTTCGTTCTCCTAATTTTCTTCCTTTCAGTAATGTCGCTGCATTCATTAGGCGTTACAATCATAGGCGTAATTTGTCGGGGTAACGAGGGGTAACCGTACCTCACCTCACTCTTTGGGCTGAGGTACCGTACCCCCACTTTATGCACAATGCCAGTCAATATTTTATTATTTTGCCTTCCCAGAGATCGCAGTCAACGTCTTGATTCCTGTATGTAAGAAATTGGTACCCTCACCTTTTTAGACCAAAGTTACGCCCCTGGTTACAATTATATAATCCTGTAACACACCAGAGGCGATTTCCGCAACTGACTTGAACGTGTATTTCATGAATTGTAACCGTTCGAAGACAGTCAGTTGAAGAGAAAGAAAAATAATGCACCACATTGACGTTATTCAAAGAATTTAATATGGTAAATATAAAACCGTCGGTAGAGGGCAGAAGACGCAAAGCAAAATCAACAATATTTTGAGCACTAATTACACTCACATGCTGGCAATTTTCCATCGCTATTAGAAAACGTTTGCTTAAAAAATTTTTTTTGCCATTTTCACTCCACCCTACTATACAGATCATTTTCTACAGTGGAGTAACTTAAATTGGGAACTTGTGTCTCGACCGCTTTATAACAGAATTCCTGTAACAAAGCGTGTTATAACAAGTGGTGTAGGTTCACAAACCGCGCTACAGTTATAGAATTTTGACAACACAGTTTCTCTGATTGATAATTTGTCCATACTGGTGTTGCCTATAGTTACCAGGCATAATAATAATCTTCGTTTAATATCTTCAAATTGACAATAACGCAGTATGATTACAAATCAGTATGAACGGATGATCAAAAGTTATTACAGGAGTCGAATTTACTGTACATGGCAGCCATGCAAGGCGCCCATCACGTCCTACATCTCATTTTAACAACCGCGCCATCTCGCGAATAAAAGGCTGAGTGGACCTAAATTTGGGAGGGTTGCGGGAAGCGATCCCGCTACCGGTTGCTCTTCACGCCAGTGATGTTACCACTACTCTATGGGACCCCCTCCACGCATCAGTAGGCCTATTAATTCCGTCCACGAGAAACAGTGTGCACCATCTCGTCCAGTGTAACATCTGATGTTTAAGACTTCTTGTGAGTGCCGTTGTAGCTGATGTCCACCTTTCCTTATCCAAGGACAGAGGGGGAGACACAAAGCGATTGATGCATTGTAACCATTGGTATACAGGCAGTGGCGGCGATCTCGTTTCAGGGGTGGGGGAGACATTTTGGAACTGATCTGGTCAAAAAAAGAGTTTTGAACTGATCTGGTCAAAAAAGGTCACACAATTTTTTCGCGGTCACAAATTTCTTAATCTCAGAGCTAAAAAATTTGATGACCTTTTTTTGGTGTTTCTTCAAAATTGGGGGGTCCGATGTATGGCGCCCCCACTCTTAAAGGTGGGGTCTTGTCCCCCTCGACCCCCCCCCGGATCGCCGCCCATGTATACAGGTAAACACACTCATTGATCGGAACAGATTATCCACATCCTATTACAAGTATGGCATCAAAGGCCGTTGGCGTCGATACAAAATATTTCGTAGGCCTACAGATCTCAACACATAGGCCCCTACCTGGGATACGTGGAGACCGCTCGACGATTGAACGAAAACGGCGTTTATATAACATTTTTAAAATCCGATTTAAAGGCAGGGCCGCCGACAGAAATTCCGGGCCCCTGGGCAGAGCAGTCACGGGCCCATAAGAGCAGTTATGGGCCTCTAAACTATCTTTAGGCTTTATATAAATATAATATCGTACGGTCGTACGAAAAAATAAAAAAACACAAATTGAAATAATACAAGTGCGTGTACGACCGTACAATATTTTATTTATATATTTATTATATACAACTATGATTTTATTCAGATGCTTGAAGTATAAACTGATTGTAGTTTAGCGTCAGATAATATATTTAAACAGGCATAAATCATAAACTTTGTATAACTGAATATGATATTTTTCATAAGTTGATTGCGGGCCCGGCCCAGGCCCCTAAAAAGTCGCCGGGCCTCTGGGCATTTGCCCCCCTGCCCCCCTCTCGGCAGGCCTGTTTAAAGGTGTCATATTATGGCATGAAAACACTAACACTTTCAAGCTTCTTGATATCTTACAGCTACCAAAGCCGAAGATGGCTACTTTACTACCTCACTGGTTAATTTATTTAAACTTACGTGGCACATTTGTACGCTTCCCCAACAGCATGGTTATATGGTATACATATCTAAAAAATACATATATTTTGCCCAT
>OY744603.1:68395787-68663287 GCA_963556255.1 Allolobophora icterica
TCGAGGTAAATGCCCCGCGTCCCGACTTGACCTAGTCGGGACAGCCAAATGTCCCTACTTTCAAATTTCTGGGAATTTTTTTCCCAAACTAACACAATGCTGTGGCTTAAAACATATTACCCGTACTATATTTGTTCAACACCACTATAAATTTATAACGCAGGCTAAGTGAAATATCATAAATAACATTTAAACACATCCTGACATCATTAGTGCGAGAAAGTAAGGAGAGATATGAGAAGCAAAGGCCAGTCTAAGCAAAAGAACAGTCTAAGTTGATTCCGAGGTCGCGGACATTCGTAGGGTTTGAGAAGTTCGGAAAGTGAGCTGAGAGAAGTGAGAAGTCAAGTTTCAATAATTGCTGCTTTGTACCAAACCAGAGGGGTATTGTAGGTGAGTGATATCAGTTTATACTCTATTCGTTCGGGTATTTTAAGCAATTGGAGAGATTTCAGGACAGAAGTGATTTGGTTATGTTTCGGGGTTTTACTGACAGCACGGGGCTGAATAGCTTGGGACGGTTTATTTGGGTATGTCTTTGTTTAGAAAGGGCGAGTTGCCGTAGTCTAATAATGCTTGGCCATTGCCGAGAGCAGCTGGGTTAAGAAATAAACTGGATATTGTAACAGGGTATTTAGATATTTAGACTTTGACATGAAGTGTTACAGATTTGCGTGCTTACTTACTTATCTAAAAAATAGTTCCACCACTGACCTAAGTCATTTGCTGCCCATTATAAAATTCGCAAAGTTAAAATTTATTTATTTTAAAATAAAGTAAATATGTCTTGAAACATAACCCGTTGCCATTAATTGGGGATCAACTATTATAACCAATTATTTCTGTGATGTTTGTTTAGGCATAATTCTGTCACAACTGGCTACGCCTGAAAATTCTTTAAAATGGAAATTAGTTATAGGTTACTAAGTAAATTTGTTGTGCAATGTTATCAGTGTAAATAAGTGAAGGCCAATTGTTACAAAAGTTTATTCTTTCACCTTATCAGTTGTGCAATGCCAGGGACTCTATTATTTTCAACACTTTCCCGCGTGGCGTATGATTCCTAACTTACGCCCCTTGGTTCGTGCGTAGATTTGCGTGCTTACTTACTTGACTTAAGTGACATTATGGCTCCTTTAGAAAAAATGGCGGACGTTTAGATCTATCACAATTATCGCGAACTTCTGATGATTCAAGTAAGTAATCTTAAATCCCAAATTCGTATCACTTATTACCATATTTGTGTAATGAAAACACAGCTTTGACCGAGATATTGCCATTAATATAAGCATATAGCGCTTAACAGACTTGCTCGTGGTAGTTATTCGAATTATCAACCATACCAGTGGTCGCACCTCAGACTTTACTTGGCGATTATACTTGGGTTTTCTGGTAGAAGTCGAGCAGTCATTAAAATTTATGTGCTTTTTAATGTGCTCTCAGTGACTTTCTGTATTGCATTTGCAGAATCTGCAATCAACGTCTACATAGCCATGTAGCTATCAAAGTCGGTAGCCATGTGACTGGAATTGATTTTCTGTTTGAGCTTAGTGTGGCATATCCGTGAAACACTGTGAATACCTTCAACGTTTTTCAGTTGTAAGTAGAATTTCCAGTCTGTTGCTATGTCAAATTTCACTTAATATTTGTTTATAAATTGAATATTATTATTACCATATTGCTTTTGTGAGGTACTTAAAGGTTGCTATATTAAGTGTTTTGATACATACATACATACATACATACATACATACATACATACAATTATTATTATTATTATTATTATTATTATTACTACTACTACTATTGGTGGTTCGGTAAACTTGTGCTATAGGGGCCCTAGTTGTGCAACCTGGAAAGGTGACTACATGTATACCAGGAGGACTCACCGTAACACTAACAGGCGTAGTTTAATTAAACAAGTTAACAACAAATTCTATACACAAATGTTTCCTGCATCAATGACGCTAATAACACTCGTTGAAAATTTTAAGGTAACTTTAAAGCTGAAATGTTCAAGTTGAATATTCAAATCTCACTATGCTGAATTTTTTGTATTTCAAATATTGCAAAACACTCAACTCATCCTTGCAAATCTTGTTAAACTCCAACAGTTTCATGTTATAGTAAGGTGTAAAACAAAGAGCTGGACTATTTTAAAACTTGACTGTTTTAAAACTGTGCATGTTTAGATGGTTTGTAAGGTTTATTTAACGACGCCGTCATATCAAAGATGATTGACGTCAGACAGAGCATATATACAAGTGTATAATCGGTCACGTTTGGGGTCGCATGTTTAGAGTTTACACAGCTGTTTTAATAGTTGGAACCGTTGTGGCAAAAACTAGCCTTATTAGTGTCTTTGGCGCTAACTAGTTAGTTTCGTTAGATTAGTGTTATTAGTTTCACTGATGCACGAGCAAACCCTTCTTTCATTTAAGTAGGATTATTAGTGTCAAGGTGTGACCTCTTGTAATACATAGTCCCATTGAAATTGGTTAGTCAATAACTTTTGATAGGGACCCCGATATCGCAAGTTTGCCAGGGGGCTCTTGATAATATAGTGGTTAGCATGCTGTACTGCTGACCGAACAAAACGTTTCTTAACCTGGGTTCATGCAGAAACGCCCCTCTAAAAGTCCTTGACTACGAGATATTTTATAGACAATAGTCCTGAGCATTGCCCTTTGTTGATCCGATTGAATGTTCATTTCCCTTTCTTTTCTTAACTTTTTTGTTCCTGGTTGTGGTATGACAACCAGTTTACTCAATAAACGAATATACATACATACATATCAGTTAAATGTAAGGTTTCCATGTGTTTTTTTAGTGTCCTGTGTGGGTAATCATGCAGACTGAGAGCGTGTTTATATAAACAATTTGGTTGCCACAGACTTCGTTCCAATAGAGCACTGCTATCTACCTGCCACATCCCATAATGCAACTTGTTAAGTAACGAACACAAACTTTTATTACATGATTGACTGTTTAGCGACATGAAACGGTGGGACATGTTGCGCAAAAACAACCACAAGTGCCAAATTACACTTCCTCTTCCCAAGAAACACTCAGTAACCATTTTCAGGCACTCGTTACTTTATTTGGTTCTGTTTCTTAAGAAGTCAATTAAAGTTTGTGTTCATTACTTACTTACATTATGAGATGTGGCAGGTAGGTAGCAGCGCTCTGTTGGAGCAGTTAGTGGTAACCATATTGTTTATATACACAGGCACTCAGTATGCCTGATTACCCATGTATGTATGTATATGTGTATGTGTGTGTACCGACTTCAACTTTCAACATTCCTCTGCTGTTTTTGACTGTGTGGATAACTGTATACTACTTGAAGTCTTGCAACAGTCCTTTGGCATCCCTCATGTACAGAGCACATGCAGATCATCTGTCACCTTACTTATCTTTCATGGTCACATCTTGCAAGCAACTCTGTTTAAGGTCGATCCTTTTTTCGATCAGCATCTGCTGGAAAGCCTGTTATTCCTCGTACATGTCTTGTCTTTGCCCGGCACATTCATTCTCAGTTGCCATTCCCTCCATCGAGAACTCTCTACCTATTCATGCTCGCAATTTTCGTAGCGAGACTGTCTTTCACTCTAAACTGAAAACTTGGCCCTTCCGGTGTTTTAATGGTCACCCGGCTTCAATGTGCACTTCAGAATTTCGTAAGGAGAGCATTATCAAATTATAGCTGTATTGTATGTATGTGTGCATGTATGCACGTTTGAATGTAACTATGTCTGTGTGTCTTTATGTATGTATGTATGTATGTTGTGTTGTTTTAATGTATATTTATTTCAATGTATATTGTTTCCATGTAAATATGTGTATGAATGAAATTTTTATCTTAATAGGTTTTTATTATCTTTTATGTGGGATCACATTACTATCTAGAGTAAAATTTCTTTGTTTAAAAATGTATGGTAGCATGGCAGGTATATATGAAGACAATGCAGAAGACAGTTGGGTGCTGAATTGGCCTGCAATGTGCCATGTTTGGCAACTGACATGGGCCCATGTTTGTTAACTGCTGCAGTGTTTTTGGTTTTCCCAGTCCTGGACCAAGGATAAAGGTAATGCTAAGACACAACATGGTTAAACTACACACACGAGGCTGTTTCAGAATATAGAGCATAGCTCATATTCAGGAATTATTATTATTATTACTATCCATTTATTAAGTGCCGTATCTAGTGATCAAGCACCAGTCGATGGCGCTGAGCAATGTGATTGAAGGACCATACACAGTCACCATCTCTGTAGCCTTGGACGCATACTCTTCGTGTTGCTTGGCAAGCGCTCTAACAAAATGGCTTCTATTTTCCCACAACTTTCACAGGCACTGCAAATATATAATACACACATGGTTGTGACAGAGTATAGCTACTATTGGGCAATTATTATTATTATTATTATTATTATTATTATTATGCATTTACTAAGTGCCATATCTAATATCTAATTGTGGTCGAAGGTCTTGCTGAAGGTCCCAACACAGTAACCATCTCACGAGGCAAGCAGATGTTTATTATTTAACAACTGAGGCTAAATCTTCAATGTCGTAAGTCACATGCACTTATTTAGAATTGCTCTACAGAAATATTGACGATGTGGCTTCTTGGCTTCTTGTCACTCATATTTGATCTATAACTAAAAACGTGTTCAACAGGTGTGTTAGATGCAGGCGCAATCAATGCGCTAAACACTGGCTCACATAGCTTTCTCGAGAAAAGCGTTGCTGCTATTTAGCAGAAGAAACAATCACTTTCACCAAAGTCACCGTGCAGTTTTTTGACAAAACTTATGCTTAGCAGTAAAGTTTTGAATATTGTTGGCTCAATTTTAACAATTATCCATCTAATTCTGGTCACCACAGGAGAAATGCCAAAATGTCCAAACCATATGAGCTAATGACTAAAAGCTGACTGGTAACCTATCTGAGTATCCTTAAAATCCTGTCAGTTCATATGCTGTATGTTTGCATTTAAAAAAACTTTTTTCATATAAAGTTTTGAGAACAAGTACTTCATGGACTGAACTGATCAAGCCTGGCCAACAGTAATTGATGGTATTGACTGCCTCTTCAAACTATGTTGGACTTTTAATATTTGAAAGTTTCAAGTACAGGATTTATTAAATTAAATACAGAAAATTTCCCAACTGTTTCAGAAGTCTGTAGGCTGCCATAGTATTAAACCTGATGACATTTTTCTGTGACTTGGGTGAATAACTACATATTTCTGCTTATCTATGTGTATATAATTTTTTTATGTTTCTGCTTTGTTAAAATAATAAATGTTGGTGGATTTTTTAAATTCTGATGTCAGAAATAGATGTTGATATGTATGTATTTATTATGTATATATATATATATACATTTATTTTTATTTGTGTATGCATATACAATTATATACGTATCATCATCATCAATAACCATGGGCTCAGCGCCCATAGGTGTCTGATGCCCTCCTGACGATATCTCTCCACTCCTTCTGTCCAGTGCCAAGTGACCCAGCTCATGGAGACTTGCTCCACACCATTCCTCAATGTCATCTGTCCATTCTCTGTTAGGTCTTCCTCTTGTGTTTGTGCGTTCCATTATTCCATAAACCAAAGTTTTAATTTTTCTGCCCCTTCATTCTGCAGATATGTCCAAACAGCATGAGCTTTATCCAAAAAACTCTTTGCTTGAGATTTTAGGTCAGATTGATTTTTCTGTATAATTCCTCATTTCTGATATTCTGCATTCATGCTATTGTAAGGATCTTATGATGGATTTTCATTCAAATGCTGACACACTTATACACATAAAAACTGGCATATATATACACACATATTTATATATAGTGTGCTCAATAGTGTAGTGATTAGCGTCCTAGACTGCCAATCGAGAGGTTGAGGTTTCAAATCCCCGTCAGGGCAGACATTTAGTTCAGATTTCTGTTCAACCTGTGCCCCTAGCCAACTCGGCTATAATGAGAACACTGATCACACATGGTCAGTGGGAAAATGAGACGGTGAGGGAGAGGATTGGTTGAGGCTAAAAAAATGAAGTTGCCAACAGTTCATAGCTATGGTTGCCTCAGGGCTAGCTTAAAGGACTGCTCTTCTTATATGGGTAAAATAATCATGTGGATTTAATTTCTTGACATATGTATGTGTAAACAACTAAACATGTATCCATATTATATATATATATATATATATATATATAACAGTTAAATGCATAAACATGTATAAGGTTTTATAATACATGTAATATATATGTATAGGAATATGTAAATTCTTGACCTGTTTTCAGACAAAATGGTCAGTTTCTTTTCATTGACAAATTCTTCCATCCAAATTCTACACCTCCTATCATGGACTACTTTCTGCCAACTGCCTAACAAAACCGGTCTTGACACCATTCCTACTTGGTTTCTAAAGAGTGCTCTGATGTCCTGGGTCTGTAATATATGTCCTGTAACATATATTACACTGATTATCAATTTGCACGAGGGATGCCTTCCATCTGCATTTGCTCAGCCATAGTTCATCCTCTGCTTAAGAAACCTTCTCTTGCCTCTCAAATTACAGGCCAATCTCAACCTTGAATTTTACATTTAAAATCCTTGAATGCATGCAAACTCATCTATCATCAAACTCATCTCCCGTTTTCAGACTGCATATCCTACGTTTCAGTCAACGGAATCTGCACTGCTTACTTTTCATAATGACATCGTATGTTCAGTGGACGGGGTAAGGTAACAGCACTTGTTCTACATGACTTGTCTGTTACATTTGCTACGTCTTCATCGTCTCAAGCACTGCTTTGGGATATCTGGTCCTGCACTAAATTGGTTTATTACTTACCTTAGTCCATGGACTCAGTGTATTTAAATGGTAATTATTCATCTAGGACTTTGTTGGCATGTGGTGTTCCACCGGGTTTTGTGCTTGGTCCTCTTTTGTTTACATTTCATACCACTTGGCACAGTGCTGGAAAATCATTCGCTGGGCTATCATTTCTATGCCGGTGATACTAAAATCTACATCTTCATTTGACAGTCTGTCATGGTCCTTAAAGTCTTGCAACTTAAAGTCTTGGGTGGTGGCCTCTAAACACTAACTGATCAAACAATGAACTTCTGTTACTGGGCACTCCACAGCAGCTTTAAAAATATGATCAGCTTTAGTCATTGAAACTGGGTGGCTCAATTTGTTAAGCTGGCAGACGCTTCTTGTAACTTAGGCATTGTTTTCATTTCTACCATGTCTTTCACTGGTCGTGTAAACAGTATTTGTAAGTCGTCATATACGTTCATTCGTGACATGTCTGCAAGGATATCTCTGGTTGCCAGTTACCTAGATTACTGTAGCTCTCTTCTTACTAGTATCAATAGGTGAAACATGCCTAAGCTGCTGAGATTTAAGAACTCTTTGGCTAGAGCCATAACTAATACATCCAAATTTGAACATATAACCCATGTGCTGAAATCTTTGCATTGGCTTCCTGTTCAGCAAAGAATTATTTTCAAATTGGGTCTCATGGTTTACAAATTCTGGTCAGCAACAATACTTAGAACCAGTTCTTATTCTCCAGACTTTTCATTATTCAGCGAGGTCATTATCTTTGTGGGGTCATACCAAAATGAAGAACTGTTTTTGGTGAATGAGTTTTTTGGTTGCTGGACCTATTTTTTAGAATTCTGCCCCTGTGTCTTTTTACTCTGTCCAGCCAGCCCCTTGTGTCATTTCGTTCTCAACTTAAAACTTACCTCTTTCAAATTGCTTATCCATCATAGGCTGTATCTCTGTCTTATGGACTGATCTTCTGGATATTGACCTGATAATATTAGGCTTGGTTTGATGTGCCATCGGTTGATGCTTTGTGCTTAAGACACCGGCACAGTAGAAGTTTCTAATTACAATTATATGTATATATATATTTAGTTATGTCTGATACATACTTATTTAATTATACGTGTGTAATGTAATTGAATTAATTAATAAACATCGGAAAAAGTTAAATTCATACTCTGCTGTGTATTCATTTCTTAATGAACTCATCTTTTCTTCACCTATGAAACCTGTTTCCTTGACATTATTCTTACAACTCTTCTGAAAAAGTGCTCTGTGCTCAATCATTGTCAATAATTAACTTCTTTTTTGGGGTGAAGCATCTGGTTTTTAATTTTGTGTTAACTTTTTGTTGCATTGTAGGAGCCGTAAAACATGAAGTTTGCCAGTAACGGACAATGAAGTCTGACTTAAATGTGCTGCAGTCTTTACAAACTCTGATGACAGAGAAAGAGAAATCAACCTAGTCTGACGACAGCATGATCGATTGCAGCTAGGATATCACTGTAACTCTGAGGAACATGCCCCAGAATAAACTCTTATGTTGGACACAGGATTGCATTCAATCTTGAGGGAACATGTGTTCTTTTCTTGTCTGTGTCATTTCTTGTCACGAGGCGGTTAGTCGGACTTCTTTTCGGTTGACGTTAATGACCTCTTCATCAACTTATGTTTTTGATAGCTGTAAAACTGTATTGATATGATATTAACCGATCAACAATTCGATGGGCACTGTTAAGTTGGTGATCATTAATTGGAATGTCTTGGTTACTTATTTTATTGTTTGGTATTTTAATTTGTTTGCATTAAGGGGTGTAATACTTCTCTGCATATTGTGTTCTTATAACCTCAATTTTTATATTTTACAATTAAGAAATTGAGTGATGAATTTGTGGGGTGCATACTTGAGTATATAAATTTATGAAATATTAGGCTGATCAAGAAGACATCAGAGCTATAGATCTTAACCTTATCAAATGTTTATGTGAACTGAAATGCGGTGAAGCTGCAGGTTTGATGGCATGCCATAGAACCTGAACAACTGTTCTGTACTCACCCAATACAGTTAGGTCTTTGCTAACATTACTATTTGCAGCAGAGTGCATTATGGATATGTACCAATGATTTTGGTTGAGGCGTAATAATTCCTCCTGTGAAAACTAAAGATGTGATCTGTCTTGTAGCTCAGCTACTGTGATATAACACTTACTGGAAATATTGCGAAGTTTGAGGTGTGTCTTTTTGAGCTGTATAGCTGTTATCTGTGTTCTTCTGGCCTTCAGTCTGGATTCATGAAGAAAACTGGTTGCGATAGAGCAATTTATACAGAACTTGAGGTCTACTGTTGAGTAAATCAAAGTGTTTGTGTTTGAAAGTAATGATGAAGAATATTCCACACAGATTTTTGATAAGTTTGATACACTGGTTTAGTAGATGGTTGCAGCTGTAGGATGGAATTGTGTATTTTCTAGAATATTCAAATTAGTTTGCAGTGTCAGACAAGGAGGGGTGTTATCCCTATCCTATTTGTTGTTTTGTGGATTACACTGTTAATCTGATAGATAGAATGACTTCTATGTAGAAAATAATTGTTACTTGTGAATTTGAGTATCCTATATGGATATGAAGTTCGGTATAACAAAATCTGTGGTGCTCAGGATAGTTGGTGCCCATAAATATTTGTGTATGCGTTTGCCATTAGTGTTTGAGTTTGCCATGTGTTGAAAAGCAAAATACTTAGCAATTATACTGTGACAGTTGATGTGCAAATGTCATTTTGACTGCAGGAGACAGTTTAAACCATAGGCGTAGACTCTGGGAGGGCAGCCGTGGCGCGTGCCCCAAATAATTGAGATGGACTGTACATTTAATGCAAAAAGTGTAGAATGAATAACGAAATGCCCCCAATATTTTGGACAAGTTTACGCCAGTGGTTTAAACTGAGCCTAAGTGAAATAATTTGAAAATTTTACAAGTCTGATAATAATAGCTTTTTAAACGACACATGGATGAAATTGTTCTGTTGCATTTATTCAAAACACATTGTGAGCCACTACTTGTATTTACATGTGAATGTATTTCATTTACTATCAGTAAGTATGCAAGGTTGACAACTGCATGGAACAGAATATTTTGGAGGTTTTTGAAAGTAAATAACACAATGATTGATGGGTGCTTTCATATATGTTGGTTGTTTACTGCTTCAGGCTGACATTGATGTTAGGCAGTATTGTCCAAGTTAATGGTGTCATGAGAAATGGTTCCAGACAAATGGTTCACGATCATCCATCCTCTAGTTTGAGCTATATTTTCATCGAGAATCAGGCTTCTAGTTTGAGCTCTATTTTCATCGATCTTCCAGCCTCTAGTTTGAGCTATATTTTCATCATCGCTGATCCAGCTTCTAGTTTGAGCTATATTTTCATCGCTCATCCAGCTTTTAGTTTGATGAAAATAGAGCTCAAATGCTTTTTCGTAGTCCAATGTAAACAAAACACAACCTAGAAGCTGGAAGATTGTGAACCATTTGTCCATGAACCATTTGTCGTGAACCATTTGTTGTGGAACCGTTAATCTACAGTACTAAAACTACTAAATGAACTACAAGCATTATTTGTACAACAACAAAAAGATACTTTGTGAAATCTATGATATATTGAAAAATTTTAACATTGGTGACTTAAGGATAAATGTTTATGAAAGGCATTTGCTTATCAGGTAGTTGAGCTGCTTATTTTTTATCACTGATGTGTATATTTTTTCTGTTATTTCTCCTTTGTATAGAGGGTGTTATTTTGTGTTGCTCATATGTGGTGAAATAAAGTTTATTCAAAATGGAAACTACATAAGCAGACTACATGTGTTTTATATGTTGTGCATATGTTGTAGATGTCCTGATTACTTACAGAAGATGCATGCATATGGATGCTATATAGACCACAGATGGTTTACTGTTTAGCATGCAGATTGCTAAACCATTTGGTATCTGTATAGTATACATGTGGTGTAGATAAGCTAGTTATATATAGGAATTATATATATTGCACATGGCATGCAGATTGGTACATCATCTGGTATCTATATAGCAAACATATGGTGTAAACCACCTAGTTACATATAGAAACTTTATAGATTCTATATAGTATGCAGATTGGTAAAGGATCTGGTATCTATATTGAATACATATGGCATAGATCAGCTAGTTACATATAGAAACGATATAGATTCTATATAGTATGCAGATTGGTAAAGGATCTGGTATCTATATTGAATACATATGGCATAGATCAGCTAGTTACATATAGAAACAATATAGATTCTATATAGTATGCAGATTGGTGAAGGATCTGGTATCTATATGGTAAACATATGGCATAGATCACCTGGTGCCATATGCATGACATATGGATACCATTTGAAGCCCAGATGGCTTGGACATATGCATTCAATATGGGCTGTCGGGTGCAAACCAGATGAATCTAGGGATCCCTGCCATATTGGATCGCATATGGCATACATACGTTGTAGATCAGCTAGTTACATATAGAAACAATATAGATTATATATAGTATGCAGATTGGTAAAGGATCTGGTATCTATATTGTATACATATGGCATAGACCAGCTAGCTACATATAGAAACAATATGGATTCTATATAGAATGCAGATTGGCAAAGGATCTTGTATCTATGTGGTAAACATATGGCATAGATCATCTTGTGCCATATGTATGACGTATGGATACCATTTGAAGGCCAGATGGCTTGGACATATGCATTCAATATGGGCTGTCGGGTGCAAACCAGATGAATCTAGGGATCCCTGCCATATTGGATCGCATATGGCATACATACTTTGTAGATCAGATAGTTACATGTAGAAACAATATGGATTCTATATAGAATGCAGATTGGTAAGGATCTGGTATCTATATGGTATACATATGGTTTAGATGACGTGGTGCCATATAGATACCATATGCATACCATTTAAAGCCCAGATGGCTTGCACATATGCATTCAATATGGGCTGTCGGGTGCAAACCAGATGAATCTAGAGATCCCTGACATATGGCATCCCATATGAAGCCCATATGGTTTCCATATTACATTGCTGTTGGGGTTTCCTCCAATAGTAAATTTAATACCGACATACGTTCTAAATACGTTTAAAATTATCAGTAATTTCGAACTGAAGCGTTGAGAAAGGAGACACCTCGTGGCCAATAGAGTCCGCCATTGAAGACAACACTAGAAAATAATCAAAAATTGACGTCAGGCATTTTCTTCTAAATGGTCCAAATTTCACAACATTTAATTAGAAAGATTTACAGTAATTGCTATAAATACGTCCAATGATCATTTATACGGCGCCAGACTTGAGCTGGGGAGGGATCCAAAACACAAGCTGGTTCTCTACGCAAATTGTGATCTAGGACAATAGCCTGACCCCCCTCGGAAACGCAAAATTTCTTAAACATAATCTGGAATAAGTCTCAATGGATTAAGTCTGTTCCGATCAATGAGTGTGTTTACCTGTATACATGGGCGGCGATCCGGGGGGGGGGTCGAGGGGGACAAGACTTTTTAAAGTTCAGAACTGTATCCATAATAATACCACATAGGCCCCCTAACCATTCCTCACAATGTCATTTATTTATTACTATTATTTAATCATTCTCCAGAGCTTATTTGATGCCTCAGGAGTAGAACATGTGTTAAATTTATGGAGCGCCAACGACGGATCCATGCATAGGCGTAGACTCTGGGGGGAGCCGGGGCACGTGCCCTTCAATAATTGAGATGGACCGTACATTCAATGTAATAAGTGTAGAAAAAATAGCAAAATGCCCCCCATATTTTGGACAAGTTTACACTAGGGAATGTAATCCCGGGATCCTGAATCGGAAAATTTTTCAATCCCGTAATCCCGGGATTGACAAACGTGGAATCCCGTATTTTCTGGATTACAAAAAATTCGGAATTTTTGATTAAAATTACTTTATCCACTGTATAATTCTTCCTTGAGGCTTGGGCATCGGACGCTAATTACGGCAGATAATCTGCAACGAGTACGAGCCCTACTACAGACTACAGACCTACTCTGGCTGCTTTAATATCAAGGTGCTGCAGGCTGCTGTGCACTCCTCCCGCAGCGGTGCTGCGCCTGTCACTTGTCGTTCTCAGACCTCATTCTCGGCCGTGGGATCGCTATCAACTATCAAGATCTTTCCACTCAGAAACACCCCACCCCAAGTTAATTAGCCTCCGAGGACCAAACAAGCGGGCCAACCTGTTAGTGGCGAAACCTTGATAAGTATCAACCGAGCCCTACTGCTGTCAAGTGCCTCTGCCTATGCTCTGAGTCAGGCATGGGCAACTTCTTTCAACGGAGGGCCGCCCTAAGATGTTAAGGGCAGCTCAGGGGCCGCATGCCAAATCGCTGGTTAATTTTAGCAGGTTCATTTGCCCCCGATTTGCTTTAATGTTCGTGGCAATTCGAAGTTCATTGTCATCTGTTAGTCTGCATCTTTTTTTGTACTTTAAGAAGAACTGTTCACAAATATAGGTGCTTGGAAAAAGCGCAACCATTTTGAGGGCATGACGTCTAAGCGAAGATGGCTTCTAAACTTGCGAACCTACCCACTCTGAGGTCTTGTTTCATGCAGAGTCATTACATTGATGATTGAGTAGTTAATTAGTTGACTATAGTAGAGGTCGGATTCTTAATAAATAAGAAACAGATCTATTAATCTTGAACTACGAGCAGAAATCCAGACAATTCATGTAGGGTAGAATAAAAGGTCCCCAAGTGCCAGATACAATGCTAATATAGAAGACATGTCAAGGGCCGGTCCAAAGGTCTCCCGTGGGCCGTATGTTGCTCACCCCTGCTCTGAGTCATCAGTATTCGGAGATTGTACTACATGTATTGACACTTCACGCTTCTTGCGATTAATTTTATCGTAAATAACTCCTAACGAACGCTCAAACGTTTCGTTATTTTAAGGTTACATGTTTTTAACACATCGCCACAACGTTCTTAAAACCAACCTCCTTAATACACAACCGCGTAACAGTATTAAATATACATTTATGCTATAGGCGGGAAAATTTTTCATTGCATAAAGTATAATCCCGGGATCCCGGGATTGATTAATTTCTAATCCCGTAATCCCGGGATTGACAGAATGCTCCGGGATTACATTCCCTAGTTTACACCAGTGGATCCAAGCAGCGTATGCAGAGGACTTGGTCAAGGTAGCATCACACATGGAACAGCCAGTCGACAACTTTCACGACTTTAATTTGCTTTTGCATTTCATTTATTTTTAAAACTACACTTTTTTATTATTACAAAATTCTATTCACATATTTATTACATCTCAATTTATTAACAGACAATTTTAAATTTGGAAACACTAAATGCATGCCATGACGTAAATCGCTGCCACTGTGCAACAGATTATGTATCTGCAACTTGAGCAGTTATGCACCGTAATGTAATGTTACACCGGCATTTATAGCGCCTCCAGTTGGTTTAAATCCCAGTTGAAGTTCTCCGAATGTCATGATAACAGTGGTCCCTGGAGACAAAACATTTCACTTAAGAAACCTAATTCTAAACATTGCACGCTGTATTTCTAAGAGCTTGTGAAGTAATGTCACATGACAGAATTTATATAGCACTATTTCTTGACGAAAAGTCACTAGAGGGCACAATTCCCTCCATCTCTTCGACCAGATCTCGCTTCCTCAGCACCCAAACCGCAAAAGACGTTTCCAATGCACTGTTTATTAATTGTACATTTATATAGTGCCACCAAAAGAGCAAGAGAATTCTAGACGATGTGAAGTTAAATGACATAAGAACTAGGATTACATCACTTAGCAAAACAATGCACAGTTAACTGGAAGAGTCACCAGTGGCGGGCACACGCAAACACGTAGAGCCAACCAACGGATTCCCATTAACAGCTGAAAGATGACATCATGTTCAGAGCCTGTGGACCGAGTTGAGTCAATAGGTCAGTGTGAAGTTACTTCTAAATACTATTGGTCATTACTACTGACCAAGACATAAGTTACACAGCCAGTTAAATGCAAGAATTTAGGAAATTGATGGGATGCAGTCCATGATTTGATACACTAGGTAACCCGGAATCATCTGGATTAGTAGAGAGGTGGAATTAATCTTTTAAGAAGACAATTTACTGCGTAACCTTAAAATATCTAAGGCGGTGGCACACAACAAGAACTTTTACAGTAAGGGTGCCGAGGGAGTTTCTACCCCGAGGGTTAGTTGAACGTAAAGAAGGTTATGCTAGACTAAAGAGTTCTACCCATTTGAAAAAATTCTCTGTTACAAAGATGACAACATACGTTCCGAAGCTTAGATAGACGATAATTTAAAAAGCACAGTTATATGCTAATAACCCTTCTACAGACGTAAACGTCAGCAAAACATTCGTCTCCTAGATTCCGGTGGAATGTCACGATGTTTGTTTTTCGGAACGAGGCACGTGGGGCATTACCCGTCTCCTAGCGGAAGCTGACTCCAAGTTTCTGCATCACTTTGATTCCTTTCTCTTGGTATTCTGCACGGGTCATCCAGAAGTCCTCCTTGTCCTTCATGATGTCAGCAAGGACAGCGCCTCCCATGAACACCATGTGCTTTCGACGTGGCGGATCCTCAATACGGATTTTGAATTTCTACGAAAATATGACACGTCTCATCAATATTTTATTATCATTAATCATTGTTTATTATTGTTTTTACCAGGGTCTGTCAGGAGCAGAAATAAAATTCTATGAGCTGTTAATTATCATCCAAATAGCACTTCAAGCATCACAACTAGCGCCTCAAAGTACCATTCAAAAGCAATGCATTGCTAGTTGAAGTGGTGTCATAGTTGACTTAGAATAAAAATATTCATCTGTGAACAGAAATAATGGTCGAAAACGTCACTACTCTCTCACGCACACAAAGCAGAGCCCAGGCAATGAGTCCTATCTAATGCTTATACACCTGAAACTCTGGTGTATAAGTTGTCTTTGGAAGCCACGTCAAGAACCTCCTTAACGTAAAGACCAAGAACTGCCCTTTAAAGAGGACCATGAACAAACTTTTAACTAGGACTAAGAACCCCTTTTAACAAAGACAAAGAATCGCCTTTTAATAAGGACAAAGCACTGCCTTTAAATGAGAACCAGAAACCACCTTTTAAGAAGGACCAAGAACCACCTGTCAACAAGGACCAACAACTACCTACAGAACTTAAAACTGCCTTTTAAGAATGACCAAGAACTGCTGTTTAACGAGGACCAAGAACCAACTCTTAATGAGGATCAAGAACGGCCATTAACAAGGACCAACAATTGCTTTTTAACGAGTACTAAGAACTGTCCTTTAACGAGGACCATGAGCTGCCTTTCCAGGAGGAACAAGATCTGCTTTGTACATATAACAAGGTCATGTTACAATTTTTTCTATAAGTGGATTAATTTTTGGGTCCATAATATCCCCAGTCATGTTACATCAGAATCTGTGCTATAACAAAGCACATGACAACGAGTCTCCACTGTATTTATATAGCACCAGCATCAAAGTTCATACCGCCAGCTTTTCCGTGTCGCCCTTGAGAACCCTCTCCAGGTAGAGCTGCTTCATTTCCCGTTCCAGTCGGCTCGGGAGACCTGGATACATCGTCGATCCACCGGAAAGAACGATGTGCTTGTAGAACTCGGTCCTCGTGTCAATGTCCGCGGCCTGGATCGTGTTGAAGAGGAGCTCGGCGATTCCAACGCCTTCGACGTTTATCAGATGTGGCTGGAACAATGCCTCAGGTGCCTCGAAGCGCTCACCTCCGACCTTGATCACACGTCCATCGGGCAGCTGAAATTGTGCAACGCAGTGTAATGCGACATTTGCAGTGTAAGGTAATCGGTAATTTATGATATTCCTTTGTCAAGGTAAGGTAGGAATGGTAAGATAGGTATTGTACTATTAATTCATTATATGCCTCTGTCAGTGTAGGGCTGGCCTCTTGTGTCATTTTCATCTCAGCTGAAGACTCACAGGCTGCTTCTGTCTTAGCAGACTGACTTACTGGGAGCTTACCAGACTGAAGTTTCATTTTGGTGCACCATCAGTTGATGCTCTGTGTGCTATAAAAGTAGCTAATTACAAATAAAACTGAGCAAAGGCAAGATTAAAATGTTAAATCGTTAAGTTACAACCTATCTACAATAAATGAAAGCAAGAGATATATCGGGTATGGTAGTCATTAATTTACCAAGGTATGGCCAGGTAAGCCAAGACAAGGTGAGATGATCACTAATTTTTTACATACCTAAGAAGATAAATTCAGTTTATGCAAAACGAGTCGATCACTAATTAAGGTAAAAGGTACTAAAAGTGAAGTCAAGAGGTAAGGTATGGTAAGATAATGTGAGGCATTCACTAACAGAGTTGTTTAGAACTATTCAGTCTGTTGGCAATGGTAGTCGAACAAGCAGACAACCACCGCTGCCAAACGACTCATGGATTTTCGGCCAAAACGTGAAACGCCTAATTGCGGAAGCTTTCTTGCCCCACCTCAGGTTTCGCAGGACATGGAAATCTTCATTCTGCATCTTGAGGTAAACTTGTTGCTCCCTTTGTGTTCAAAGACGCAACGACATTGTGCCTTTTCAGTGGTTGGGCCAACCACATGGAATAACTTCCTTCTGATCCGAGAGTTCTTTTAGCTAGAGACTCTGCACACACCTTTTAAAAGCATCAGAAAACTGATCTTTATCGCCAGAGTTGGGCTGAGAGTGCCTCTTAGTAGGTATTTTTGAAGGGTGCTATGTAAGTCCTCTGAATGAATGAATGAACAAATCCCCGGTACGTACTGTGTACTGCTCGACAAGAACCGTAGTCTCGAGAGCGAGCTTCTGTTCCTGATCGATGTCGTAACCGACGTAGCACAACTTCTCCTTCATCAGACGCACGGTCTCGAAGTCGGCTGAGTGATTGAATGCGTAACCTCTCAGCAAAAGAAGCTGTGCAGGAAAATAAGAAACAGATTTTTAGAAAATTGAATTCATAGCTTCACATATTAAAACTAAAATTTTTCAAATTACTTATCAAACATAGGCTGTCTCTCTGCCTTATGGACTGATCTGGATACTGACCTGATTATGGCTTGGTTTTAAATTTGCCATGGATTGATGCCTTGTGCATTAGACACCGACACAATAGAAGTTACTAATTAATAATAGCTTCAGACGCCCAAGTAGCAAACCTAAGCAAAAGTAGTAAACAAATGCAGTCATTGTCTGACTTCAAAACTTCATACAGCTCAGTTTGCAGCTGAACTCATATTGTAACTCGAGGAGTACACTTGAAAGCGCTTAGGATCTAACCATAATTGTAAGCTCCCCAAGAAGAAAACCTCAGAGGCGCCTCTGACCTGACAGGACATAACCTAATCTAATAACTTCTATAGCATCATAATCATAATAATCACCAAGGCATCAATTGATGATCATTTCAATCAGAACTACAATCAGAGTGTGACTGGTTAGAGCACTGACCTTGTAACGTGAACAGTACAGGTTCGAGCCTCCTCTGAGACAGTTACTGTTTAGGAACCTTGAGCAAGTTCTTTGCTCACAATTACTCAGCGCCATCGATTGATGCTCGGTCATTAAACAGTGGTGCTTCATAAATGCGTTATAATAATCATAAATGATCGATGCATTGTTTATTACACACTGGCGCTATTATAGAAGTTGCTAATTACAGCCATACTTTCCTCTCACCTTGATGAGATAACGTGTGATGTCGCGACCAGCAATGTCCAAACGACGGGTGAGATGTGGGAGGGCGAATCCATCGAAAACGGGGCAGATGTGGGTCACACCGTCACCCGAATCCACCACAATTCCCGTCAGGAGACCTGCACAAAAGAGAGACACCCCTTCATACATATTCTGTAAATTAACTAACCATCTACTCATTGTTAAACAACTTCTTAATCTGTTAAAGATAACGTTTTATTTTACAATATTTCTCCAACAGTGTACTTAAATTAGAAATAATTGCCAGAAGTTTGTTGCTGTGGTATCTAATCATCAATTATTAGATTCTTATGATATCTATCGTCCATCATCCGTTAATCTATCCATCCATTGATCCACACATCCATCTATTGATTGATCCATCCAACCACCCACCCATCGAATCATCAATCCACTCATCCCCTCATAATCCACCCAAACTTCACCCACCCATTGTACTGTACTGTAAGTCTAATTGCAGTATGCCACAATGCAGCAAGGAAGCTTTGCAATGGTTGGCCTCTCATTCTGGAACATGCTTCCATGCAATCTGCGACACGAGCTTCTACTACTTTCCATGCCTCTGCTTCACAAGCAGCTGAAGACCATTCTCTTCGATTGCCATTTTGTGTAATCGAGTCAGGAGCACCGGACGAGTTATGCTGAAGAGACGCTCTAAAAATAAGCAATTGCAGTTACATCTGAAGGCGAATCCAACCTTGTGCGTAGAGTGTGAGAACAGCTTGAATGGCAATGTAGAGTCCATGGAATTGGTATGTTTCGAACATCACCTGCAAAGAAAAACAGCCAAACGAATGAACGAAGTAACGAACACACCCAGAAAAGGTACAAAGACAGTCACAGCAAATATGGACAGATAGACAGACAGAGACAGACAGACACACAAAGACATACAGACAGACTGACATACAGAAATGGCAAACTCACGATCCGTTCTGCCTCTTACCTCGATCATCTTCTCCCTGTTCTTGATCGGATTCATTGGAGGCTCAGTCAGAAGCAGCTTGCAGTTCTTCGGATCAATGTTCAGCTTCTCCGGACCGAAAGTGTAGTTATACAGATGGATCATGTCCTCCCAGCTACGCACAATCCCGTTCTCCATTGGATAGGACACCTCCAACATCGATCGAAGTTCACTCGCCTCATCTCCGATCATCAAATCCTGATGAAGAAAAACCAGAAAACTTTAAGATTAATCTCTTTCAACTTGCATAACCATCGTCACCTGGCTTCTCGTTTCTCTAATCTATTGGATTTCATTCTGGCTTCACTAAAGGATTATGAGTCTTGATTACGATTTCAATCGACCGATGTCTTGAACATTATGATAATAATACTATATAAGTCCTCAGATTAGATTTGTACATAATGTATTTGTGGCTTATTTCGTGCACCAAAACAAAGCACCTGATGGTATTTGGAATTACTCAGTAAATAATCATTCAAGTCAGTCTTTGAAATGGCACTAGTGACGAGCTCACTTTCAACATTGAGATCTAGGTTGTAATTGTTATTAGTAACTTCTGCTGCACAGGTGTCTTATGCACGAATAATCAACTGATGGCACATTAGGTTTAACTGATGGGTTGTCCATTCAGCTTGTGACGCGAAGGGCTCAGCTGAGATATTGAGATGACCACTGTTTAAAGACCATCCACAAGTCCACCCTGTTTAATGACCACACTCTGAATTTGAACTACCTTTACAACTGGACTCAGAAATTATTATTATCATTATTTATTAACTTCTATAGCACCGGTGTCCAATGCACAAGGCATCAACCAGTGGCAGACTGGTTTTATCCTCAGCTAATGCCAGTCAATAAGCTGGTTGAATGACTTTGGCTGGTTTGGATATTGGATACTAAAGAAATCACCAAATTACGATTAGCACCATTGACAAACATTAAATCAAAGATATTAAATGTTTATTTTCCAACGTACCTTAATTTCAATATTTCCGATCTTCGCGGTTGACCTCAGAATTGGCCGACCAATAAGTGACGGGAATATGTGCGTAGGAAAGTTTGTTCCACTGAAGCCACATTTTACAAACTGCAAAAACAATCAAACAATTCCAACTCTAAGCACAGAAGATGACGGAACTCAACTGTCAAAGTGCTGCAAGCCTTCTTTCAAACATATTTAAATGCAGACACAACATTAAGTACTGCAGTTTCCTAGTCACAATCACCATCACCACTGGCATCATCACTATATCACAACATTACACGAGCTACATACATTTTGCCTCTTATTCGGAAGCACTTGAAACCGATTCGCATTTCTGTGTAACTTCATGTGTGTTAACATTTTTTTTAATAATAATAATATCATCATGACTTTCTCTTGTCAGGTTGGCAGCATCCTTGAGAAAGACCTCTTTAAGTGGCACTTTATAACTTTGTAAATTACAATCACATAAAGCAATTATTAGCACTATCGTAAGCACACAATCAACAACATTGAAACCAACAAAAGAATTTTGAAACTCTTGTGCTACTCTGTAACTAACCGATTACTTACTTATGATAATTCACCTGGGGGCTTGCTTTTCTCTAATTTCTGTCGCATTCTAGGGTGGCTATACTGTAATGTTTATAAGTACGGCAACGGCAATAAACCGTTTCTTGAGCTCTGAACTCAACGTTCTCCCTGCAATCTAATAAGCAATCTCATGCACCAGCATGAGTGCACTTCATGCAACACATACCAGGTTTAAAATGCTCAGTTACATTACATTTGGTGGACAGACGATTTTTCGCTAAAAGCGACGCAGACGATGGTGATTCACTACACATCACAGACTTAATCCGGAACCTCGGGGAGTCTCAACTTTTCCATTAATGTAACGCCATTGGTTTCAAAGCTAACGAATTACATCGTCCAGCTGCTAATTAATTTCCACAAGACGGAGAAACTTAACAAAGCCACCCGTACGTTGATCACTTAAGTAAGGAAGCTCATTAAGGGGCGTGGGAACCTCGATGTTTGCTACCGGGTAAGCTGCTGTGCCACAAGGATGTCGCATCACAAACACCCCGAAATCCTTAAATCGACAAAAACGGGGGGTCAACGATTATACACAAATCGAACAGAATTTTGGTCAAGTTTTACCCCGGTTCCGTTGTCGCAGACGACAACTTTTTTGCCTTTGCTGTCCATTACAACGATCACTTAAGCCTCCTCCTTCGACAACCCGGAAGCTGCATCCAATTCGAGCAATACTATTCGTCCAAATTTCGGCCAATCAAATGCTAAATCCCGCGTTGCTTCTCCATACGTAATAACCATAGAGGTATATTTAAACCATCGACCTTTATTAATATAAGTCGATGATTTATTATAAGTCGATGATTTAAACTCATATTATATCTCATTGGCAAGCAAGTAAGTAAGTAAGTATATTCTTTATTACACCATTAGCAAACGCACAATGGGACAGAAGCTAGAAGCATTGATTGTAAAACATTGAAGTAATAATAAATCGAAATTAAAATTATAAAATAAGTAAATAAGAAAGCAAGTGTTTTCTTATCATTTATGCAGTTATCTGGCAATGTAACCCTTCCCTGTCAAAGGATCACATCGCGGTATCTCAGGATTATGCTAGTGAGGTCGAAGAGATTACCCGGAAGATCGTATCGGAGGAAGCAAATCATGGAGGACATGCCCTGGGTTTAGTCCCCGGCGCCGCCGCCATCCGCCGCCGCCGTTAAGCCCTCAAGTCGAAACCAGTCGCTTAGCTATCGACTGCTAGCGACTTCGTTCACAATATTTTGCTTGTTGTTTTAATCGCTTTTCCCAAGTAAACAATAACAGGAAAGTGCTTCTACTAAGTCTTCTTAACAGCTAATAACATATAATTGATTGTACGTCCATGTTGTTGTCTATCAATGCAAATAATATCTATGTAGCTACCGGAAATGAAATTTTCCAGTTACTAAAATGAACACGGAAATTATTTCAGAATTGAAACTGTAATAACTGAAATTATTTCAGAACTGAAACTTGCACTGAATTACGAGCCAAAAACTGAATTAAAACCGAAACTGTAATTATTTTCAAAACTGAAATATCACTGCCTTGGACTTAGTGGTATGATTTATTCCTTTTATAAACACTCAAATGCCTCACAAATTCGCATATGAAGCGGAGCCCATGTAGGACCCATATTCCCACATTGAACCGGTATAGAATTCATATGGGTCCATAGGCGTAGACTCTGGAAGGGAGGCGGGCACGTGCCCCTCCCCCCAATAACTGAGATGGACTTACACCATATGCAACAAGTGTAGAATGACTAACCAAATTCCCCCCCTCCACCAATATTTTGGAAAAGTTTATGCCAGTGTATGGGTCCCATCTAATGTCCACGGAAATGATGGCACGCTCAGTAAAGTATGCGGTAAAATGCATTTTATTGTAACATAATCAGGTATGACATACCAGATTACATGAGAAGTCGATAGCAAGTCGCTAAGTCAGTCGATAAGTCTAAGCGACTTAGTCAGTCGATAAGCATGCGACTTAGTCGACTGAGTCGCTAAGTCAGTCGCTAACTCATCAAGTCAGTCGCTAACTCCTTAGCGACTGACTCCGGGGCCTACCTGGGTCCAGAAGGATTGCAGCAAAGAGAACATCGTCCGCCTTAGAACACAACAAGTCAAATGTAGGAGTAGGCCTATCAGTTGGCAGATACTCTTGTTGCTTAAGTGTACGTATCAAAGCAGAGAGAAAATTGGAAAAGTAAGTATGCATGTTTTAAAGCATGCATTTGTGCAAGTAAGTATATTATTAACTAGCTGGATTACCCGGCGTTGCCCGGGGTTATAAGTTTCACACCACCACCACCACCACCACCACCACCACCACCACCACCACCACCACCACCACCACCACCACCACCACCACCACCACCACCACCACCACCACCACCACCACCACCACCACCACCACCACCACCACCACCACCAACAACAACAACAACAACAACAACAACAACAACAACGACTGCTTGGCAATCTTGGCAGTCGCCCTCTGGCGGCGACTGCTTGGCAGTCTTGGAGGCCCTTGTGGCGTCTGGCGACCTGTGGCGGAGACTGCTTCGAAAGTCTTGTAGACGCCTTCTGGCATCTAGCGACCTCTGCCGTGGAGTGACTGCTTCGCAGTGGCCCTCTTGCGGCGACTGCTTCGCAGTCTTGGATGCCCTTGTGGCGTCTGGCGACGTCTGGCGGAGACTGTTTCGCAGTCTTGTAGACGCCTTCTGGCGTCTATCGACCTCTGCCGTGGAGTGACTGCTTCGCAGTCGACCTCTGGCGGCGACTGCTTCACAGTCTTGGAGGCCCTTGTGGCGTCTGGCGACCTCTGGCGGAGACTGCTTCGCAGTCTTGTAAACGCCTTCTGGCGTCTAGCGACCTCTGCCGTGGAGTGACTGCTTCGCAGTCGCCCTCTGGCGGCGACTGCTTCGCAGTCTTGGAGGCCCTTGTGGCGTGTGGCGACCTGTGGGGGAGACTGCTTCGCAGTCTTGTAGACGCCTTCTGGCGTACAGCGGAGACTGCTTCGCAGTCTTGTATACGCCTTCTGGCGTCTAGCGACCTCTGCCGTGAAGTGACTGCTTCGCAGTCGCCCTCTGGCGGCGACTGCTTTGCAGTCTTGGAGGCCCTTGTGGCGTCTGGCGACCTCTGGCGGAGACTGCTTCGCAGTCTTGTAAACGCCTTCTGGCGTCTAGCGACCTCTGCCGTGGAGTGACTGCTTCGCAGTCGCCCTCTGGCGGCGACTGCTTCGCAGTCTTGGAGGCCCTTGTGGCGTGTGGCGACCTGTGGGGGAGACTGCTTCGCAGTCTTGTAGACGCCTTCTGGCGTACAGCGGAGACTGCTTCGCAGTCTTGTATACGCCTTCTGGCGTCTAGCGACCTCTGCCGTGAAGTGACTGCTTCGCAGTCGCCCTCTGGCGGCGACTGCTTTGCAGTCTTGGAGGCCCTTGTGGCGTCTGGCGACCTGTGGGGGAGACTGCTTCGCAGTCTCCCGTGGACTGACTGCTTCGCAGTCGAAGAGGGTGAACCGGGCGTTGGCGTGTTAAAGAAAACGCCAGAAATCTAGCCCTCACTGCCGGTCTGTAGTCGGCCTCGCCCTTAGTAGAGCAGACTGGTTGTTTGATATACTGTAAATAATTTAGATAATTTAGATCTTTGTCTTTGAACATACATGTGTTAAAATTTTGCTGTAAAACGATGAATATACTTCGAATCGATCGTCATTATATTTTGTGCGAAAGTAAACAACTTACGCGCATTATTAGTGACGTTGGGGAATACCGGCGCCATAAATAGAACCGCGGTGTCGTTAAGCGGATTATTAATGACGTTGGGGAATACCGGCGCCATAAATAGAACCGCTTGGCAGTGGAATAGGCGAGCTTGCGCGTTATGGACGGTCGGGTGGGTAGCGTTTTGGGGCATTTTCACCATGGTAGGGTTGAAAACGGAGGACGCGAACCCCTCCACTGGGTGTCCGAAGCCGAGGCCGACACATTAGTGAAGGTTTCGAGTGAAAAGGTGCAAAATTGTAGAAGTTAAGCCCGGTCAAACAGACAGACAGACAGACAGACAGACAGACAGACAGACAGACAGACAGACAGACAGACAGACAGAAAGCTGGCTTTATTTATATAGATATAGCCAGCTGCCAAACAGTAGGGGTCTACTCTGGTGAACAAGCATCAACATACATACATCATGATAAATTAATATGTGAATAACATTTCGACTATAAATGGTTTCCTCATTTGATTGTCTGCTTTTGGCACCACCCGGTCATGGCGTGACTGGCGTCTGTGGCGCAGGCTGCAAACCGCTGGCTTAACAGACGGGTATTGACCAGATCTGCCAACTGATAGGCCTACTCCTACATTTGACTTGTTGTGTTCTAAGGCGGACGATGCTCTCTTTGCTGCAATCCTTCGGACCCAGGGCATGCATGTCCTCCATGATTTGCTTCCTCCGATACGATCTTGCGGGTAATCTCTTCGATTTTTGGGCAATCACCAGGGAGGTATCTCTGTCGGATTAGCCTATTTACAACTGCCTGCAACCTTCCCTTGGCATGTTGTCCAGGATATACCCACCATGCCGGAGCGGCATACAGTAGACGTGAGAGTATAGTAGCTCGAACCACTTCATGTATGTAGCCTATAACTCTAACATTTGCAAAGAGCTTTCTAATAACCTCACACAGACGCTGAATTAAGCACGGCTCTCTAACAGATCCAAGACTAGCTGTTTCGTGAAGATGCGTGTCAACTACAAGAGTGAGTTAACTGTACCGTACTGTTATATAGTTAGTGCAATAGAGCATGTATGGTATGGTATCTAGGAATTTATAAAGCGCCTGTCTTCCAGTTAAAGACAACAGACTTTATTTCCCGAACACTAAGGCCTATACTCTACAATAAATAAATAAATAAATAAATAAATAAATAAATAAATAAATACTGGAGACATTACAGTGCCGTATTTCGTAGACAGTCGATAAGATCTAAGCCACCAGTGGTTCTTAAACTTTTTAAAGCTAGGGACCGGAACCATCTTTATATTGTTTCTCGCGGACCACTAATGGCAAGCGCGGGATCGCAATCTCGTGGAAACGAACATAAAGTATGGGGAATTCATGGGTTTTGCTGGTAAAGTTGCTAAACCAAACTAAATCGCTTTTTACAATTTACATTAACATGATGCGATTAACAGTTTTACATCATTTCTGAAGTATTTTTCATATGTTATTGATGTTTAATCCAAAGGTTGAAAAATTATGAATTTTTACGGACGGTTTCACGGACCGGTGACCAGAGCTCCGCGGACCGGTGCCGGTCCGCGGACCACCACTTTAAGAACCACTGATCTAAGCAACGATTCAGAAGCACTTGGGTCGCTACGCAGTGGCTTGACGTGGATTCGAACCTGCGGTTACAAAGGCACTGACCTACACCACCGCGTCCCCATCGACATTATCTACTTCTGAAAACTCTAACTTAATTTGTTCCATGCTGCGGTTTGTCACAGTGGCTGCGCCGCCTGTTTGTGGTACGGCTTTTGCCGTACTACTTTTTAAGGTGGTACTGCTAAAACATACTTTGCCGTACCACTTTTGTCTGTTAAAGGCTTCCATCCCCCAGACCCTCTAACTTGCCGCACTAGGCCTACTTTTCAAATCGTGGCGCCGACACTGGTTTGTTAGCGTGTGTTTACTTTGTAGTTTGTAAACAATAAACGAATATCATCATCATCATCTCTCACATTGCGAACTTTTCAATGTGTGAGCTTCGCGGAACAGAAAAGATGATCAACAGACAGAAAGAACCTAGTAAGTAGGGTCCCAAGCAGCACCAAGGGAAGAGAGTTCCACAGGGATGTATTGCCAAATGTTTTCAGAAAACCATGTCAGTCCAGAATTACAATGAGAAGAAAATACAGCGTTCATGTAAACAACTAGAGTCCAGAACGTCAGTGTTTCTTCCATGAATTAACATGGGAGCCAATCCGAGCCATTGGGAGGCCTACTTTTGGAGGACTGTGAATGTTGCTCCATAGCAACAGCTCCAGCGCGGCTACGAATAGGTATTATAATATGGTGCGCAGCGTGCGTCTTTCACCTATAGCGTAATAATTATTAAGCATTATTTTCGTAAAATTAAACTTAAAGGTTATAAGTATTACATTTTTCAATATTTCTTAACAATAATGATATAAGTACAAATATTAGATCTCATTATGTGTAATTAGCAGGTGTTTGGAAAGTTTGTTGTTCTCTTAAGAAACACAGCCGCCGAGGTCCGGCAGTAGGCCTACTGAACCAGCAAGCTATGATAAAATATTTAGGCTTAGCAAATGCCAGCCTTGGTTAAAAGTTAGGCTTCTTCACTTTGGAGTGTCTGATTACGGGTTAAAGTTATTGACAAGTAAAGTTCAATAGTTGACCATAATAGGAAATTTTTCACCCTACTTGAATTTTGAATGTAATATTTCACATTTTTTGTCAGAGCTAGGGGAGAAGCGTAGCTAGGGGTACAGAGGGGACATGTGTCCCCGGGCGCCAAAGGTAGGGGGCGTCAAAATTAGGGTTTAAATAAATAATTTTACTCTTAATTTTGACGCAATTTTAGCTAATTTATCCCAAATAAATTTATAACATTTAATTTGGCACCCCAAAAATCCAGTTATATCCTCATTACCTAAAACCAGTTCTCAGGTATGATTTTGGCGCCCCATTGAGCAGTGAGCACTAAGGGTGACCATAATATTATACTATCTGAATTTTTCATATTTTATTTAATTAAAATTTAAATGGTCATTTGTTGCATTGGGAAAAAAATAAAACAGGCAGAGGGCGCCAATTTCATAGTTCATCCCCGGGCGCAAAATATCCTAGCTACGCCGCTGAGCTACTTCAGCTAAGCTAAACAATAACATTCGATCCTACTGTAACTTCTAGAATTATCTACCCATGTTAACTACACCTTGTTACTTTTTTCTCAGAAGATACTGCTATCCAAGAAGGGCAAACTGTAACACAGCTTGTGAAGCCTTGATAGAGTAACATTCCTTTTTCCTATAAAACTCTTATTACTGTTAAGAAAGCTAAGTACAAAGATTTGCAGCAGTTGGCAAAATTCTGCTCTGTAGCAGGTGCTCTCTACTACGTACTTTGCCAGTCTTTCTGCAGACTCTCACACAAAAGAAACATGAAACTGAAGATAATCACTGACATTTTGCAATATACAGCACAAGGACAACAATCCAGCAAACAGTTTTACTTTAAATTTTAATACTATTTTTCGTTTAATAGCAGCTATTATTATTATTATTATTATTATTATTATTATTATTATTATTATTATTATTTTTTAGCCCCGGGGTATCAAGGATCCCCCAGCTAGTAAAAAAAATTGTCCGGAGACATATGATAAAATAAAAAATTATTCCTGGAACGGCCGACCGAGTTTTTGCTGCGATATTGTTAAGGAACCTAGGTGAGCGACTGCATTAAAGCGTTGGATAATAATTGATAAGCTTTGAAACAGGAAGCTTGTTTCCCTGTTGTCTCCGGAAATGTTGGTCAGATGACGGCCTATATCCGCTATTATTATTATTATTATTATTATTATTTTGTTACTGTTAAACAACTTTGCAATTATTCAAGGACTACTACATAACTGTGGAATGCCATCTATGGACGGTAAGAAAATAAAGTTGTCATAAGAAATTGCCATACGTAGGCCCTAACAAAATAAATTTTTTATTAAAATTGTGGTGTCATCAATAATAAACCAATATTTGTTAAAACACGTTGTAGAGATATAAAGCCAAAAAATTTCATTTCGATATTTTCATAAATAAAGTACTTGCAGACTTTCAGTTTGTTTTGTGAATATCTTAAAATACTCCAGTTGTTCTTCCGATGAAGGCTTCGTGTAATATTATCCTCAACCGAGAGCCAACGAATGCAGTGGCTTGCTTGTGTACTTTGAAACATGTGCCAATGATCCGGGCAGTACACCTCGCTTGCAAGAACAGTAGGGGGCCTAGGCCTATTGAAGTAGTTCAGGCCATTATAAATAATTAATTACAATGCATTTTAATAGCCCATAAATTGCAAAAGGCATCAACCGAAGTACACCAAAACCACCCAGTCATTGGCCATTACCCAGGTTAGCCACTGGACACAGAGCATATGATTAATTACAACTCAACCATAAAACACAAACAATGCTCAGACGAACAGACCGGCAGGCAGAGGCAGAGGCAGACACAAAGCCAAAAAACAGATTTGATAATCAAAATAAATAATAACAGATAATAATAGGGCTGGTACTGATTAAGCAAATTAATCAATTAATATCCAAAATTTAACTTCGATTAATCAATTAAATTGGTATCTGTTATGTAAAGCGTGAAAAACTGTTTAAAATGCATTCACTGAGTCAGTTAGGGGCCATCCATATATTATGTATGCAAAAAAATTATATTTTCATACCCCCACCCCTCTGTTGCACCTCATACATTTTGTGGACCCCCCACGCGTACGTACAACTAAGCTTCTCTAACACCCCTTTTACATTTATTTTACCATAGGCTACTATTTATTTTTGTTAAACATCATATTTGCTAGCTAAAATTGTTAACTGTTATGAAGAAATAAAATACTAACAACATTAACACTTACATTTAAAAAAGTTTTAATACATAAAATTGATAAAGCAGGAATATAGTCAGTAGACGTCATAATTAGAAATTTATTTTGCATACGTACACATTTTGTCGAGACTTGTCACTCCTCCCCCTCGCCATACACACCTGTACGCAAATCGCCTAAATCCGATCACCCTCCTCCCCTCCCCTCATTGCGTACGTAATATATGGAATTATTGATAGCCCCTTACTACTTTCTTTCTACAAAATAAACCTCAATCATTACAGATGTAAAAGTTCAAATGTCAAACTGAAAATGTAGTGTTTGAACCACGGTAAGTGAACTGTTATTGAGAACAGTTAATTTTGTCGCCATCTTCGACTTTTCCATCAGCATTTATCTTAAATGCAAAATGATCCAATAAAACGTTCCACATTATCATTGTTTGCCATATTGTTTACTCCAGAAATTGGATATTTGGCATCATGAAATAAATAAGAAAATTAATCAAACAAGCCGAAATTAATCGATAAACAATTCTAACAATTAATCGAATAGGCCCCCTAATTAATCGTTAAAATTCGCAGCCTTATATAATAATAATTATTATTATGTAGTAGTAGTAGTGGAAGTACAATAACAATAATTATTATATTATTTTTATTATGATTATTATTATGATTATCATTATTATTATGACTGTCTGAGATATCTTGTCTAGGATCTGTTCAGTCAGAGAATCCATTTCCCGCCGCTGCCTCCGCTATGACAAGGTGCCCTGCAAGGCAACCGCGTTGAAACGCTGGACCATCACCGACAGGCTCTTGAACATTCAGCTTGTTTCGCGAGAGTCATCTGTAGTGTTCGATAGTCGTCGGTCAATTTCCGCGATAGGTAGAAAGATGTATCAGTTCCGAATATCTGGCGTGCTTTCTGACGGTTTTCGGATGTACGAGGCGGCAACCGTGTTCACCACCATTACAGCCCACTGCTCCACGGTATCAGGGTGTGGCCATCCGGTTTCTTACCATCGTCGTCCAGTCTGAGGCCGCGAGCGGGAGGGCGTGTAGCCAGTCAGAGTCGTGCGGTGACTGCGAGGCCCTCAGTGTCGCCTGGTCGTAGGGTCCCGCAGTTTTCCTCGACCGCCGAGAGGGTCGTGTGTAGCAGCGGACCGACCACGTGTGCCTGTCTGCGACCGGGAGCGAATGTCGGGGTCGGGACCTCAGCAAGGCTGAGCAAGCCGAAGCCAGGCAGCCTTCGCCGAGTCATGTGCCGCGTCGGAGGCCACCGACATAATACTCAAGATGAGGGACTGGGTGTGGAGTGCGCTCGCTGCCGAAGGCAAACAGGCGGGGAGTGCCAGCGAGGACACCCTCCTTACCCCAAACCCCATACTAATCAGAAGAGCTTATTCTTATTATATTATGAAGAACGTTATCAATGCTATTATTGTCTGAAGCGTCATCTCAGCAGAGCTCAGAGCGGTGGCAATGTCCTGGAAAAGCAGATGGCGTTCCTCCGTTGAAAAAAAAACACGAATTCCGCTGGCATAAGTATGAGGTCTCTAGTGGATCATGGGTTGCGTCCGTTATCTGGCTTCCCAAGTGGCTTCCCAAGTGACTAGTATACATATATACTAGTACTCCGATATGAACTCCAGTCCTAGTAACATGTATAATTTAACATGTATAATTTAAATAAGATTTAATAAACAATTAAAATAAATAATAATCTATAAGTTAACTAAGATTTGACACATAGTCAAAATGAGAAACTAAACACTTTAAATAAGAATCGATAAATGCATAAACTGCTTCGCTGAGAAATTTGGAAAGTTGACAAGTGTTACAATTTCTGTTTATTCCGTTTAAAGTCATGTATGAATGTATGTATGTGGTACTTTATATAGTGCCTACGTATGCATCTATGTTCATACATGCATGCATACAAACATATATACCTATTACCTACATACATATATGTATACATATATACTTACATACATACACACATGCATGCATACATATACATTTACATACATACACACATAAAAAATACTTACATACAGACACACACATATATATGTACATACATACATACATACATATATACTAATATACTTACATACATACATGCATACAGACACAAGCACACATACATATATACTTACATACATGCATGCATACACACACATACATACAGACAAGCATACCAACACAGGCCCGCCGAGAGGCAGGGGCAAATGCCCAGGGGCCCGGCGATTTTTAGGAGCCCGGACTGGGCCCGCAATCAACTTATGAAAAATATTATATTCAGTTAGGCCCTATACAAAGTTTATGATTTATTCATTTTTAATATATTATCTGACGCTTAACTACAATCAGTTTAAACTATAAGCATCTGAATAAAATCATAGTTGTATATATAAATGTAGGGCCTACTATCGTACGGTCGTACCCGCACTTTTATCGTTTCATTTTTTTTATTTTTTCGAACGACCGTACGATATTATATTTATATGAAGCCTAAAGATAGTTTAGAGGCCCGTGACTGCTCTGACTAGGGGCCCGTGACTGTTCTGCATAGGGGCCCGCGACTGCTCTGCCTAGGGGCCCGTGACTGCTCTGCCTAAGGGCCCGGAATTTCTGTCGGCGGCCCTGTACCTACATGCATACATACATACATATATACTTACATACAGAAATAGTACATACATGCGTATATACGTACAAGCATACGTATATATACTTACATACATACAAACACATGTACAGACATGCATACATACGTGCATATATAATTATATAGACATACATACGTTCATATAGACATACTTACATATAGACATGCATAGTGCATACATATAGATAATATACATTGCATACATACACACATATATTATATGCATACATATAGGATACACTGAATGCAAGGCGCTCGCCGGACTACTGTCTGGCGTCGCCACATCACATCTGACAAAAAAAGAGTCCGTTCTGAATGTTGCTGCACCGGTAAGCGTATATGCGACTACGTCAGTGAAATATCAGCGATCGTGAATAAGCTACTCTGCGCTTAGCTTTCAAGTGGCGCTCTAGAAATTTGGAGTTTATGATGACAAAATGCGTTATTTAATCCACTGGCTTCCTGTTAGCTAACGAATCAAGTACAAGTCGGGGTTACAGCTGTATTAACCATTTGGTTCCAAACTATCTGTCTTACCGTGTAGACTAAGAAGGCCATTGAACATTTTCAGTAATCTCAGACTATGGCTTTCAATCTAACGCTACATAATCTGTGTAGGCCTATAGGGCTACAGTTGTGCGGCTCATTATGCATGTGTGTGAATGACGTAATGTCATGCAATGGAGTAACGATAGATTAAGTAAAGCTACTACTATAGGAAGCTTTAGAGTACAACATGGTTACCTTTGCAGAGGTCCGGTGACAAATGCTGCTGTTTCAACTCGGACCAGCTCAGCTCTGACTTGGTATCAGGTTTGGAGACTGTTGTGGACGCAGCAATGACCAGTGACCACTATTGTCGAAACAGCGGTGAATACAGCTTTTGGTTCTCCGATTGTTTCTGCCGTCAACTGTGTTCTTATTCCTGAAGTGAAGCCCATCTGATGTAACATCAGTCGTGAATGCTGTATACTCAATGGGATAATAGACAGCGTTACAGGAGCAGCCCAGTATTCCGAAGAGGAGGTGGCTTCAATTGGGGATGCCCCGCCCATAGCAAGGTAGGTTTATGCCTTTTCTGATTCTCTGACGTCTCGGATTTTGATTGAAATTCTCCAACGATTTCTGATTTCACTCATTTTCTTTTCTCTCTGCTTTACCATTGCATTCAAGTTTTCCTAGCTGAAAAGTTTTGAATAATGCAAAGCCTATGATGCAGTATCATCATCATCATCATCATCATCATCATCATCATCATCATCATCATCATCATCATCATCATCATCATCATCATCATCATCATAATCATCATCATCATCATCTCATTATGCAAATGACGTTATATAATGGGGTAGCGACCATAGCGACAGATTATGTAGATCATCGTCAATAGAGATCTATTTATAGGGTTCCTTACGCTATCAAACTGTTACTTTTGCAGTCCGATGATCAACAGTGCAATCTTTTGAATAGTGCAAAGCCTATGCGCTAGTATTATTGTTATCTTTATCATCATCATCACGTCATCATCACCAGCTCATTATGCATGTGCGAATGTTATGTTATATAATGTATAATGGGTAATGACAGATTTTATAGGGCAGCGTCAATACCAATCTAATTATAAGGTGCTTTACAGTATCAAATTGTTACCTTTGCGGTCCGATGAACAACAGTGCTGACTCAACACTAGCAAGCACGAGTTTTGATTCTGCCATGGATGCGGTCATCGATGCAGCTGTAAAGTTTCTTGTGGACGCTGCGATGCACAGCGTCGCTGGTCCGGTTGCAGCAAATTCGTTGGTTTCTAAAGTTAGGACTTTGGTTGTTGCAGCTGTCAAACCAGGAGTGACTGACGGCAGCTGTCGGGGAAGTGGCTACAGTCATGACTACCGTAAATGGACCTGACGTGGCTTAAGAAACACAGGTTGTTCCATCGCTCGAGACTCAGCCACAGCAAAGAAAAACAGCAACAATTTGGCAGATGTACAAGTGGATGCCGCGGTGCACAGCGTCGTTGGGCCGGCTGTCATAACGTCGATGGCTTCCACAGTAAGCAAACTGGTAGTTGCAGCTGTAAAAGCAGTGGTAACGGCTGCTGTCGGTTCATTAGCTGTCCGTCGAACGCGACTTCGTTACCTGGTGACCTGCTCTATTATTGTGAAAATGCGGTGGCCGAGTCGAGAGAAAATGCTAAGAAGATTCTGGGACTTAATTGACGAGGTTATAGAAATCATGAGAAGCAAGAAGAAGGAAGCAGAACTTGCAACACTCACTGACAAAGCATATGGCAGGCTGATTTGACCTTCCTTGTCGATGAGGCACAACACCTGAACGCCCTCAACCTAAAATTGCAAGGCGAAAACCATCTCGTTTGTCATATCGCCAATCGTGTCTCAGCATTCAAGACGAAACTGCAGTTGTTCTGACACAAGCAGGCTCAGAAAATGTTGTTCACTTTCCTATACATAATAGACTAGCGGAACAAGGCGAAGAACAGCATTCGTTAATGGAGCACCAGATGGATATTTTGGAACGACAAGGAGCTAATTGAGAAATGGTAGTAGAGCGATTAAACTCCCTAGAATTGTCCTGTATAGCGAGTAAGCCAGTAAGAGAGACTGGTAGAGACCACAGCGGACCCTAATTATGTCTGGGACGTGGTTACGACTTATCCAGTTGTCGTGGAGAACCACACTGCCCACCGTTAAATCTGGGAATCGAGGCGAAACCTCCCGATTCCGTGATACTTCCTATTAGGAACTATAGAGCCTCAGCCGCAATCCCGATTATATTATGGAGGAGTGGCTGGAGCTATAGAGCACCGTCGAATTCGAACCATCAACACCTTGTTGATCTTTGCAAATTCTTCCCCCATGGTTTCTGCAACAGCACGGAGCACTTCCCGAAGTGGCGCCCCTTATAATCAGGGAGGTCACACTTACCAGGTAAGCCAACGTTTCACCTATAATATAACATTTGAAAGGAAGTGCGCTGCATTCGTTGACAGCTTGGAGATCTTCACTATTGAGATAGTCAGTTTTGACATCTTGATTATTTCGATAGAACTATCCCTCCGCTGCTACATTAAAGCTAAGTGCAGGCACCATGGCCGCTTGATAACAAGAGCTGCATCGTCCATGTCCCATGGAGGTACGAAGTAGGCCTACTTACTGATCTGCGATCCACGAGGAATCGTGGTTGCCTCGCTACTCTTCACCCGCGGCCTTCCCTTTCCATAAAACTTCCGTGATTTTGAATCTTAAATGACGACCCCTTCTCCCGGCAGATTGCACAAATCTAATTTTCATATTGTGCATAATGTGGTGACTGTGTGCATGTTTGCAATTTTATTATATGGGGAATCTTGGGATTGTATATTTATATAATTTCCAATACCTACCTTTTGTCAGGTCTCAGGCTACATGCTTGAGGTCCTGCATTGGCTAACCGTCAGCCAGCGTGTGGTGTATAGGTTGTTTCCCACTTTCCCTAGTCTGGCGGTGCCTGCTAGGCTGTGCTCCAGCCTATCTGCGGGTCCTTTGCCGCCCCGTGCAGGGAGTCCAGGGTGGCCGACACCTCCGCTCTTCGGGGAAGGGGGTGCTAATTGTGCCTTTTGCTCGCATGGCCACCGCGCAGAATCGTGCTTTTTCAGTGGTGGGCCCGATGGCATGGAACAGGCTCCCTCCAGAGCTGCGCTTGCTCCCAAGAACTCCCTCTGATACGTTCTACACTCGATTGAAAACTGTCTGGTTTGGCCGTGCTGGAATCGGGAGCACCTCTGAGTAGCTCCATCGAAGAGGTGCTATATAAATACTCGAATGAATGAATATAAATGTATTATCACCATACATACATACGTACACACAGACACACATACATATAGGCATACATTTAGGCTAACCTGAAAGCAAGGCGCTCGTTCACTACTGTAGGGCCTAAGTAGGGCCCACTGCTGTGCATTATGTATGTGCACGAATGACATAAAGTCATGCAAATGAGTATCGACAGATTATGTAGAGCTACTTCTACGAAGCCTTAGAGTATCAAATTTTAACATTTGCAGAACACAGGTTCGAAAAGTAAACAACTCCAACACCACCTTGATTCCAGGTTTGGAAACAGTTATCGAAGCCTTAGGGGCCGTCCACATATTACGTACGCAAGGGGGTAGGGGGTCGGATTTAGGCGATTTTGTGTACGGGTGCGAACGGGGGGGGACAAAAGTGTACGTACGCAAAATAAATTTCTAATTATGACGTCCACATTAGCCTATTTATAACTCTGTATTGTCCTATAGTCGTCCGATGGCATTTTATTACATTATATAAAAGCCATGTGCAGTTATTCTGTGCTGTGAACGAGACACCTATAATTTGTCTATATTGGCCCTCACTCATCCTTCAATCTGGCCTAAAGTGCAGACAGTCGGGCTGCCTGGAACTCAGGGCCGGATTAACCACTCGGGGGCCCTATGCTAATTTTGCACGGGGGGCCCTTGTCGTACTAAACATGGAATGATGGGGTTGCCGTAAAGACATGACAATCAACAGCACTGTAGCAAAGCAGGTTCATTGTGTCCTGCTGCTCTAATTTGTTGTCAATGCACACTGCACACAACATTTTGCATTTTGGGACTATGCTTGCTTGAGATTGTTTCAAATGTTAGAGTAGGCAGGCTATATTGCCAACATATAGTTAGCGTAAAAATATAATCAAAATTCGAAACTTTTTCTTCATTATTAACAGCTCAGAAACATTTTCGACTTTTAGCAGCTGCAAACTGTGCAATAATGTTCATCAAATGAAATGCATTTAAATATAAGGGCCCTATCACTCTCAACACAGGCAGTGAAAATCGATCTTTTTGGCTACTCATAAGCAGACATTTGAAGTAGGTGTGACCGAACCTTGAAATGGACTGAAAAGCAAATATTTTCTTAGTTGACGCTCACCATTTGCTGGCCAAGAATAAAACAGCTTATTATTGAAGTGACAAAATTGTCCCTTGCACAAAGTGGGCAATAATTGGACTCGGACGTGAATGTTCTCCATTCGTAGGCGTCAGTCGAGTGACAATGAGGTTTTGTAAACTTTGACGATTCGTTTCAGACGGACGTGTAGCAATTGTTTCAAGAAGTTCAGCATTGCGAGTCTCATCTGTACGACCATGACCATGACCACCATGCATCTGTGGGTATATAGGCCTAATTATGAAGTGTCATGCATGTAGTCACAGCTGACAGTTAGTGAGATGAGTGGGACATTCCCTATTATTAATTATGTCGACGTCGTCCCAATAGTATCAGGCAAATCCATTGGTTGTGCTCTTTTATCGCCGCCTTTTACTTTGACTCGTGCAAGAAATACAAAAAAACTCGGTGCTAAAGCACACGAAGATAAATGTCATTCTCAGTCTTTTCTTTAGCAAGTTGGCATTTCTTAGCACCGAAAAACAGAAAGGTTCTACGCATCGTGTACGTTTAAAACATTAAAACTAAACTTAAATCCATGGCAGGGAGCGAATCGCGTCGGATTAAAACAAAAGTACCGTCAGTATGGACTTTGACAGAAGGAAGCTGAGTCAATAGAAACGCATGTAGCCTACACAGCAGTTACTTAGATGGCTGACATTTCAAATTTGCAATTTGCTTAGTGCAAATTCTCGCTTAAACTGAAACTAATGGCTAATAATTATAATTATGAACAAATAATTAAGTTGGTGTCATAAATACTGTGTTTGCCCTGCAGCATTCCGACCCCGGTCGGGGGGCCCCTTCAAGCGGGGGGCCCCATGCTAAAGCATATTGAGCACACTGGTTAATCCGGCCCTGCTGGAACTGTCGAGACACTTTCTGCAGCTGGTCTTCGGGGGGGGGGTGCGTCAAGTGTACGTACGCAGGGGGGTGTGGAAGAAAGAACGCTTGCGAACAGGGGGTCAAATTTTCCCGGATTTTGCGTACGTAATATATGGATGGCCCCTTAGAGTATCACTTTTTACATTTGCAGAACACAGGTTCGAAAAGTAAACAAGTCCAACACCACCTTGATTCCAGGTTTGGAAACAGTTATCGAGACTGCAGTGACCACGATCATGGAAACGGCCATAAGCAAAATTGTTGGATCAAGTGAAGTAGGTTCTGCAGTGGCTCCATCTGTCAAGCCGCTTGTTAGCGCTATTGTTAATAGATTACTGTCCGGGGTCATGGATATTGTAACAGGGGCTGCCGAATCTGTTTGCTTCATGGATCGAAAGGTGCAAGAGTTCTGCGACAAATGCAGTCTTCTGAAAAATCAGCTTCTGCACTCTGAATTTTACTGCACTCGTAAGCAGAGTGCGAACACGTCAGTGAAATATCAGCGCTCGTGAATAAGGTGGTGCCCAGCACTTGGCTTTTAAGTGGCGCTTTAGACATTTGAAGTTCCAGACTAACTATACCTTATCGTGTATACTAAACAGGCCAATGACCATTTTCAGTAAGCTCTATGACTGGCTTGCACAATCTAACACTTAAGCAGGGTCAACAGACTACACGCTACAGCTGTGAATTATACATGTGCACGAATGACGTAATGTCATGCAACTGAGTAATGACAGATTATGTAAAGCTACTTCTCCAAAGCCTTAACGTATCAAATTGTTATTTGCAGAGCTCCGCCTCACAAATCCGCAACCATGATTGTCCCGGGTCTTGCGCCGGTCGTAGATGCCGCAGTATTGAGCACAATAGGAACAGCTGTGGAAAAGTGGTTGGGCTGAATCCAGTTGGGCTATGGCCAGCCTGGCCATCACTTCATTTGTTGTTCAAACGGTCAAACCGATCGTGACAGGAGTCGTCAGTGGACTCGTATCTGGCATTATGGATGCGACAGGGATGTCTAATGAATGATAATGATTCCAATGTCGCACATGGTCGTCTGCAAGGTAGGTTAATGTCGTTTCTGATTCTCTGAGGTCTCGGATTTTGAAAGAAATTCTGCAACGATTTCTGAATACAGCGCTTCACCTGAAGCGATCATAAACTGATGCCTTTGTGTGCTATCATATCGGCGCTATTTGTGGCATATGCTTAATAATACTTTCGATGAGATTAGATTTGCCGTGATTAGATTAGGTTAATTAGATTCAATAAGATAGGATTAGATCAGGTTTGTTGATTTGTGTGTTCTTGTCTATCTGCTTTCCATTGCAGTCTCGCAGATGGAAGTCTTTTGCAAAGTCCATGATGCGCTGTTATTATTATTTATGATTGCTATTTGTTATTATTTATTTTTCCCATTGTTTATTATTATTATTATTACAATATTATAATTTTTTACTAAATGCACTGCAAATTAGTAAAATTAGCTACTTATATACTTTCTTCTCTGCTCTAAAGACTGTTCTCTTTCGCCAGGTTGGGCTGGGGGCGGCTCTGTATAGTTTCCTTGAAGGGGCGCTGTATAAATGCCCTTGATTGATTGATTTAGTCCTCAAAATATTTTGAAAGGTCTAGATATATGTATATGCATGCATGTATGTAAGTAAGTATGTATGTAAGTATGTATGTATATATGTATGCATGCATGTATGTAAGTATGTATGTATATATGTATGTATGCATGCGTGTAAGTATGTATGTAAGTATGTATGTATATATGTATGCATGCATGTAAGTATGTATGTATGTATGCATATATGCATGCATGTAAGTATGTATGTAAGTTTGTATGTATATATGTATGCATGCATGTATGTAAGTATGTATGTATACATGTATGTATGCATAATGCATGTATGTATATATGTATGTATGTATGTATGCATGTATGTAAGCATGTATGCATGCATGTATGACTTTTCCAACTTTCATCCAGACTTTTCAACTTTCATATTCAAAAAAGTTGATGACCTTTTTTAGTCATTCGTACAACTTTTCCCACTTTTTCTATAGGAATTAGGCCTACTCTCTCAAAAAGGTTGATGACCTTTTTTAGGGATTCGTCTCTCAAAAAGTATATTTCTCACCTCTCGGGGGGGGAAACCATGTATCCTGGGGAGGGGATTTCCCTCCCCAAAAGCTCTCTACATTCTAATATTGCTGGCCTCTGGGTGGAACATCAATCCTGGGGGGACGTTCCCCCCCCCCAAAGACGTCTAGATTAAACACTGGTCTATATTTAGAGGAATGGTTACTCGTGAAAATAACTACTAATAACCCTGACTAAGAAGTCGGAACACTTGCCATCAGATGGTAACAGTAATCAACATCCGACACACAATCACACACACGCACGCACGCACGCACACACACACACGCACACACACACACGATCTGCTCGTACGCTTTCTTATAACCTTAATTCTCATTCATCTCAGTCATGTCGAAAGATTTGTTGACATAATGTGGTCCACTGCGGCAAAGTTATGCAAAATTACCTTTAAAATTAAATAAACTGTCATATAAAATGTAATAGATACTACAGCACATATTAAATATGATGTTTTATTATATACAAGCAATTGTTAATTGCTCAAAAAATAATTATTCGTCGATTGTCTTGTTATGTAAACATGACGTTCTACACCTTGTCGCTAGAGGCGTGGCGCTCCATGAACTTTGCAACGGCGTTACATAAGGAGTTTCCAGTCCTTTGTTTTAAGTCATTGACCGCGCAAGATTGTTTCTTGTGTGTAATAATTTGACTCTTCGTAGCTTTAAATTGGTCTCAAGAATTCGTCAATTGAAGGACCGAATCGATTAATCGTAGTCTGAATACAAGCGTTGTGTGAGTCAATTTTATCCGTCTTGTCTTGTCGCATTACTAGGGTTCGAACGCAAGCAACGATTTTCCAGACCACCCAGTTTAAAGTTTGTGTATGTGTAACTCTGAACCTGTGGGTACAGATAAAAGATCTTCAGGAAGTCACAAGCCAGCAAATTAAGGTAAGAAGACGCAATTGCCTACTCTTGCTTTTTTATATACTGGAACTTCGATTGACCAATTACCAGGATTTTAACATAACATAACAGAGGTGTACGGTGGTTCAGAATACTAAAGCCTGTGTGAGAACCACCACTATATACATGTCCTAATATCCTATCTGCCCAACCTTGGCCTTGAAGTTGTTGAGTGAGTTCACTGAAACCGTCTCATCACTCAGCTCGTTCCAGACGTTAATTATACTCTGTTGCTGAAAAATCTGCTTGACAGAGCCTTCTGACTTCCTGAAGATCTTGTATCTGTGCCCTCGTAATCCACTTCTGTCAGCCAGCAAACTCAGAGGCGTAGCCATACAAGGTGCGTACGCACCCCCTGTCAGATTCTGTTTTAGGGCCCTATTCTTTCATTCCCCTAGCACACAAATTTTTAATTTGGCCAATAATTATTGTTCCATCTGATGACATGTTTAGCCTATGGTGTTTAAAAGTGCCACAAAAAGGACGTGTAGGTATAAGCCTCTGTGCACTCTGAGCTATAGCCTGTATATGATGCATGATACTCGGTGCCACAGATGTATGTAAGTGTGGTGTTTAGGCGAGGACCCCGGGAATAGAAGGCGACCTCTAAACTCCGGATCCTCGGTCTAGGTCATCCTGGTCGGAGTATTTGACCCTGGTCGACCTACGGTATTGGTGTTATATGTGGATGTTGATTCACATGCACACTAATATACAGCCAGATTCTCCCTGTCAGGTGTTCAACCACTGCAAACACTTTAACAGTAAATCAAGTTTAAGTGCTTCAATTAAATAAATAGGTGATGAAGCGTTATAGAGAACTGCAGTATAGGCCTATTGAACTTCTTTACCAAAAAAGCAAGCCAGTAACGACTGTGATAGTGGAAATGGGACTGAAGAGGTTTGTACTGCAGGTAATTCTATTGGCAATGTTGTTAACGAAAACGATTTAATAGCTGTGTGTGAGCCTGTGTCACTTAACAGTCTCAGTTGCTCAGTCAGAGGATAGAGAGGCAAGCACAGTAAGAGATGCTGGTCATCAGAATGATTTTGGACTTGCTGTCAAAGCAAAGTTAACTGGTGCCGACAAATTCGGAACTAAAAATCGACGGCTAAAGTTCTCTTGAACCAGAGAAACTAAGACTCAACCGATAATAAGGACCTTCTAAATTTAGAAATACAGTGTACCGGTAGTTGTTTTCTAAACTAAGACTATCTAAAATTCTATGCCTCTGGCGATCGCCCTATCCCCATACCTATGTATAGGCTCCCTGAAGACTGGTGCTTCGCATTACGGACCCCCTATGGTAAAATCCTAGCTACACCATTGAGCCAGCTTAAAAACCTTGAGAATGGTGTTGCTTATTTATCTGTCATCAGCTTGTATGTTTCAGTTAAATCACCTCTGCATCTTCTTTTACCCAGGGTTGTTCATGCACACTTCTCCAATCTCTCCTCATACGTCAAAGTTCCAAATCCTTTGATCATCCTTGTTGCTCTTCGTGGCACTTTTTTGCACTAAGCTGCAAAATTTCTGGCGGTTTTTCGGCTTGCACAAATTTTTTCGGCTCATCGGCTAATGGCTGCGGCTTAGGGGTATGGTGGCATGGTCACAACCGTTGACGTGGCAAACATCATGGCTGCCCCAGATTTGGATAGAATAGAGTGCTACGACTGTCGTAGCCTACATACGCTCAAGTTAAAGTAAGTAAGTAATGGTTCATGAACACAATAAGTAGGTAAGTAAGTACCCAGTAATAAAGTGAATGATGTGTAGCGCTAAGACATAGGACGGTAATGTTCAGTTATAATTCCTATAACTGAAGCGAAACACTCAAGAACTTATGCCTCTACAGTCTTTTTCGAAGAAGTAGTGTCGGTACAATACAAGTTTAATAACTTTTACCTATTGTTTTGAATAAGTAAACGCGTAACGGCACACATGAGAATAGTAGCCGTTGGTGACATTTTAAATCCAGCACAGCTGCATCAAGAAGAATTTCTGACATTTATATAATGCAATAACAGTTCATTTCTGTTTATATCTTACGTTTATATTGTGTTCGTTTCCAAATTATCAAATATTGTTTCAATTTTTTTGTAAAATATTGTGTCAATTACTGTGGTCACCATTACTTACTTACTTATTAACGAGCAGAGGTAGGTTACGAGACCCATAGCACTATTTTTTCCAATTCTGTGGTGGCCATGATGTTTATGTTATGTGAGATTGCAACTGTGCCACCATAAACTTTTACCTATATTTGTACGTGTCTGTGGTTCCTTGTATTGTGCCTTTTAAAACTTCGTATAATGTCCCTCTACCCAAATGAGGTTTACCTCCTATGCTTGTCGTACAGTTATTATTGCTACTGTTCTAATGCTGGATTAAATTTTAATTAATTAGAATTAATAAATTTGAATAGACATAGTGTATTATAGTGAAATATGTACTCTATGGTATTTAATGTCTGATAACAATTACAGGGATGACGTCAGAACCAGCGAAAGACGATGGTCCAACAGAGCCGAAGCGCCTAAAGCAATCTACTCCCACTGATGAGCAGGCTCAGAAGTAAGGGTATACTTACATAGAATTTCCTGAATTTCTTTATGTGGCATTACAGAAGAAAGTAATTGTTCCTCTATTTGAAAGTTATGCAAGTTTGCTCTCAGAAAGACTACACTTTCGAAATTCTCATGTAATCATATATTAATGGGCGATTGGGCCTTTCGAATAGCTGACTTGCGTGCCTGGAACAGTCCTCCAGCGCCTATTCAGGAAGCCAAAAGCAATTATGATTTTAAGAGTCAAAACTGTACTAGCTATTTACTCTTAGCATTTGTGCTGACAGTTGAAGGTTTAAAGCATCCTAGAAGTAGCTTGCTACTGTAAATGCTATAGAAATTGTCGTAATAGCAATCACAATCGAAAAATGGGATCCAAACAGCCAAAAGATATGAAATAATGCACCATCTGAGGCAGACTAATAATCCATATTCTGTCTTTGGACAGCCAACAACTGCATAATTATATTGTATGTATGTATATATGTATGCATGTATATATGTATGCATGCATACATATATGTATGTATTTATGGATGTCTGGGTGTATCTGGACTTTGTATAGTGCGTTTTATGAAGCTCCGAAAAGGTCTGTGAAGTGTTTGTCGCGAAGATCTAACTGTAGGAATAGTTGCTACTCACAGAGTTAGAAGTTGTACACGAGAGTGTGTGTGCTTGTATGTGTAAGGCGCCCTTGTAATTTGTCGTTATTATTATGTATATTTGTGTGCATGTATCTGTGCGTATGTGTTGTATGTATATGTGTGTGTATGTATGTTTGTGTGTATGTATGTGTGTATGCATGTATGTGTGTATGTATGCATGTGCACGAATGAGTCGGAATGACGTAATGTCATGCAACTGGGTAATGACGGATTATGTAGAGCTACTTCCTAAAAGTTTTAGAGTATCAAATTGTTACATTTGCAGTGCTCAAAGTAGAAATCCTGCCACCGCGGTTATTGGAGGCGTGGAGCCGTACGTTAATGTTGCCGTCGCCAAACTGATTGAAATGGCAATTGCGAAAGTCGTAGGACCAGCTGGCGTCAACACTGCAATCACTGCGTTTCTTATACCAAAGGTGAAGCCAGTGGTGACTGGAGCCATAAGTGGTCTTGTTAACGGCATAGTAGATCTGGCTGGAATGTCTTTCGAATCCAACCTAGGAGGTGACCATCCGTCAGCAGAACCCGAAGGTAGGTTAATGCCGTTTCTGATTCTCTGACGTCTCGGATTTTGATAGAATGAATACACCGCTTCACCTGAAGCGACTATCAACTGATGCATTTTTGTACTGTGATATATATTTGAGTCGGACCTAGGAGGTGACCATCCGTCAGCAGAACCCGAAGGTAGGTTAATGCAGTTTCTGATTCTCTGACGTCTCGGATTTTGATAGAATGAATACAGCGCTTCACCTGAAGGGACTATCAAGTTATCAACTGATACCTTTTTCCACTATGATATATGCACTATATAGAAGTCAATTGGTTAGTAACAATTTAGACGAGATTAGCATGGCCTTGAACTAAATTAGGTTAGATTAAATAAGATCGGATTAGATTAGATCCGGTTGATTGTTTTGTGCTTTCTCGCCTATCTGCTTGGCATTGCATTTCCGCAGATGAAAAGTCTTTTGAATAATGTAAAACCCATTACTATTTATATTATTATCGTCACCACCATCATCAACGTCATCAACATCATTATCATCTTGACCGACGACAATATGCAGGAATTGGCCATGGCTTACACTCAAAAAAATAGGACAATCAGTGTCGAAGGCGTTATTGATCGATTTGGAAAAAAAATCTCTAGCTAAAGCTCTCAACCAGAGAAACCAAGACTCAACTGAAGGAAAGGAACTAATTTTTGGAATAGCAGTTGCTGTTGCTTTCCTTTTAAAGGCCTATAAGTAACCTGCTTCACTTCATAAAGCATTGTTAATGTGTTTTATTTAAGCCTTAAACGTCACGCTGTGAAATAAGAATGTAGTATCGAGAAAGTTGATTCCGCGATTGTGTAAAATTCTATGCCTCGAGATCGCCGATAGCCGATATTATTATCATCACCACCATCATCAACGTCATCGCCCTCCTGAAGCATTGTCGAATCGGCCACTATACAGTTCAGCAATGCTCGCAAATATTTTAGAAATAAAGTCCTTCTATTATGTCAAATTACTGTAGATAAAATCTTGGTGTCGCATTCAACTTCAATGATGTCCACTTGTCCAGCCCTACTCCTATCACTCTTCATACAATCTCAGCTGGGTGGCCACATTCTCTCTGCAAATATTGAGGATATCAAGAAAACTGAACGACTTGTTGGATCTACTTCACGTGTGGAGTCGTGGTACTCCCGATACGTCCCTCGAAGCAGGGCATATTTTAACAGATTTGGACTACTGGGACAAAGTTGGCCACGGCAATGCATTTTAGAGCATTTGCTGCCAAGTCGAGCCTGTTTTAGCCACTTTACCTGGGACAAATCACCCAAACTACTGGGACAAATCTTAAAACGACTGGGACATTTGTCCCACTAGTTATACAGTTAAAATATGCACTGCCTCGAAGTGTGAGAAATCTTTAATCGCTGAAAGAAACCACTCAGTCAAACACACCGATGATGAGAAATCGCTGGACGCATGGAGTGAGATAATAAGGATTTGGGTGTAAAAGGCGTAAAAACGAGGAAACACGTTGAAATGTTCATCAACGATCGTTCACCTCACTACAGCTTCATCAATAAAAGAACCATGATCTTCTCAGGCAGTGACAGAGCAGCAGACGAATTTACCATCGTGTCATTGAATAGTAAACCAAAGCCACAACTAAATAGGAAATCGGACTTGTGACGAACGGAGACCAGCACGAGGATCGCTAAACGAGAATAGTAACGATTAGAATCTGTTGTTGTCCGAACTTTTGCATTATGATGCACACATTCTTTGTCTTCAGTCTGCATCGGCTCTTCAGTACATACAACTGCAAACAGATCTTGCGGAGTAAGTATAATCCATTTTCTGTCTGCCTATCTGTAGTCTCTCTGTTCATACAACTGTGTCTGCCTGTTTGGCTGTTAATCTGTTTGTCTATTCATAAATCTGTCCAAAGATAGGGCCTATGCATTACATTCGTAATCGGCCGGGGACCGATTCCTTGTCTCGCTGGAAACTTTAACAAGTAGGCTTTAACGTTTTAACGACCAGCTGCATTGGGTTTCCCAGTCACTTTTAGTAGGTTACACGCTCGTCGTAAATTGTGTTAAGCTACCACTTATAGGGGTATACGTTAATAACCGCCATCACAAAACCGCGATCGTCAAACTAGCGATCACAAAATAGCGATTCAGAAAACCGCGAGTGCACAAAATAGCGACAACCAAAACAACGATTTAATAGATTTATTTCCAATGTACTCGTAGACTCTAATTTATAAGTTAAAACCTCACAAAATAGCGTTTAAGCGTCGTTTGTTTCCGAAAGGCCTATACTCGTAGACTCTAATGTAAGTCTCACAAAAATAGCGTTTATGCGTCTTTCAACGATCTAATTTAATGTTACAAGTTTAATGTGAAACCTGTCTTTAAAATGTCTAACGAAGTATAGGCTACTTATCATTTTAATGTTAAAGCTGGAGAGCGATGCAAATAAGGTAATCTTGGCTTTTTGCGTCTGAAATTATTTACAGTGCATGAGCGATGAAAACATTTTATAATGAAACTCAAACTAGAAGTTGGAAGATTGCTGAAAATATTACTGAAACAAGAAGCTGGATGATCGATGAAAATACTACTAAATAAAACTCAAACTAGAAGTTGGAAGATTTATGAAAATATAGCTCAAACTAGAAGCTGGATGATCGATGAAAATATAATTGAAACTATAGAAGCTGGATGAGCGATGAAAATATAGCACACATTTGAAGCCAAAATATTAACCAAAGAATAATACAAATGATTCCATTAAAAAATAATTAAAGTACCTAAACTGCAGGATTACCACAGTTGTATTAGTTTACTTCAGACTTTGGAAGACATTGGAAATAAATCGATGAAATCGCTGTATTGGTTGTCGCTATTTTTTGTTTACGTTAATTGTTCATCGTAAGTGGCAAAATCGCAGTTTTGAGCCTCGCTGTTTTGCCGCAGTCGCGCTTTTGTGAATCGCTATTTTGTGATCGCTATTTTGACGATCGCGGTTTTGTGATCGCGGTTATTAAAATCCTTATAGGTTGTAACTAGGCTACTGAAAGGAGGTGCACGCGCTGCATTCGTTGACAGGATATCTTTAATAAGCTAGTTGGGTATGAGAAACGTCACCCACCTAGTCGATCCTGACCAAACGGTCATGTTAAGATTGTCAGTTTTGACCTTGTGATTATTTCTATACAAATTACCCTCTTCTGGAAAGCATTGGCCCTACTTACTGATCTACTACGCTCCACAGCGTGTTTGGGAACCTGGGATGCCTCGCTTCTCTTCACCCGCGAGCGTGTTCCCATTCCGTAAACCTTCTGCTTTCGATTCCTAAATTACGACCCCTTCCCTCAGCAGAGTGCACAAATCTAATTTTCATACTACAGTAGGATACGTATGTTGTTGTATGCATGCTTGCAGTTTTATGTATATAGGGATTACATATTTATATATATGTAGGCCTAGGGCTATATATGTACTTGTATATCCCAAATACATGCAAATATAAATATATATATATATATATGTATATATATACATATATACGACACGAATGGTAGTTGAATCTTTTGGAAGTGGCTTAAATTGTATCCGGAAATGCGCATTCACTGAAAGAACAGAGGATGTACGAGTATACTATACATGGTTATCTCTCTGGCAAAACAAGACCCAAAGGACGATTCTTTGTCCAGAATTCTGTGATCTAGCTCTACGATGCTCTGCCTAGCAATGAATTGATATATATATATATATATAATATATAATATATATATAATATATATATAATTTATATATCCATGGCGAATCAATTCATGGCTATAGGCATATATATAAAAATATATATAATAAATATATATATATATGGCGAATCAATTCATGACTAGATATTATATATAAATTGTAACATATGAGTGAATGTATACGTGTGCGGATGAAAATACGAGTGCACGATAATACATTCATGGTTTAATGGTTTTGTTTTTAATGTGTGGATCGTCTAGACACGAGTTCCAAGGAACGAGGCATGCTCGACGACAAATCAGCGATTTCGGTGAATGTGTCTTCTATCAACTGTTCCGGTTCATTCTCCTACACAAGCAAGGAATCTATACATTGATGAACTAATTGCTCACGTACGCATAACATTTAGCATAATTATATCCTTGACAAAACACAGCATCGAAGGCGCTGAGAAGACCAAGAAGTCTGCGATACAGTTCTATGCGATGCTCTGCATGCAGCTTAGCTCACGAACTGACATATAGTCCTAAATATATATATATGTGTGTGCGTGTGCGTGTGTGTGTCCATTTTAATCGACCTGTGATTTCCTCAAGCAGATTGTCGATAGTGATACGATATGCAGATATGCTTACAATCACTGACGAGAGCAACATTTCTTGGTCTTCAACATGAAGTGGCGTTGTAGGCTATGTATAATCCATTTCTGTCTGTCTATCTGTCTTGCTCGAAGTTCATATATTTATCTGTCTGACTATCACTCATCTACAAATCTCTATGCATTAAAACCGCAAACAGCCGGGAAATATTCCAGGCGTCGCTGGAAACTTAAACGAGTAGGTTTTAAACTAGCACAGTGGTTGGTACAGACTAAACTAAATTAGCTACGAATAAGATGACATAAATAACGACAAAAATCGTTTGTTAGACAATGTCCAACAAAATTACGGCTACGGGAAGACGAAAACGCGTCAAATAATCAGATGCCCACAAATCATTGGCAGTGACGAAAACTGGGTGAAGGTAACGCACAAATCCGTCGTCCACTGCCTTCGAATATCATAGCAACAAGAAGGATGAAGTACACCGCCAGCAGAGAGCGCCTTGATTTTCCTTTTGTTTATCTTAATCTGACCTCTACGCAGACCGGAGACGAACAATTAGTGTCATACCTGATTGACCTTCAAGGAGACATACTGTGTTTGCAAAGTGTGACAGAACAACAGTTCGTATTTCTACAGACACAATTGGCCGCGTCAGACTAACCATAGAGACAGGCAAAGACAAAAGATGCGGCATTGTGAACGAAAAAGTAACATCGATGGACGAAGAAGCAAAATTGGGTGTTGAAGCAGCATACAAAGAAAGGCAACATTTGGCTGTCCACGGACTTGACATCTGAAAGTGATTTCCGAGTGATTTCATGTGCTCTTAAATTGAATCTTTCTGAACCAGAGAATATGTCCATTTTCATCGACCTGTGATTTCCTCAAGCAGGTTGTCGACAGTGATAGTGATACGATATGCTTACAATCACTGACGGGACCAACATTTCTCGGTCTTCAGCATGAAGTGGCGTTGTAAGTATAAGCCAAGTCTGTCTGTCTATTTGTCTTTCTCGAAGTTCATATATATATATCTATCTGACTATCACTCATCTACAAATCTCTATGCATTAAAACCGTAAACGGCCGGGAAATATTCCAGGCGTCGCTGGAAACTTTAACGAGTAGATTTTAAACTAGCATATATATGTAGTAGCTGGCAGACTAAACTAAATTAGCTACGAATAAGATGACATAAATAACGGCAAAAATCGTTTGTTAGACAATGTCCAACAAAATGACGGCTACGGGAAGCAAGACGAAAACGTGTCGAATAATCAGATGCCCACAGATCGTTGGACTGACAGTGACGAAAAGCTGGGTGAAGGTAACGCACAAATCCGTCGTTAACCGCCTTCGGATATCATATAGCAACAAGAAGGATGAAGTACACCGTCAGCAGAGAACGCCTTGATTTTGCCTTTGTTTCTCTTAATCTGACCTCTACGCAGACCGGGGACGAACAATTAGTGTTATACCTGATTGACCCTCGAGGAACAATCCTGTGTTTGCAAAGTGTGACAGAACAACAGTTCGTATTTCTACAGAAACAATTGGCCGCGTAAAACTAACCCATAGAGACAAAGACATATATGCGGCATTGTGGACGAAAAAGTAAAATCGATGGACGAAGAAGCAAAATTGGGTTTGAAGCAGCATACAAAGAAAGGTAACATTTGGCTGTCCACGGACTTCAAATCTGAAAGTGATTTCAGAGTGATTTCATGTGATCTTAAATTGAATCTTTCTGAACCAGAGAATATATCTATTTTCATCGACAGTGATTTCCTCAAGCAGGTTGTCGACAGTGATAGTGATAGGCCTACGATATGCTTACGATCATTGACAAGAGCCACGTTTCTTGGTCTTCAACATAAAGTGGCGTTGTAAGTATAACCCATTTCTGTTTGTCTATCTGTCTTGTTCGAAGTTCATCTATCTGTCTGACTATAATTCATCTACAAATATCTATGCATTAAAACCGTAAACGGCCGGGAAATATTCGAGGCGTCGCTGGAAACTTTGAGTAGGTTTTTAATTAGCATAGTGGCTGGCACCGACTCCAAAATCTGTCCAAAGATCTATGCATTACAACCGTAAGCCTCCAGCACCAATTTCCAGGCCTCGCTGGAAACTTTAAACTAACACTTACATGTTATAACATTTGAAAGGATGTGCGCTGCATTTGTTGACAGCTGGGAGATCTTCACTGAGAAGCTAATTTGGTATGAGAAACGTCACCCACCGAGTTCTCACAACACGTTCATGTTGAGATTGTCAGTTTTACCTTAGAACTGATTATTTCTATATAAATTGTCATCCGTTGCTAATCCAAAGCTAAGCGCAGGGCATCAGTTTGATAACAAGAGCGGTACCGTACTTGGAACGGCCAGAGAAGGACCGCTACTTTAAAGCTGGGGCTGACATCGCGAACTGACACGAGAGGCCGCCCAGAAGTTGGCGTCCCCACGGCGGTGACCGGTTACATGTGAACTGAGATAGGCAAAAAAACGAGCGACATTACGGCGCCAGAAGGCAAGTTCAGTTGGCCAGCAATCTTAATAAATCGCATCGTCGCTTAAACTGCATGTTCTCTATTGCGCTGTCGAGGTTCGAAGTCAGTCGTAAGAAAGATCACGGAAAGTAACAATAGCCATATAGTTCCGACAGGAAGGAATAACAGGAAACGAGGCGTAATAGTAAAAGAATCGTTGAGAATAGTCACGACAGCCTTTTTACCTAGTTGGCGATAAAGTTACAAATCCATAGTTGTCGCCGAAAATACAATGGGCTCGAGTTTACGTATACGGATGCGAGGCACTTGCATATCTCCCAATGTAGCTGAGCGCAACGATCGCAGACCTGGTCGACTAAAGCTTCCTGACGTATGTCCGTGTGATGCCGACCAACAGGGCTCGCCCCAGAAAAAGACGAATTTTTCTTTCATTTCATGTTACTATTTTGTTGTAACGTGTAATAATAATAACCTTCGTTATTTTACTGTGTTTCGATAGGTGCCTTTGGATTTTCTGGCAGCAAGTTTTCTGTTTGAGGAGCAATGGGCGATGGGATGGTTGCACTGCGGCTCCATATTGTCGGGTTTGTGTGTGTGGGGCGATGGGCGATGGGATGGTTGCACTGTGGCTCCGTATTGTCGGGATTGTTTGTGGGGCGATGGGATGGTTGCACTGTGGCTCCGTATTGTCGAGTTTGTGTGTGGGGCGATGGGACGGTTGCACTGTGGCTCCGTATTGTCGGGATTGTTTGTGGGGCGATGGGATGGTTGCACTGTGGCTCCGTATTGTCGGGATTGTGTGGGGCGATGGGATGATTGCACTGTGGCTCCATATTGTCAGGTTTGTGTGTGGGGCGATTGGATGGTTGCACTGTGGCTCCGTATTGTCGGGATTGTTTGTGGGGCGATGGGATGGTTGCACTGTGGCTCCTTATTGTCAGGATTGTGTGTGGGGCGATGGGATGGTTGCACTGTGGCGTCGTTTTGTCGGGATTGTGTCTGGGGCGATGGGATGGTTGCACTGTGACTCCATATAATCGGGTTTGTGTGGGGCGATGGGCGATGGGATGGTTGCACTGTGGCTTCGTATTGTCGGGATTGTGTGTGGGGTTTGCTGTTCGATTTGAATTTGTATTTAGTTTTTTTTATTTGTATTTAGTTTTTTGTATGTGTATTTGTATTTAGGTTTTTACATTTGTATTTAGTTTTTTTGTATGCGTATTTGTATTTAGTTTTTTGCATTTGTATATAGTTTTTTATATTTGTATTTAGTGTTTTGTATTTGTATTTAGTTTAACGAAAAAACAAACAACAAAGGAAACAAGCGACAAAATAAGCAACAAAATAAACAACAAAACAAACGACAAAGTAAACAACAAAATTAACAACAAACAATCAAGACAAATTAAACAAAACTACACCCATGCTGAGCCTCTGGCGTGGCTTAAAATCCCGTAAGCTCGTTAAGGCAGAGGGGTCCCTGGCGTGGCTTGAAATCCCGTATGCCCATTGTGTAGTTTTTGCATTGTTTGTTTTGTTGTTTATTTTGTCGTTTGTTGTTTGCTTTGTTTGTTTTATTGTTCATTTTGTTTATTTTCTTCGTTTGTTGTTAGTCTTGTTGTTTATTTTGTTGTTTGTTTTGTCGTATGTTGTTTGTTTTTATTTTGTCGTGTGTTGTTGTTTGTTCTGTTGTTTATTTTGTCGCTTGTTATTTGTTTTGTTTATTTTGTCATGTGCTTATTTTGTCGAGTGTTTGTCTTTTTGTTTACTTAGTCGTTTGTTATTTGTTTTGTCATCTTTGTCGTTTGCTGTTTATTTTGTCATGTTTTTGTTTCGCTGTGTATTTTGTTGTGTTTTGTTTATTTTGTCGTGTGCTGTTTCTTTTGTCGTTTTTTGTAATGAGCTGAGGGATTGGAAGGAGGATGATAGAAGGGGACTAGACTAGCAGGAAAAGTGGAGGAGGTGGAATGGAGACAGGGCATCAGCAGCAAATTCTACATAGAAACGACAAAGATTGCCTGAAGGTTAAAGTCTAAATATCGGTTAGTTTTAATTTATGCAAAAACTCATATTAGATGCTGTTAGGCTAATTATTATAATGCTAGTCTATAGTAGGCCTACAATGATACAGACTTTGAGAAGGACGCAAATTAAATAATCTCTCTTTCTCTGTCTCTGTCTGTCTCTCAAATTGCCTCTGATTATCAAGTATTGACTTCTAGCACGTTAATTAATCTAACATTATTCATTCATTCATTCTTTGTTTTCATGTCTATCTCTGTCTGTCTGTCTCCATCTCTGTCTGTCTGTTTGTATGTCTGTCTCGCTCTCTGTTTATGACATATACATGCAAAGCTAAGACACTTGTAACCGTGGTCACTGGTCCATTTAGCAAGGCTATACCAGACGGTCTTTCGGTTGGTCGGCAGTCCGTTTAGTACAGTTCGGTAGAGAAGCGAGGGGAGAGGGAGAAACGGGGAGGAACAGAGGATTTTCCCCAGAAGGCGCATGTTTTTCCAAAACTCCGGCGCAGATGTTTTAGCGTAATAGGTTATTTTGCAATGTTTCAAAGAGGAATGTGTCATTCGCCTATATCTTCTATATTTTTGTTACAGTTTTCTTCAATGAAACGAAGATGAAGATCGGCCATCCAAGATGTGAATGGCAGAATATGATTTAATGTAGGCCCCCTACTGTCAGTTGTATGAATGCTGACTGGTGACAATCACCATGCTGACTATTTTTATACTCTATTTTCATGATTGGCTTCCGTAGTAGGACTAAATGCTTCTAATTAACAGTTATGGGAAGGCAGACTGAATTTTTTATAATCTTCATTATTTCAAACTGACAGGCGCAGTAAGATTACATTGAAACATGAAAGTACAATTAAGATTTTAAGTAAACACATGGTATATTCGAATTCTACTTCTCTGTCGAGACGCTGATGGAGGGTTTTAGTGCTGACGAAAACAGAATGACTGGTATTCTTCTGACAAAGATTGTGGTTGAAATTTAGCAAATGTTTTCATTCATTGGTGCAAAACAAACAGAAACGAAAAGCAATTATTCATTTCATTTATCCACTTATTCCTCTATCCATCAGTCATTCATCCATCTATCCATCCCTTCACTACATTCGTTCAATCGTTTGTTCATTATTTTAACTGTTTCGGAACAAGGAGCTAATTGAGAAATGGTAGTACAGCGATTAAACTCCCTAGAATTGTCCTGTATAGCGAGTCTTTCCTTTCTTCCGTCCGTTCGTTAACTCGCTCATTCATTGAGTCATTTCAGGTACTCCGTCGTTTATTTATTAATTCATCTATCCATCCATCTAATCATTTCCTAATTCATGCATTCGGCGAATTTATGCAGCTACTCTAAAATGCGTTTGGCTCTTAGTATAATATGATTAGCTATCGTCAACGACGTCAAGAGTAGGCTTGATAGACTAGTTACACCACCTGCTGCCCTTGAACCAAGGAAAGGTTTACGTTCAGCGTCAGAAGGAGACTTTATAGAGCAAAAGGTCAAATCTTCAATTTGGAAATAGGATGTTTGAAGTGGCTGGCCCAGCTGAATGGAACTCTCTGCCAGAATCAGTTCCAAGATCCACTTCAATAAACACTTTCAAAACTAAACTCAGAACTCATAGGCTATATTCTCCAAGCATAGGCGTAATTTGTGGGGGTACGACCGTACGAGGGGTAGCCGTACCCCCCACTTTTTGGACTCGGGGTACCGTACCCCTACGTTTTGAACAATGCCTGTCAATATTTTATTACTGTGCCTTCCAAAGATCGCAGTCTCCGCCTTGCTGTGTGTATGTAAGAAATTGTACCCCCCCACTTTTTAGACCAAAGTTACGCCCCTGGTTCTGGGATTAACTCTGCAGCAGAGAAAAGAAAGGAATCTGAGGATTATTCTGTTTGGAGTTTCTACAGCAAGAAGCGGATTAAGATGCCGAGACTATCTGAATCTTCAGTTTGGATTAGTCTCGTTGAATCAAGTCCTGAGGAGGTTACGCTAATTTCTTTCTTTATTAGAATTTGTTCCAACAGGCTGAATCGGTTTATATTTGTAGAAATGCTTGTTTTGCTGTGAATTAAACTATTGTTTTAATATTAATAGACAAAAGTATAAATTAATCTCAGTCTTTTATAGGGATTGTAGAAATGTTAACAGGGCCAGAAATATTTATGCCGCGCCAAGATGGAGACTCGGGTATAGACACTCTATCAGTAGGTCTTCTAGACCTAGTTCTGCCATAGATGCGACTCTGGATCGCTTGGAGTTATTTATGCAGCGCCAGAACGAGGAATAGCTAGTGCTTATGCAGCGCCAGAATGAGGAACAGCGTTTATGCAGTGCCTACATAATAGACTAGCGTTACAAGGCGAAGAACAGCATTCGTTAATGGAGCACCAGATGGATATTTTGGAACGACAAGGAGCTAATTGAGAAATGGTAGTAGAGCGATTAAACTCCCTAGAATTGTCCTGTATAGCGAGTAAGCCAGTAAGAGAGACTGGTACAGAGACCACAGTGGACCCTAATTATGTCTGGGACGTGGTTACGACTTATCCAGTTGTCGTGGAGAACCACATTGCCCACCGTTAAATCTGGGAATCGAGGAGAAACCTCCCGATTCCGTGATACTTCCTATTAGGAACTATAGAGCCTCAGCCGCAATCCCGATTATATTATGGAGGAGTGGCTGGAGCTATAGAGCACCGTCGAGTTCGAACCATCAACACCTGTTGATCTTTGCAAATTCTTCCCCCATGGTTTCTGCAACAGCACGGAGCACTTCCCGAAGTGGCGCCCCTTATAATCAGGGAGGTCACACTTACCAGGTAAGCCAACGTTTCACCTATAATATAACATTTGAAAGGAAGTGCGCTGCATTCGTTGACAGCTTGGAGATCTTCACTATTGAGATAGTCAGTTTTGACATCTTGATTATTTCGATATAACTATCCCTCCGCTGCAACATTAAAGCTAAGTGCAGGCACCAGCTTGATAACAAGAGCTGCATCGTCCATGTCCCATGGAGGTACGAAGTAGGCCTACTTACTGATCTTCTGCGATCCACGGGGAATCGTGGTTGCCTCGCTACTCTTCACCCGCGGCCTTCCCTTTCCATAAAACTTCCGTGATTTTGAATCTTAAATGACGACTCCTTCTCCCGGCAGATTACTTACTTACTTAGTCCTTCCCGTGCAGAGCTGCACATCGGGCAACGCAGTTCCTCCATTCTTCTCTGTCCTTCGCCACCTCGACCGCATCCTCCACCGTCATCTCGAGACATCTCAGATAATCCCCGGCAGATTGCACAAATCTAATTTTCATATTGTGCATAATGTGATGACTGTATGCATGTTTGCAATTTTTTTATATGGGGAATCTTGGGATTGTATATTTATATAATTTCCAATACCTACCTTTTGTCTAGGGGTCAGCCGGGTAGACATTTTCCACCGAGTACCGAATCCGATTATTTGGATGCACTATTTGCCGGGTCCGGGTACGAACCGAGTACCATTTGTTCCATACGCGAAGCCTCGCATTATCATGTAATGAAATATTATCTAAATAAGTTTTTGTACTTGTAATAACAGACTAATACATTTTGAATTTTAGAATAAATAATCAATGAAATGGACTTCCAGTGTTGGTGTTTTTGTACTTTTCTTCTTAAAAATGAATATGCCAGATGAAGCTCATAGCTGATATTATGAGCCTATACCAATTCCAGCATGTGACGCTGTCAAGCAACTATTTGCGTGTACAGTATTTGCCGAGGCGAATACTTCCGCATAGTGCCGAAAAACTGGATATTCGGCCGAGACAAATGTCCGAGGCGATTTCCGGCTGACCCCTACTTTGTCAGGTCTCAGGCTATATGCTTGAGGTCCTGCATTGGCTAACTGTCAGCCAGCGTGTGGTGTATAGGTTGTTTCCCACATTCCTAATCTGGCGGTGCCTGCTAGGCTGTGCTCCAGCCTATCTGCGGGTCCTTTGCCACCCCGTGCAGGGAGTCCAGGGTGGCCTACACCTCCGCTCTTCGGGGAAGGGGTGCTAATTGTGCCTTTTGCTCGCATGGCCTCCGCGCAGAATCGTGCTTTTTCAGTGGTGGGCCCGACGGCATGGAACAGGCTCCCTCCAGAGCTGCGCTTGCTCCCAAGAACACCCTCTGATACGTTCTACACTCGATTGAAAACTGTCTTGTTTGGCCGTGCTGGAGTCGGGAGCACCTCTGAGTAGCTCCATTGAAGAGGTGCTATATAAATACTCGAATGAATGAATATAAATGTATTATCACCATACATACATACATAGACATACGTACACACAGACACACATACATATAGGCATACATTTAGGCTAACCTGAAAGCAAGGCGCTCGTTCACTACTGTAAGTAGGGCCCACTGCTGTGCATTATGTATGTGCACGAATGACATAAAGTCATGCAAATGAGTGTCGACAGATTATGTAGAGCTACTTCTACGAAGCCTTAGAGTACCAAATTTTTACATTTGCAGAACACATGTTCGAAAAGTAAACAAGTCCAACACCACCTTGATTCCAGGTTTGGAAACAGTTATCGAGCCTTAGGGGCCGTCCACATATTACGTACGCAATGAGGGGGTCGGATTTAGGCGATTTTGTGTACGGGTGCGAACGGGGGGTGGAATAAAAGTGTACGTACGCAAAATAAATTTCTAATTATGACGTCCACATTAGCCTATTTATAACTCTGTATTGTCCTATAGTCGTCCGATGGCATTTTATTACATTATATAAAAGCCATGTGCAGTTATTCTGTGCTGTGAACGAGACACCTATAATTTGTCTATATTGGCATCCTTCAATCTGGCCTAAAGTGCAGGCGTCTACCCGAATCGCCGAATCCCGAATCGCCGAAAGCCCTTAAACTGCAAAATCGGCCGAATCGCCGAAAGCAGTTTTCATCCAAGCGGGCGATTTGCCGAAAACCACTGCCGACTCGAATCGCCGAATCCCGAATCGCCGAAAGCCCTTAAACTGCAAAATCGGCCGAATCGCCGAAAGCAGTTTTCTACCAAGCGGGCGATTTGCCGAAAACCACTGCCGACTCGAATCGCCGAATCCCGATTCGCCGAAAGTGATCAGAGTTCGATATCCCGAAAGCTAGTGCACAGAATCTGGCGGGCGGAAAGTAAAGATGTTGCGTCCATGCCTACACTGACCCGTATATAATAATAATAATAATAATAATAATAATAATAATAATAATAATAATAATCTTTATTAATTCAAACTGACAAGTACGCAGTAAGATTACATCATATATATACTACATATATATGTAATATATATATATAGTATATACTTACCTACACATATATATGTAGTATACGTCACTCACCAACAAAGAATTAGAGTTTACTTTAATAAGATTTATTGTGATTATACGCAACGCAACCGCAGCCATTGACACGGTTCCCATGACGTCTATCAAGAGATCAGTGTGTATCTATAACCTAGGGCATTGTATGTATATGTACAGCCAGTGTATATCTAGATATACACTGGTCATTGTATGTATATGTACAGCAAGTGTATATCTAGATAGACACTGGTCAAAATAGTTTCGGCGAATCGGCGGCAATACGATTTCGGCGATTCGGGATTCGGCGATTCGCTACGAAGAGCATTTTCGGCGATACGGCCATTCTACACAAAATAGTTTCGGCGATTCGGCGGCAATACGATTTCGGCGATTCGGGATTCGGCGATTCGCTACGAAGAGCATTTTCGGCGATACGGCCATTCTTCACAAAATAGTTTCGGCGATTCGGCGGCAATACCATTTCGGCGATTCGGGATTCGCTACGGCACCAAAGTGCAGACAGTCGGGCTGCCTGGAGCTGTTGAGACACTTTCTGCAGCTGGTCTTCGGGGGGGGGGTGCGTCAAGTGTACGTACGCAGGGGGGGGTGTGGAAGAAAGTACGCTTGCGAACAGGGGGTACAATTTTCCCGGATTTTTGCGTACGTATTATATGGATGGCCCCTTAGAGTATCACTTTTTACATTTGCAGAACACAGGTTCGAAAAGTAAACAAGTCCAACACCACCTTGATTCCAGGTTTGGAAACAGTTATTGAAACTGCTGTGACGACGATCATGGAAACGGCCATAAGCAAAATCGCTGGATCAAGTGAAGTAGGTTCTGCAGTGGCTCCATCTGTCAGTGGCTCCATCTGTTAGCGCTATTGTTAATAGATTACTGTCCGGGGTCATGGATATTGTAACAGGGGCTGCCGAATCTGTTTGCTTCATGGATCGAAAGGTGCAAGAGTTCTGCGACAAATGCAGTCTTCTGAAAAATCAGCTTCTGCATTCTGAATTTTACTGCACTCGTAAGCAGAGTGCGACCACGTCAGTGAAATATCAGCACTCGTGAATAAGGTGGTGCCCAGCACTTGGCTTTTAAGTGGCGCTTTAGACATTTGCAGTTCCAGACTAACTATGCCTCATCGTGCATACTAAACAGGCCAATGACCATTTTCAGTAAGCTCTATGACTGGCTTGCACAATCTAACACTTAAGCAGGGTCAACAGACTACACGCTACAGCTGTGAATTATACATGTGCACTCTAAGCAGACGATATCGTCAAACTTCGTCAGTCACGTTAATGTGTGTTCAACTTGATAAACCAATTATGGACCGACTGCATGGTGCTTCATGCAGGTAAACTGCATAAGAACCAAATAGTCTGAATTATCTGAACTAGACGCCTATCTGGCTTCAGATCCGAGTGTATCATTTTCGTTCCATGTCTTTGTCTTTCTGAAGTCTGTGTTCCCTCCACAAATGGCCATAAAGAGCTCTGGCTGCTAGCCTCGTACCTATCCTTGTCACATGCCCAAACAGTCCTTTTCCCAACGCCTCCTTAAATTCCTACAGTTACTCGGTTAGCCACTTAGTGGCCAAAGCTCCCTGCTAACTGTTTACTTTTATTACATGGATATTTATTTATTTTGTTATTTTAAGGTGCTTCTTCAGAATTAATCCTGACCGAGAAGAGCAAAGGCCGAAAGGAAGAAGTACAATTTAAATCCAAAAGTGATTACACTGTTCCAAAGCATTGCAGACTTTGAGTGGCTGAGTTAATGTGGATTTGTTCGCTTTAATATGAACAGTCAACTCGACAAAGAAGCCAACCAGTTCACTCAACAGCCAACGAAAACTCATTTATCTGAACCAGATAGATTGGCAATACGTGAAACGTAAGCTCAATGATCTTAACATTTGTCGATTTAACCTAATTTATCTGCCGAATCCAATCTGGAGCATCTGAGAGAAACAAAGAAACTGCAGGAAGGTTATTGTACAGGTAGCAAGGTTTGAAAGTTAAAGTGGCAAACGGTTATCTGATATCACTTTAGAGGGACAAGGGAAGCTTTCGACTTAAAAATTGTAAGGCAGATAAGATGAACAGGCTGGCAAAGAAGGCAGAGTGTGCAATATTCCCACCCTTTCCATCAGTTTAGTATTTATGCAGATGATCAGAGCACAGAAACTTAAACGATTTCAATGGATGACTGTCAATGAGCCATCCCCATCAAACTACTGATTGTTAGACTATTATAATGACTACCAAGTATCTCTATTCGATAGAGGGCAGTAACTGAAAAGAACATTATAATGAGGTCCAGTCTGCATACTACACAGCAGGTTTCACTGGTGTTATTTACATCAAGAAAGAAACATTGTCTTTTGCAGCCTTTCTGATAGTCACCGCCATGATCCGACTGCAGTATGGGCTCAATTAGAACCAGCTATCATGCACATTCGTCACCTGCATCCTACTATTGACTTGATCCAGTTCTGGAGTGATGGCCCAACTATGCGGTATCACAACACGCACAAATTTATGCTCTTTAGCCACAGTCACAGGCTTGGGCTGTAAAGTTGCAACTGGAACTTTTTCACCTCGGCCATGGAAAAGAGGCTGCAGATGCCGTTGGCATAGTACCGGTACTGAAGCGTTGTACAGATGGCACTGAAAGCAATGGTTTAGAGATCACCTGGTGGTAAAAGAAAAGTCACTCTCCTACCTTCATCAGTGCCGGGAAGATAGTACCTGCCAAAAGATATTTCGTGTTTCTGTGAGACATCTTTCATGTGTGCCTGTTATGCTGCCAGATATGTCCACTTCCCCATTAGTATATATTCGTTTATTATATAAGAATGGCACACCGCATTCATGTACAAGAAGAAATAATAACAAAAAAGAAGAAAAGGCTCATTCTGTTGAAAATAGACTGCCATGGACCGCTAGTCAGTGGCAGACGTGGGCGAGGCGGACAGACTAATGCCGAGACTTCCTTGCTTTCAGTACCCTAGGAATAGCAATCCTTATTAGGCAACTCATAGTCATGAAGCCTTGGTCAAAGATGATAAGTTCTCTTGACCTTTAGGGGGAACAGCCTACTGCGAACGTGGTCTCCATTACAATTTCATAAAGAGCCTGCTGATACATCAACAACTGTGACTGACAAAGTCACCTGCTCTTGAGTCTTTTGCCGTGCAGCTATTGCTGCTGCAACAATATAAATCACTGACACCCTCTGCTTTGAGATTAGAATTAACCACTGCCAGATTCTGTGATAGCCGAGGTAAGAGAATTGTAGAAAGTGTCAAATCGTCAGCAGTTAATTTCCAGTATGTCTTTATTTCATTACGTTATACTAATTTCCAAATAAGAGTTCCACCTGCGTTCGAGTCTTCAGCCACAGCTACTGTTGCTGCAACAACATCGACAAGCTCTTGTGGCAGAAATAAATGCATGGCTCAACCTCAGACAACAACTCACGATCTAGTTAGAAACGAATACACCATAGAGCCGTTGGTCCATCTATTCGTTGGCAGAGAATCTGTCAAAGGAAATTCAATTTAGCTGAAGCCATACGTCTGATCAACGCCGACAGCGATGAGGATTGATAGACAGGTCCTGATAAGCCTACACATACAATGAGTTGAAACTGTGTTAATTATTTTCTGGTTGATGATCGAATTTATTTCTTCACGTATTTTGTTATCTCGTTACTTCTCCAATTTAGTGCCTACGTCTTGCTTAACTCTTGCAGCAAGCTGTAACATTTAGTTGTAGCTGTTTTCTGTCTTACAATTATGTCTCCGTTACTAGAAATTGTACCTACAGGCTACAACCGACAGTTAATCAATATATGTTTCACACTGGTGCCTAAATTATGATGTCGACTACGCATTATCTGATGCCACTTGAAATGACAAAGGACGCTTGCGATTTTAGAAACTAATGTTGAAGACTGTATGGCAGATAAGATCAACTGGTTGGTAGAGAAGATAGAGTGCGCAATAGTCCAACTCACCGGCCGCTGAAGCCCAGTGTCAAAATGTTGTGGAGCTCCTGCAACTAGCTAGGAACAATTCTTGTTCTAAGATGGTCATTTTGGTGATTTTGTTGGCTTCTTTATCAGCAGCTGTTGTCTTGTCACTCAAATTACCTCTGGTAGGTTGGCCCTTGTTCCTGTCGATCGATATTATAAGTAGGGCATAACCGGTTTTGGTTTTTGGCAATTTCGGATACTGGATAGCATAGGCTAGTGGTCAAAAACCCAAGGCCCGGGGACCATCCAACAGAAAAAATATGTAAATTGTTGAATTAGTGTCTTGAAACTAATCTTTCACCTGCATCTGAGCAAAAACTATGCATGGGTTTTGCAATGCAGGTATCTTTCCAGTGTCAACAAAACGGTAGTTGCATTCAAAGTGAATGGTGCATTAGCAATACACCTGGTTCTCTGAGACATTTCTGTGTGCATTTGCAGGATATACGTGACATCGTTTGAAATGATTCCAGCTGACTTGGCTAAGGTGAAGCCAACCACTAGACAACCAAAACACTTAAAAGAGTTGGTTGGATGGCAGTGATGAAAGAAAATTTGCAAACACCACAGAATGCCATCTGTATTCAACATTCAATTACATCAGTGACACATTGGAATGGCTCCAGGTGTATTGCTAATGCACCATTCACTCTGAATGCAACTACCGTTTTGTTGACATTGGAAAGATACCTGCACTGCAAAACCCATGCATAGTTTTTGCTCAGATGCAGGTGAAAGATTAGTTTCAACTTTCAAGACACTAATTCAACAATTTACACATTTTTTCTGTTGGATGTGCACAGTTTTATTCAATGACTTCTCTGGTGCACTATGAGCATCACATACTCTTAGTCTGCACTTTGGAAAGTACTACAAATATCCGATAATCAAATGAAAAAGATTCCAGCTGCTACCAAGCCACAGTTTTCAACCGAGATAGGCAAGTAAAAGACAAAGATCAAGGCCTCTCCAAAAAATCATGAACCGAAATGGCAGATTTCAATACTAGGGCATCTTCAAACGCATGACACTCCTGCAGCACCCTCACACAATACTACCCAAAACTTTCTCAGCGTGAATGGGATCTGCTTTGTCATAATAAATCTTCCCACCAACAGTGTATGGTCAGTGTGAAGGTAACAACAGTGTATGGTCAGTGTAATCATTATAGGTGAGTTCGTTATGGTCACAGAGAGTGTTGAAATCTAAACAAATTTCTGCCCTGGCCGGGATTTCAATCTCTGACCTCTCGTTCAACAAAGCAACATGCTAACCCATCACATCACTTTACTGCCTTGCAATCTGTCCATTGCTCTTTCCAGATATGTAATTGCAAGTAGCTGAAAATGTGTAAAAAGGTCTTGCCAAGTCAACAAAAAAGATGCACACTAAAGAGTGGGCATGCTCCAGTCATCAAGAAAAAGTTTCACAGTCCATAAACAGCATCGAATGCACATACAATGATATATATCCTGCCAATGGAAATTACTGGTTACAGGCATACGCAATTTGTAAAATCCACATCGGCTGCAAGTACAAATTTAAACTGCCCGAAATCACATTTTGACTGCTACGAGGCAGGAATACTCGCTGAAAGTGCTACAGCCGTTTAGTATTCAACCTATTTATACATTGACTTGACACTAATAAACGATATTACTGGAACTCTGATTGAACATTTGTCTTAGCTTCACTTTTTACTGAGAAGATGGATAACAAATCCTTCCTTACTCCCAGGACACCTTCAACAAGGACTGTGAACCCCTCGGAACAAGGGTTCATTTACCTATTACTAGTATTTATAGACAACTTGAATTCTGAAAATGAATCCATCGAGTGTTTCATGGAACAAATGCTCCAGAAACCATTTAGTACCTCCCACTAATCCGGAAAAAAACGAAAAATCAATCTGCTCTGACTCTCCTATGGACCTTAAAGGATTTATGGACTGCTTGAACCATATGGTCAACAAACTGGTGCTGTCTTGGAGGGGGGAACAACACGAGAGACTATCGGATGATGTAGATCCTGGATTAGGTCTGATATGGACAGCATCTCAAACAAGTGTTGGTACAATCGATCGATTTATCACCTGCATTTTCGTTTGAATTTTTTCATGATGAAGTCATTACATAGCAGTGCAAGCAGTGCTCTACTCTTGAACTGATCTGAGGAACGGTTGAGGTTATTGTGTGACAACGACAGCTTGATGCCAATGACAAAATTACTTAGAACTGTTGTTTACCATGCTGAGTAAACCGCTTCTGCAGAACTGGTCTGTTCAACAGAATGTATTAGTCAGTTGTACCATATTATGACAGCCATTCATCAAAGCTGCTCAGATATTGAAAGCCTGTAGGTCCCTACACTTTGCATTCAAAGCATGGTATCTAAACTTGTGTCTTGGTTATCTGATCAAAACTACTTAACCATGGTTCGTCAGGATCAAAGGAATGCAGTTCTAGATCTTGGCAGATCGGTTTTGATAAATTTGATGAAACCTGCCAACCAGAGTGCTAGATAAATTTTTTGCCACACTGCAAAACTACGAATAATTCACATCAGGAAAAGGTGATGGGTCCTGTTTTTTTTGCAGTGACAAAGAACTCCATTATGACAAAGCTCCTTACAAGTACACAAATTGATCTTGACAGCTTCCTCCCTCATCTGAAGAAGAAAAACAAGAGCATTTTGTGCTCGCTGATACATTCCCAGATGTGCTTGCGGATACACCTGGATACTATCCTCTGGTGGAACACAAAACTAAACTTCTTCCAGATTTAAGCCCAAGCGATTACAAGCACATTTGGTGCCTGAACTGCTCAAATGGGAAGTAGAGTGCCAAATCAAGGAGATGCTAGAACTGGGCATTATCGATCCGTCTAATAGCAAGATGCCTAGTAGCATGTGTACTAAAGGGACAAAATGATCATAGGTTAATGATTATCTCCACATTAATCACCAATATTTAGGCGATTGCTTTCCAACCTCGAAAACAGGGAATGAAACACAGGGCTAAGTATATCAGTTATTTAGACTCTTAGAACAGATATTGGCAACTGCAGATGAACAAGTCTCATTGGCTCACTTCTTTTGTTTGCGATGCGGGTTTAACTGAGTTTCAGAGGATGGTAGCCCTTTGGACTCAAATCTGCTAGCAATACTTTTTTACATTGCATCTCCTTAATTCTACACCCTATATGAACATTTACTGAACTTTTTCTCAAGGAGACGGCTGTCTTCTCCATGAGCTGGTCAGATCATTGAGAGCACTTGGTGAAACTCTTTCAGACTATTAAAGAAATATTAACTTCCTTTCTGGGTTATACTTTAGGTTCAGGTGTTGTTGAGCCAGACCCATTTAAGATTGTGACGATAACTTATTTTCTTAATCAGATTACTTTGTTGGTTGTGATGATACACACAATCACTGATTTAGCTCAGAAGGGTTTCCCAAATAATGATCCATTGGGTTCTGAACATCCGAAGGCTCTAGACAAACTAAAATCTGATCATGTAGGTCAATACAACTGCATACTACAGACTTTGCTACACAAACCGAAAGCACATAAAAGTTGCACCGTAAACGTAACCTGTGCTAAGACGAGGAAGAATGACAACATGGTCGGGTCTGCGTAATTTAACAATATCACTCAGGATAAGCAAGTAAGAGATTCTGAAAATCTTGAACCAAAACTACGGAACTCACCACCTTGCTGCCTTCAAACGTACAACACCCACAACTTTCTGAAAGTATATATGGGACTTGCTATGGGACTTTGAGAAAATTAACGAAACGACAGTGTAGGGTCAGTCCACACATTACAGCCGTGTTTGCTAGGGACACCGCTGAAGTCAAATCTTAACAAATCTGTTCCGTGGCCGGGATTTCAACCCCTGACCTCTCAGTCGATAGTCTATTAACCATTACTCTTTTGCTACCCCATCACATCACTATAGCCCTACAAGTGTCACATAATTGGTGCAGTTAAGAGTTTTATTGGTCCTATCATTAGTTATCCACTGAGGCAACATGACTTCCTAGTTACAGGCAGCACATGTTTCCAAAACTGCCGATGTCATGTCATGGAACCGATTCTATGAACTTCGACCTTTCCTACAGATGAACAACAATTCCAACAGGTTGCGTCAAATTGACCCAGAATATTATAAACTCTTCAACATATAGCGATTCACCAACAGTCTACTCCACAAAGGCCAACACAACAAGAACAAACCACACATATGGGGCATCAAATTATTTGCAAAGGCCGGTTTCTGCTAGGATTTTTAATTTACATCCACAAGGGTAAAAAAAATCAGGAAGACAGGACTGGAGCCAGTGGAGATGTAGCGTTGCATCTGACCGAAGGTTAGCCAACAGTATCAAATTACACGATTTTCATGGACAACTGGTTCACCTCATATCAATTGATTCTGGGGCTGAAGAAGAAAGGGCTGCTGGCACAGTTTGGCCAAACACAATGCTTCCCTGCATTTTCAAGATAATAGCAAGATAAAATGAAAAAGGGGTGCGCATCGTGTGATTTCTTCACCTCATATATATATTCTGCAGCTGAAGAATAAAGGGCTGCTGGCACAGTTTGGCCAACAAAATTCTTCAGTGCATTTTCAAGAGATAGGATAAAATGAAAAATAAGGGGTGCAGATTGTGTGATTTCTATAGAGGAAAACAGCAACATAACTGCTGTGAAATGGCACCACAATAAAAAAAACAGTGCATATGATGACACCATAGTGCCGGCATCAACCCTAATAGCTCAGCTCAACTATGGTTGCTGAAAGAAAACAGTAAGTTATCAGCCATACATGATACATTGTTAAGGAGTACAAGCTCATGGGTGGGGTTGAGCTTAGTCACATGTTGCTTGCTTTGTACCATATTAATCCCTGCACAAATCTTTTCTACTTGCAAATCATATTCTATCTGATTGTTGCAAGTGTTGTAAATAGACGGTTGTTGTATTGCAGACACTTCACATTTGCTGTAAACATTGAATACATGAATCTGATACCAGTTCTGTTCAGAAGTTGTCCGTGCATTGAGAACAGGTTATAATCTGCCTCAAGCTTCTCGATCTTCCACTCAGGCTTTTCACTCCAGATTTAAGTCTTGCCTCTGAGATCATCTGGTGATAAAAGAAAAAGTCACTCTCCTACCTTCATCAGTGATGGGTAGATAGTACCTGCCAGATCCAAACTCAGTGGTTGCCACTCCACATGCAGTTGCTTCTGCAGACCCATCTGCCGGAATTCTTCACGGATCTAAACATACAACCAATAATAGTTTAAAAGTGCAACTAATAATTCGCCAGTTTAGTCTATTGTCGAAACTAAACGGTTTTTTTTTGTGTACCCAGCACCACTTATGTCTATAGGTAAAATGTCCACCTTTTCCTCGAGAGCTGTGGCTTGAGTTAGTCATTTTGTCCCTTCCACAGCAAGTGCCTGAAGTCTGCATTATTTGACAGCAATTTCACTGGTTTGGGTCAGAAGCATTACTGATTTGCTCATAACCATATCGTGCAAGTCCCAGTACATAACTCAGAGCCAACACAAAGAAAACATAAAACATGGAAAACATGAACACTTGCCGCAAGTTTCTACTGTACAATAAAACATATTGTGGGCAGAACAATGACTACAAAGTGGGTTTGTTATGCCTAGCAATCATTAACAACTGTAAGATTAATAAGAACTTACTACAAGCTTCAAAGAGAAAATGCCCAATGCACAGCTTTCACCATTTATCCTGAAGAGCATGTACACAACTCCTGTACTGTAAAAGACTTGACAATCTCTTCTTTGCAGAAATATACTGAAATCTGATCACAAACAAAACAACTTGGTCCAATTGTAAGACTCCAACCTGGGAACAAAATGCAGGCTCTGTCGTCGCCAGCAACAAATAATCTGCAAAGTAGGATTCTGAAACCGTCTTCTGCAGTAACTGCAGCTCGAGCACCTCAGTCTTTCTCAAGATTCCTTTGTTCCGGAAATGCCTGAAGTCCATTTTATTTGGCCAATGGTCAATAGCGTTTTGGCCATTGTCTAGGTTCGGCAGCTGTTTGTATAATGATCCATCCACCTGTGTAATTGTAACCGTCCGTGGTGTGACAGACGGGGAATTTATTAAACAAATATATTACTACTGTTGTTAGTGATAGCAATGACCTTCGGTCGGTAGCACCTCTGAATCGTGCTGTTATAAATGTTCGATTACAATTACAGTTATACGGAACGGAAGAAATCAGGAGGGCAACGACATTCAGACTGCCTGATACTTCATCAGTAACCTGTCAGTGAACACTGGCACTCGACAAACCATCCAGCACTTCACCGGGTAAAGAAGATGTTAGAGAGGATCTCCCATATTGTTAAATACTCCTCAATACTTGGAATCATGCTATTCATTCATTGGGCTCTACAAGCCATACCAAGACTAGAAAAATAAAATCGTTAAAACTAACCTAACAGTGCTAAAACCAGACAGAAGAGAAAGATTTTCAGGCAACACAAAAAGATATACACATATTTAAACAAATTCAATGATACCGCTCCATGAATTCATGAACACTTGCCTTGCACCTTTTCTTGAATGGCAACACGAAGATGAAATATTAAACACGGATACAGAACAGAAGTGTTTCCACATAAATTATATGGAACTTTTTCGTGCCCATGTACCCGTCTATAAGTTCATACCCTTGGCTGCGACTGTTATGTAGTGAAAAAATGCAGAATTGACCGAATTCCCGAAAATAATTATTTTTTTGTGCCAACAGTTCGAATTCTGGAAACTATATAGCATCCATGGGCTAGTCGTCCAATATCCTGAATAGTATTATCGAAAAAATGTCGTGAAAAGTTAAATTTGTGCGTTTAATTTTGTTAATAATTAGAAAATAGATTTGGGAAATCCGCGCGAAAATTCTGTTTCAAGGGATTGGAGTTCCGACACCCGATAAAGGCACGTCTGGATTTGTAATTTCATACGTTAAAGAGTAACCCATAATAATTTGAAACGTAAAAACGGCAAGTATCTAAATCTTTACCTTCACCTATGAACACTTTAACTGGAAAACTACCTGCAAATTCGTACTTTATTTGCCATTTTGTGAAAATGAACATTAAAATGTTCGAATTTAAAAATTCAAACTACTGCTGCGACGTTTTAAGTTTCGCGCATGCGCAAACTGTCATGCGCAAACCGTCGCGCATGCTCATTCGAACCTGAATAACTTTGTGTTGCGCTCGCTCTTGTAAGTAAGTAAGTAAGTATAAGTTCAAAACAAAATTGACTCCGTCATTCTTAGGACAAACCTTTGATTTCCAGCAAGAAGCTGAACATTTCGTTACTTCGTATCGTGCTCGAAATTACACATGTCAGTATCACCCTACATAGTGACATAGTCCATGCCCAATTGCCCATATCTCTACTTAGGCCTACATGCTTGATATCCTTCACTGGCTACCTGTTGCTGCGCGCATCCGATATAAGATCCCCTTCCTTGTATCTAAATCTCAGCAGCTTACTGCCCCGAAATATCTCTTGCACTATCTGCGAAAACCGCTTTCTGCATCATCTCGCTCATTGCGCTCTGTAAATCGGCTTGATCTTTTTGTTCCCAGGGCTAAAACTGCCTTGGCCCAGCACCGTAGCCTAGTGGGTCCCTCGATGTGGAATGACCTTCCCCCTCTGCTCAGGGCCAAACCATGGTGAGAATTGTCGGGGGGGTTGAGGGGGTTTAACCCCCCCAGTCTTTCTTAGGACCCCACAGTAAAGTCTTCATTGCACACCCAAACTCCACGTAAATCAATGTCTAACCCCCCCCCAGTCTTTTTCCTACAATTCTCATACTGGGCCAAACTAATGACTGGCTTTTCCTCATCGGTCTCGCGTTCCCTAAAGGCATTTTCGTTTCTTTGGGGCTTCTGTGCTGAGAGCGCCTCTGATTCTGCGAGAGGGGCTTTATAAATTTCTAGATACAATACAATATATAGACTGTCAATAGTCCAAGAATAAGCCTACATATGGATCATTGTAAACATGTTGCGTCTATAACAGTTAACCTGTGCTGAAAAATAAAGGAAATTGATTGATTGATTGATGCCAGCGTGTGTAGTCACGGTAAGTCACCTTACCCAAGCACTTAAGAAGTCCACACTTGTCTTGTATTTTTGTCGCGCCAAGGTGAATCAAACGCCCCAGTTCACATTTGTACAGTCGCTATAAAGTCTTAATCGATCTCCAAACTTTTAAAGTGCCACTCGAAGACCAAGCGCAGGACACCAGCCTATTCACGAGCGCTACGTCAAATCAGAGGGGTTTCCAGAGAGTAGTCAAAAGGAGAATCGAGTCCGATTTCCAGATTGTAGGCCCTACTAAAGTGACTGGGAAACCAATGCAGCTCGTCTTTAAAGTGTTAACAAACCAAGAGCCAGTGGCGGCGATCTTATCTGAGAGGAGGGGGTGGGGGGACAAAGTCGGCCATGGTCTGCTGCGATTACCCTTTTTTTTAGGAATTCATGTCCCAACAAAATGTTTCCACAATAACTTCTTGACTTTTCTACGAATTCATCTCCAAAAAAGTTGATGACCTTTTTTTAGTCATCGACCTCTTTTCACCTCCTTTTTCCGGTCTACCAGCAATAACCCAATAATAATGATTACCTTTTTCGCAAGAAAATCGATAACCTTTTTAACAAATTCATCCCCCCTTTCTGAAAATTTTCCGGGGGGACACTATACTGCTCAAAAATTGAATTACCTCATCTGGTCAAAAAGGCTGTGAAAACCCTCACGCAGAATTACATTTTTTTGGCCTTTTTGGGTGTTTCTTCAAAATTGGGGGGGGGTCAAATGTATGGCGTGTCCCCCCCCACTCTTGAAGGTGGGGGGACATGTCCCACCGTTCCTCCCCCCCTAGATCGCCGCCCATGGACAGATAGACAGAGACAGATAGACAGACAGACAGACAGACAGACAGACAGACAGATAGACAGAGACCTTGGTCTCGACAACAAGACTGAAAATGTGTCTGTCAACTCTTAAAAATGTTTAGTCTGGACGAAACCGTGAAATAATCATCCATGATTTAATATGCATGTGAATTGAACTGGACTTAATCAAAGATATGGGCTTTCTTAAAAACGTGCTGCCACCTAGCGAATGCTACTGTAATATTTTTACTAGCACGTCGGAATGAACTTGAGCAGCCTGCCACCTAGTGAATATTGAAGAAAGCTTTCGTTTGCACGTGCGTAACGAGGACATAGCTATTACCTAACCCGTCTGCTGGAAGGGATGCAAGAATATACTATACGAGTTTAAAGTAAAATAATATTGGAATAGACGAATAAGTTACGGAATTAACAATCACATTCGAAAAACTAAAGTTCCACCTTTTCAAATGACCAGGGCCAGATTAACAAAATGTGGTGGCCCTTATCAGTAAAACTGTGGGCCTCACAATAAAAGGACCCATAAAGCGTGTTACATTCAACGAATCAACGTTTGTGTATTTCTTTTTGTACAATATCAGTAGGTCTTATAATTTTCCAGTTTAGTGTTAAAGTATACATCTTTTACAGTTTAACAATATTAGAGTGACTCATGGTAAAAGAACATTACAATTGCAGGCCTACCACAATACGGAAAATAAAAACAGTCCTAATAATTTTTTTCTCTTGCATGTCTGGGGGCTTCTCAAGTGCGGGGCCTCTGTTCGGCTGAACATGTTGAACATGCCTTAATCCGCTTCTGCAAATGACAACCGCCTTACAAAGGTGCAAAAAAACAAGTTTTCTCAAGATGAAAAGTTGGTTAATTGGGTTTTTGCTTCGTTGGTTTTTATGGTTTTGATGTTTTTGTTTTAAGATTTTCAGATCATAAAAAATGGCACGAATAAGAGCTCCAACTCAGTTTAACTTAGCTGCAAATTCCGACAATAAGAATCATTAAACCAGTGTCATTAAAATAACTTCTAAAAGAATAAGAAATTTATAAAAGCAAAAAAACACCAAATTTATTCACCTCTGCCGCCTTAGCAGCTGCTCTGCCTCCTAACTTGATCTGGACCATCTGGAAACCGGATTCGGGCTTCCTAATATTGACTGCCCTCTGGAAAACCCCTCCAACTCGACGCTGGTGCTCTACGCTTGGCTTTCAAGTTGTGCTTTAGAAGTTTGGAGTTTACGATGATTACTAGAAAAATAACCGAGTAGTCAAACACCCTTGGTTCATGCTCTGATCTGCACTAGGATTGACTATACCGAAACGATGTCTATATTGGCCTCTCCTCTACTAATACATCTAAGCTTCTGCTCGCCTCATAGGGGGCATCATGAAGTTTGCCCACGTGATCTCTTCCTACATCTTAGACTCCCTTCACTGGCTTCCCATTCACCAACGCATCCAATTTCAGGTACTTTCCCTCATGCGTAACTGTCTTGGCTCAGCTCCACTGTATCTCAGGGCTTACTGCACCCCGGTTTCCAATTTGCCTGGTCGGGCCTCTCTCCGGTCATCTGCCCGTGGCCACTTGGTAGTTCCTTGGATGCGCACTGCTACTGCCCAGTCTCGTAGTTTTGCGGTTGTGGGCCCTTCCAGCTGGAACAGCCTCCCTCATGGCTTTAGGCTTGTCCTCTCTCTCTCTCTCTCTCTCTCTCTCTCTCTCTCTCTCTCTCTCTCTCTCTCTCTCTCTCTCTCTCTCTCTCTCTCTCTCTCTCTCTCTCTCTCGCTCTCTCCCTCCTGTCCAGTTTCGCAAGTACCTGGAAAGTGAAACCATTTCTCTTTGTCAGTGATGACATTGACCTGGGTCATGAGCGCCTCTGATTTTGAGTGGCACTATATAAATTCTTGATTACAATTAAGCTGAACCCTGACAAGACTCAGTTTATCTGGCTCAGTGGTCACTGGTCGCCTCCAACTCAGCAAGATTGATTTTGAATCTCTACATCTTAGGTTTCCCCTCATTCAATTCTACTCCTCTGTTCGTGACTTGGGGATTGTCCTTGATCCTACCCTCTCCTTCACTGATGAAGTTAACCTTGTATCCCGATCTTGCTTTTATCATCTACGCCAGCTCCGATCCATCCACAAGACTCTTTTATTTCATGCCGTCACAACACTGGTCCACGCTCTGATCTGCACTGGGGTGGACTTAGGCAATGCTGTGTGCATTGGCCTTTCCTCCTTCAATATGCACGAACTCCAGGCTATTCTTAATGCTGCTGCTCGGCTTATGGGTGACATTCCTAAGTTTGCCCACATTTCTGCCTTTATCCGTGATTCCCTCCGCTGGCTCCCTGCTCAACAGCGAATTCAGTTTAAAACCGCAATGCGCAACTGCCTCTGCTCCGTCTTACCTAATGAATTTTTGCAACCCAGTTTATTCCTGGCCTGCGATGGCTTCCTTCCGATCTTCGGCTCGTGGTCTTATGGTTGTCCCTCGTATGCACGGTATGCGCTCTTCCACGGCACAATCCAGGAGTTTCGCCTATGTTGGCCCCTCTGCTTGGAACTGTCTCCCCTTGTTTCTCCGCCAACAGCTCCTTGCCCTCTCTCCTCTCCAGTTCTGTAGATGTCTGAAAACTTTCCTTTTTGCCAGAGCTAGCATTGATGTGGATTGAAAGTGCCGCTGATCTCAGTTTTCGGTTACAAAATTACAAACCAATAATACAAAGTAATCGGCAGCTCTTAATGCTACGTTCCCAATAAACATCGATGGTTGACGTTATTTAATTTTAACAGCCGCCATTTTCCAGCAAAACCGCTCCCAGTGAAACCTGACTTACATTTATCGGCGATTTCTAAGCGCTGCTTAAAAAACACCATAAATAAAATTATTTTCCCATCAAAGTGGAAACATTTTAATCGTAACAGTCCCATCTGTCACAGTAAAATTACACAGTTTGCTGTAGATGTTCCGAAAATAATTTCCATGATAAAAACTCACATACATGTATTTAATAAACAATTGCTGCTTGTTTAAGTGAAAACGTGGCTATAATAGCCACTGGTCTACTGTGATCTTGATCATCAACAACCATGAATTTGGTAGGAATGAAAAACAGTGCAACATAGATGGAATGAAAACATACCCCTTACCCTAAATACTGCGCAAGAAACTTGAAATCAACACTAAATTTTACATTAGCAACGTCACTCAAAACAGTCTAACGTTAAATAACACGTCCTGACGATTAAAGGAATGCTGGATATATGTTCCTTTGGCAAAGTGATTCATGAACTTATAGCACAACTATCTCATGACAAGGTAATTCTATCACACTGGTGTTTAGCGCACGAGGCATCAACCGATAGAGCAAACTGATGCAGCATCAATATATCGTGACAAGGGTCAATCATGCATGAAACACAATTATTGTCTCATGAAGACCTTGAACTCATGCCACGCATTGCGAGGTAAGCTCTCAACCAATCGCCCATGTGTGACATCGTTGTTTACTTTGTCACAAATAATACACTGGAAGAAGAGCAGTCCCTTACGTCAACCTTAGGAAACAACCATGGGTATGAAGTTCATTTTTAGCCTCGGCATATGAGGGTGTGTGGTTGGTCCTCTCCCTTGCCATCTCATCTTCCCATCGACACTGTACGGTCAGTTGGCTACAGGGTGCAGGTGAGGCAGATCTCAAATCAAATTTCTGCCTTGGCAGAGATTTGAACCCCCGACCTCTTGGTAAACACTCCACTATTCTAACCACTGGGTTATTGCGCAGCCCATCGGAAACTTGTCATAGTGGCAGACATATCCTGTAACATCCTGTAATGAGACCCTGTTATAAGATGGTCATTTTCACCAGCCGAGCTAAAATATGGATGCTTGTTATGTCAGAATTTGTGTAATGATGAGACTGGCATACAACGTCCAACTTTAAAATGCATGGAATTAAGCGCCATGGATAGTCTAAACGCTATCGTATCAAGTAGACGAAGACTGTGAAGAGCACAATCAGGACGACAAATATCTTTATCATTAGGCTTCGGTTCGACGTTATTGTTTGGAAATATTTCATTATTTCTGTGTGCGCAACATCGATATTCAAATGAGCCTCGTCGATATGAGTGTCTATCCTGCAAAGCAACAAGAAATTTAGTTTCAGACTTGGCAAAACCAACAATTGCTAATTTTCAACATAATCAGCACCTGCACCTGCACACAACAACTCAGGTTTTGAATCACTGTCTTTGTATAACTATCGATTTAAACATTTATTTTAGATCGTTACTAATCATTTTATCCGACTAAATAGTTGTTGAATAGACGTATTCAATGGCTAGTGCAGCAGCGTAATTTAAACACTTGAAAACTTCGTTTTCCCTCTGATAAGTTATTGTGTAGAAGTGCTATATAAATGAAACATATAAATGAAAGAACACCAGTTACCAGTGTTACTTTACTTAAAATCAACAAAGCAGCACATCTGAGAGTTACTTTTGAGAAGGCACAATCTTAACTGTACATAGTGATAAACACATTCATGTAAATGCATACAACAATGCCAAGGGAAACGTTTTATAAGTGATTTAATTACAACGTATAAATGTCCTGTCACTAGAAATTTATATAAGGCTGACTAAGTACCTCTAGAATATGCTCTAGTCTACTACACAGTTTCAAACTTGTTGCAATGCTGCCAATTGTATTCCGTTGAATGGCGATAAAATCCCAACACCAAATTTGCAAGCACAACTGAAATCGTTAACCTAGTCGTCATTAAGAAGAGAACTCTGAAGGTCTTATTAGATCGAAGGTCAACCAAAGGTCAACCAGCCCCTAAACAGGTGAGGTGCTTCGTCCAAGTCTCACCTCTGAATCATTTCCTCCTGCTCCTTTACCATGTGAGCGAACTGCTGGAAGATTCCGCCGAGTTCGACGATTGTCTGCTCAACGCTTGTCATCGTTTCTGTCCTCTCGGCCACCTACAATGCAAATGAAGTCCAGCTGTCCAACCAAAACAACTTATATGCACATCCAGGGCACCCAACGTTGGCAACATTACATCTAGAGCATCCAACATTGGCAACATTACACCTAGAGCATCCAACATTGGCAACATTACACCTAGATCATCAAGCATTGGCAACATTACACCTAGAGCATCCAACATTGGCAACATTACATCAAGGGCACCCAGTAAGTCGCTAAACATTATAACTAGGGTACCCAAAATCACATCGAGGGCACTCAACCACATGTAGGGCATCTAATATCACATTTAGGGCACCCAACATTATATCTATGGCACCCATAGTTATGGAACTAATATCACATCTAAGGAAACAACTGTCACTCTAGGGTACCTAACATCACATCTAGGGCACCCAACATTACATCTATACAATGCAATACAATACAATTGTATTTGATATAGCCCTTCTTCCAAAGATCAGTACATTTCAACCATACAACAGCGTGGACGCCGCAGAGCAATTTTACATGAAGGATTTCCTCAAGGTCCCTACAGAATATATCTGGTACCTGACATCACATCTAGGGTACCAAACCACATATAGGGTACCCAACGTCACATCTATGGCATCAAACAACAAATCTGTCACCAAGCCACATCTAGGGCATCCAACTTATAGCCAGTAAACATGTTGAGAAAATCTTGTACGCAAATAACTAGTGCAAAAAATAATTCCATCCAATGTGTTGCAATGTATGGTAATGATGAAACTTTCTACAGCATCAGAAGCAGCACGCTACCGTAAACACTTCTGTAATTCTGAACATTCACATGCAATACAACAAAAGTATTTCTTTCATTGGAACCTCAATTATTATAACATTCCCTAACAATGAAACAATGAAGACAATGTCAGATACTACAGTGTAGCAGAAAAACTCTGCAAAACATGAAGCTAATGCTAGAACCTTGCGTGCATAAAAAGATTGTCAAAGAAATACACTGGTTCAGAAATAAGCGCAAACCATTTGTTGGTCTGACCTGGTGACGTGTGATCTGCTGTTGACGCTGGTGCAACTGTCTCCCTTGATTTCCATCGTCCATATTTATAACAACCTGGGAACCAGTGTAGTCGCTAGAAGCATCATGTTGTAAATCGCCTACGAAACAAATCACACACAGTTCATGCTAGTAGGTCACAGTTCAAAGTAAGGTCAAGTTATACAGGATGCTGAAATCGGATTGGTGGGATCCAAGCATAGCTTTAAGCTTTCCCTATAGAAAGCTTGCTTCTGTATATTATCCAATCTAAATCTGATTGGGTGGGATCCAAGCATAGCTTTTTACCTTTCCCTGTAGAAAGATTGCTTCTGTATATTAGCCAATCTAATCTAATCCAGTGTACTTTTAAGTATTTTGCAGTTACTTGGTACTTACTGTATGATGAATGCTGTGTACGAGTTTCGCGAAGAGCACTGGCCTTCAAGTCCTAAAAGAAATACAAAATAAGTCTTACAAGCAGATTTATATACTAGAGCCAGTTCAAGAGTTACCTGGGAGACACTCTGTACACAGTGATAAATGACTTCTCAAGCATTTGAATATTATTTTATTCATCTTCAGAGTTCAGCAACTGGTGTCTTTGGCAGCTTTTGCAGGGTGCTACATTTAAATACTCAGCATAAGTTCATATATCCAACTCTGCTGCTGCCCATACTGTGGTAGTGCCAGTCCCAAGACTGGATAAAGGAGGCAAGTGATGCTAAACAACTTTGTAGTGACACAGTAAACAGTAACTAATTAACATAAATCTGCTTTTGACAGGTTGCTGAAATGGACTTTAGCCAAGATACATCCATGTATAAAATACAAACACACATACAATACATACATACACATATAAACACATAAATAAACACATACGTTAGCATACATACTCATACATAAATACATACATTATAAATACAATAAGAAATTTCATTGCAGTCTGAATTATTATAGCACTTCGTAACTCAGATCGACTGAACATGTCACAACATCAAAAACACGCAAAAGGCTCACATTGTTGCGCTGCTCCAGGACGGCTTTAAACTCGGTTGAAATTCCGACCAGTTTCGACTGAAAACAAAACAGTCAACTTCAAAATGAACTGAAACCAATTAATTCTTTCCTATCTTTCCCCGACTGGAACTTACAATTTTTGACCATGGTTTCACCGGAAGCGAACACCAATTGATGCCTCATGCATTATGATAAAGGTGCTACAAAAGTAACCAGACAAACACATGGATTTTTATTAAAGGTGATGATTCTTGTTCCATTACCTTAAATATAGAAGTCCATACACAATCTGTGGGCATGGTGGATATTTGCTTGTAACGAAAACAGTATGGGTTCAAGCCTCCCCTAAGACAAGTTATCGTCTAGGGACCCTGAAGAAGTCCTTCACTCACAGTTGCTTCGCAACTCAGACTCAGATTTCCTGACCTTGTATGCGTAATGCAATCATTGTAATTCTAATACTAATATATACTACTACTAATAATAATAATTATAATTCAATAACTCTTAAAAAATTAGCCAACCAAATAGATACCAGAGGATCACCAACACATATGACAACACATGGCACCCACAGGCGTAACTTTGTATCATGATGGTGGTGTTCGGTCAACACCACTTTTAAAAGCAGTGGTGACAGTAACTACTACTTTTTTGACTTGTGCTGAAATAGTTCTTACCACATTACAGCATTAGTTTGTTTGAAACAAGTTCAAGTGGTCTTGGTTAATGAAGGACGGGAATGGTCACATCCACTTTGTGGGGCAGAGTTAAGCCCTTGATGGCACCCAGTTTGGTTGGACATCCTCGTTATCTGGGGACAAGACAGCAATTATGGCACACAGAAGCAAAGAGCTACAGTGAATGACTCAACGCTGAGCCGTCTCCCTCTGTCTGTCGTAATCTCCAAATTTCTATTAAAGCGCTACTCTGAAGCTAAGCACAGAGTACGAGCTTATCAACAAGCACTGGGTTTAGGACAAGTGTTAGGTCGTAAAAGTACTTAAGGATACTCTGTCTATGAATGACAATGATAAACATAGTTGTCCAGAAAGCGATGTCCTGTGGAGATCCGAGTCTGGCTGCCAGAGAGGTTGCCAGACTTCGACTCTGGTCTGCACTAAACCAATTTAGGACGGGTGAAGCTACCCTGGCCCAACAACCTACAACCTCATTGAGTGAGGACACTGATCCTTTGTGCAGCTGGGGCAAAGTGCCGATTATGTCACACATGTATTGTCAATGTCTGTCCATAAACCTGTTAAACTGGGGGGTCCACCATTAGCCCTTCATTTCACTGGTGATGATGCTAGCAATGGGCTGGTCATGAACTGCAGATGCTATATGAAGAAGATAACAGATCAATGTAAGTAAATCGATACCTGAAGCGCGACCACAACTGTGTTTGCGTGCATTTGGCTGTGTCGACTGCTGCTCTGGCTTTGCGCTGTCTTTAAAAACTACAATCAAACATAGTAATGTTCTATTTTTAATGCACGTATACATGTACATGTAAGTGTGCATATACACGTATGTAAGTATGTAATCAGGTCAATATCCAGAAGATCTTAGGGATCGATCTTCTGGATGTTGACCTGATCACGGCTTGGCTTTGGTGTGCCATCGGTTGATGCCTTGTGCATTAGACACTGGTGTAACAGAAATTACTAATTACAATTATGTATATATCAGGACAATTACTATAGCACATTCAAAGTACCTTGCAAAAGTGCAGCAAATAAGTATTTACATGTATGCATGCATTTATCTAAAATAAAGTAAGCTGAATTTCAATACAAGATCACAGAAGAAAGACAGCAATTGCCTTTTAAATGCAAACTTTGGTACACAAATTGTATGAAAACTAAAAGGGAGAATTACGCTTACAGACAGGGCAGAGAACAGAAATGAAACTTAATGAAACATGAGAATGAGGAAACTCTTTGGCTTATGTTTCTGAAATGAAGCAACTTGAAAGATACCAAAAGTTTACCAACAGCCTTCGTTGCAAAAACCATCATTAAATAGAAGAAAGAGAAGAGCAGTCCCTTAAGCTGAGGCAGCCATGGGCACGAAGCATTCATTTTTCTTATTTTTTATTTTTTTATTTATTCCGGATATTTCTATAGCGCCTCTCAAAGTCTACTACTACTCAGAGGCGCTCCCGACTACAGCATTTGATACTGTGCCGGAATTTTCACGCCGAAGCGCCACGAGCAATTGCGAGTGAAGGACTTGCCCAAGGTCCGTACGCAGCGGCTAGAGTGGGATTCGAACCTGCAACCCTCCGGTCACAAGGCGCTGAACTTACCACTGACCCACCACGCCCCACTAGCCTTGGCATACAAAGGTGGGTTACCAGTCCTCTCCTTGGACATCTAATCTTTGTGGTCAATATACTCATAATAGCTGAGTTGGCTAGGAGGCGCAGGTGGAGCAGAAATCTTGATAAAAATTTTCGCTCTGGCGAGGATTTGAAATCCCGCCCTCTCGGTTGACAGTCCAGCAGGCTAACCACTAGACTATTGTGCACCCCAGATCCATCGTTTTTCAGCCTTTGAGATAAATTCATAAATTAACACGATATATGTGTCGTTTTTAACTATAATAATAAATAGTAAGAATTTAAAAAGTTCAGTCCCAAATTTTTCCATCCGATCGACTGATTTTGGTAGTTCCATTATCATCCCACACAAAGCATCAATTGACGGCTGCTTCAAATGAAACCACGGTCAAAATCATAAATAACCGGAACAGGATGGTCAAAACCTGACAGGTGAGAGAAGCCAGAAGACATGCTACATTGGGTAAAGGAGCGTTTTGTAATCATAAACTCCGAATTTCTAAAGCGCTACTCTAACTCATAAGCTAAGCAGAGGGCACCACCTTATTCATTGGCAGCCTGCATTAGAAAAACAAGTGTCATGTTTAAGACTATTTAAGGATATTCTGCCTATGGATGACGATGATTAACGGTAAAGGTGATGATACAAAAGGCTAAGAGGATGATAAAGATGGCTAAGACAATCGTCGAGTGTACAGTGAGCGACTTCACTCACTTGTTGTAGTTGAGCAATTTGTTTGTTGAGCGTGCTCAAGTCCTGACGAACAACGCTCGTCAACTGCTCGGTTTCCTGCGAATCGGTGGAATGATGCGATTTCTTAACAGCCACTAACAGAATTAACATCAACACATAACAGAATTAACAGCACATAAAACAGCTAGTCACAAAACACCATATATAGTGGACATTATGTGCAAGTACATGATCGTGGCTAAATGACATGATTACGTCTAAATGATCTGATTATGGCTAAATGCCGTGATTACGACTAAATGGCCTAATTATGGCTAAATGCCGTGATCATCACTAAATGGCCTGGTTATGGCTAAAAGACCTGATTATGGCTTGGTTTTGATGCACCACTCCTGATGCCTTGTGCAGTAGACAACAGTGTTATATAGATGTTATAAAGTAATTAACTATGAAGTTATGTAATTAAACAAAAATTGTATGCAGTAAAATTAATATGTAAAACATACATAGTGTGAGCTTTTCCAGTTTTGACAATGTGCTGGCTAAGTCTTTGCCAATTTTTCTAACATAAACAAATACAAATTTAAGTTTAATTATCTAGTAAATTTAAAAAAAATAATCTTTTCTAAACAAAGCTCTGAATTGTAACCTAATAATTAACAATAATTGCACCAGAATGAACAATTAAATTTTAACATGTAGCATAATAATAATAAATTAACATAATAAATTAACATACCAAAATAAGTACATAACTCACTTAATCTTACTTAATCTCATCTGATTAAACAAACTAACTCAATATCCATATCGAAGTCAACTGACCTAATTCTAAACTTAACAGAATAAGGACCAAATTCTCACCCCAGTGTAAACTGACCTTATTTCAACCTCATAATAGTAATAAACCTAATAATAATAATAAATAAATAAATTTTCTTTACTTTGAGATGGTCGCAAATTCGTTTTGAACCATTGTCCGTCGTGGTGCATATGACGTGATACCAAAGTTCTACAGAAGAAACGCGCAGACAAAATAATAAACCTAATAATAATAATTAGTCCACACAGAGTCAGTTTTGTCAATTGATGTCAAGATTCCTTTATCTAGAAGGTCTCCCCATCAACTCAAAACTTGTAATTTTCAGTAGGCTCCTAACTCATCGATAAATCAACCTCATCTCGATCCACCAATGCCCTGCCCTGCAATGACAGGAGAGGGCATGTCTAATTCAAGTTTGACAAGTCTTAGCTTTTTCAGGTTTCATTTCCACCATAGGCTGCCACTCTGTCTTAGCAAACTGATCTTCTGGACATTGACCTAATTACAGTTTGGTTTTGGTGCGCCATCGGTTGATGCTTTTTGCATTAGACACTGGTGTGACAGAAGTCACCAATTGCATCTCACACTATTACTATTATGTCTCGTTTATCCCAGCTAGGGTGTCTTTCCAAAATAAATCCTCTCCACTTTCAAAGGTTTCAGGCATCTTGCTCAGACTTGCTGAGTCAAGCATGATGAGAAACCAGAAGACATGCTACAATGGATAAAAGTGAGTGACGCATTCGTTGCGTTGATGCGCGACGAATGCCTCTCAACGTGGGCTACTCCCTGCACATCGACGACTGGCTGGCTGCGCGTCTTCACCATCCTTTGAGGGACTAGGCCTACTCGTTGGCGGCATCAGCGAACCCCGACAACTGTAGGTGCTCTACCCTCGACGCAACTTCATCCAGAGACTCTGAATATCCATGCTATCTGTCAGCTGTTGACGGGTATCCGTTAGTTGGGTCAACTCTGAGTGAAGGACTTGTTCAAAAGTCCATACACAGTAACTGTCTCAGAGAGGAGGCTCAAACTCACCGCACTTCAAGGTGAGCGCTCTAGCTAGTTATTTCTGTGGGGCGTGGTGGCTCAGTGGTAAGTTCGGCGCCTTGTGACCGGAGGGTTGCAGGTTCGAATCCCACTCTAGCCGCTGCGTACAGACCTTGGGCAAGTCCTTCACTCGCAATTGCTTGTGGCGCTTTGGAGTGAAAATTCTGGCACAGTATAAAATGCTGTAGTCGGGAGCACCTCTGAGTAGTAGTAGACTTCGAGAGGCACTATAGAAATATCCGGAATAAATAAATAAATAAAACAAATAAATGGCTACCATGTTCCACGATAAAAAACAAAACCAACCTGTCTCATCTGAGTTGACTTTATGACAGACACGAACTCGAGCGTTCTGTCTTGACTGCTGCTCACAACTGCTCGTGGTGCGAAGGCCGAATCTGGCAATGACGAACCAGGCAGAAGCCGAGAGCTGGAACCATTCGTCATGGGTGACCCACCGACATGACCTTTCAGGTCGCTTCCAACACGCCTGGCAGTGGGAGGAGGCGGACTCACATTCTCTTCAGGGAACTGCCCCACACGACGACGAGTTAACATTTTCTAGCTGATGACTGATAAGTATGTAACCTGTAGACCTATACATAAATTAAAACTCAGTTTACTGCAAAGTAAATGATTTGTATAGCACCTTCAGTTATTTCTGCAGTAATCTAATGACTTCTGTAGTGCAGCTATACTGTCTCAGACATCAATCGATGGTTGCTTCAAGTAATAAAAGTATTCAGTTACCCATAAGTCAAACAACATAATACAAAAAATCGTTTTCTGTAAATTATTTTCCCAGAGGCTGGTTGTTAAGCCCAAAGGGTATTTCCCAGTTAAAGTGTTAAACAAAACGGTGAAAGACATCTGAAGATTAACATTTATATTACTTTAGAGTTTAGACACGTATATATTCCTAATTCATCTGAGAACAAATCAAAAGTCACACCCGCATGGGAGCATTTAGGTTGGTGATTACGGGTTCAACCCGCCAAATAAACTGCAAAGTACAACACTTAACTTTTCAGAACTGACCCCGTATTCTACCACCATACCCATTGGTACCCCCAAATTGGAAACCCTCCAGAAATTGTTTCCTGGCCACGCCTCTGCGTGACACCCACACAGACGCTCTTGAGCAAATCACGATCGTAACAATATAACAATGTCGAGTACAATATATAAGTGGGACAAGTAATTATGAAGAAACCTTTGAAACAGCTGCACCTGAAGCGATGTCACACGACACAATTAAAATTCAAACAATCAATTCGGTCATCAAAAGCACAAAACAACCGCATCGGAAATTCATTCGAACATCAAAATTACAAGACAAAACCATCAAATTCATCACATCAACAACAAACGCATAATACTTTAAAATTTACCGACACATCAGCCATACGCCATCATCCGATCATCGGGTACTTCGCCATCAACTTCCGGTCACATCGTATGACGTCATATCCGTCGCGCATGCGCACCTCGCAGTTTCGGTTTCGCAATTTGCATTCCGACGTATTTTCAGAACGGGTTGGAACAGATCGAGCATATTATTCGTCGGTTTTGACTCCTAATCTTATGCACGATGAAGTGTCGAATCTGTGACGTGGAGAAGCTGTCGAGGGAGTTTCCGCGTGAGCCGCTGACGGAAGATTGCACTCATCCGGCGCTTTACTGTCTTCGGGTGAGACATTCGTACACTTTGAGCCTATCTGTGGTCTGTCTCCATGGGCCTAACTTCGTATTGCTAAAGCGTTGTACAGTCACCACGGCATTTAAAATTGGTGGTTATAGTCATCCCGTGGTCATAATCTACCTTTCTGGCCCTTTGCTGAAATATTTTTGATACATTTAAATTTTTTCTGCGAGTGACCTTGGAGTGGCGTACAAAGCGTACCAAATACTCCTGGGTGCACATCTTTTGACCTCCGACTTATAAATAGATAAAATGTTGTATCTAATGTCAGCTCTGTCGCGCATTTAGTTAAGTTCATAATTACTGACTATCTACGTTCCTTATGTAACAAACCTAAATTCGTATGTGTTATTTATCCCAGTGGGGAAATTGTAGAAAAAAGCCTGGGGATTGAACATTTTATCCGTACTTTGCAATGAAATTTGAAAGCAGCTGATTTCAATACTAGCAGTTTTGCAAGTCAGACTCGAATCAAAATCAATTCCTTTGTTGAGAAAATTCAAAAATGCATACATGATATACCCAGGGCTGTAGTCGAGGGTATACGCGGGTATACAGCGTATACTCACCTCTAGACTAGTATAGTGTATACTCACAAAATACTGTAGCGTATACTCACCTCTAACTTGTTTTGGAAAACTAACTGGTAGCGTGTACTCACCTCTAATTTTTCCACTACAGCCCTGGATATACCATGGAAATGTCTTCTCTTTGTCAGAGACTCAAAGTCAAATAAGGCTAAATCACACTAGCACAACTGAGGGGTTAGAAACGACCCCTCTGGGGTGTGCAATGAAGACTTAACTGGGAGTCCTAAGAAAGACTAGGAGGTAGAACCCCCAACAATTCCCACCCTGATTTAGCCTCCATCATACATTCCACAGTACACAGAAGACACTACTTAGCAGGACCTCGGTCCCTTCTGGTCCTCCCTTTGTATCCCGACCTAGTACCAAATTGATGTTGTAATATTCTGACGTTTGATTTGGGAGGAATAAAAAGTCATGTTATATTTGTATATATAGTGGAAATGGAGGGAGGGAGGAGGATGAGGATGGGTTTGGTGGCTACCACTTTCTAGGGCAAAGCTATGCCCGAGTCTGTCTCGGGTAGCAACAGGTATGATCACCCCTCGGCAGGCGTGTAGCTTGGCAAGTCATCTATTGAAAATTTGTGTAGGAGGGGCACAACATGAAAACTGAGACGTCATCACAGCCTGACACAGGCCATTGTGGTTTCAGATTTGGACCGGTGCACTATCTTGCCTCTATGTGTGGGTACCTATGTTTCCTGGGCATCTTGAATTAACGCCAAACTGGTTATGATGCTCATTTTTTACTTCCATGCTTTGAATTGATAGTTAAAGCAATCAATATGAAATCTACAGACAGGGTGTGATATGGAGGGAAGAGGGCCACCCTCCTGACTGGTTTTGGATATTGACCAATTACAGCGTGGTTTTGGTGTGCCATCAGTTGATGCCTTGTGCATTAGACACCGGCACATTAGAAGTTACTGATTGCAATTACATTGCCAGTGAATAAGTTGATTGCCCTGACTGAGCTTTGTGTCATGCTGAGAAATTTCTTTGATTACACTTACATTACATTTTGCCCTTTCATTTTGCTGCCACTGTAATTGTAATCTCAGATTTATATAGCAGGAGAGACTCTGTAGAGGTGCTGCAGGCCTAACGACAGAAAACGAGGATTGAACAGAATGGTTTTCAAGCTGAATAAAGGTCAAGAAAGACCTAGGAGCTCATGTCCTAACATAGTTCCCCTCCACTGCTTCTAGTAATTGTAATTGTAATCTAACATTTATAAAGTGCCACTTCACAAAAAAACTCATCAGTGGCGCTCTCAACCTGAAGCAACGAAATTAGTAAAACCTTATTCTGTGTTCAACTGGTTAATTTCCTTGATATGGCAACATGTTTGTGTTTCTTTAAAATGGCAGTGTGTGACAGCCAAGGCGAAAGCCAACTGGACGTGCCCTTATGTCGGATGTGGGCTGAAAATTGAAGAGGACAATCCATGTCTAAAGGAATGTGAGGAAACTTTGGAGTTTCTCTTTCCAGAAATATCTGCCTCTGATGGTGTTGGTCAGTATGAGCAGGTATCAGGTACTGACAAGTCTTCCCAGACCTTTCGAGTGACCACGCTGACTGGAGAAGATGAGTCGTTTGTGTACATTGCAACAAAGTCCATTCAGGACCTGAAGAAGGAAATCTCGCATCGGATGAGTGTAGAACCTGACAAACAAAGACTCGTCTACAATGGAAATGAACTCAAGGTTAACACAACATTCCAGTAGTGGAAACTTAATATTCACATGCAATTGAAATCTGCACCTTTTCTAAGAAGTTTAACAGTTACCTGACAACTTGAAGTAAAGTAGGAAGCATATCAACTTAGGGGCCATCCATATATTACGTACGAAAAAAATCATTTTTTCATACCCCACACCCGTTGCATCTCATACATTTGGTGAACCCCCATGTGTACGTACAACTAAACTTCTCTAATCCCCCCTCTTTACAAAAGTTAATTAGTTAAAGTCATCTATAAGACATTTATTTTACCATAGGCTACTATTTTTTTGTTAATCATCATGTTTGCTAGCTAAAATTTGTTAACTGTTACGAAGAAATAAAATACTAACAACACTAACACTTACATTTTAAACAGTTTTAATACTAAATAAAATTGATAAAGCAGGAATATAGTCAGTAGACGTCATAATTAGAAATTTGTTTTGCGTACGTACACTTTTGTCGAGACCCCTCACCATACACACCCGTACTCAAAATCGCCTAAATCCGATCACCCCTCCCCTCATTGCGTACATAATTTATGTAATACTAAATAAAATTGATAAAGCAGGAATATAGTCAGTAGACGTCATAATTAGAAATTTGTTTTGCGTACGTACACTTTTGTCGAGACCCCTCACCATACACACCCGTACTCAAAATCGCCTAAATCCGATCACCCCTCCCCTCATTGCGTACATAATTTATGTATGGCCCCTTACGTAAAATATATTTCGCTGGTGAGGCCATCTCAATGTCTTGTAGTGATGTGGTAACCCACTAACCCAGTAAGTAGCCGGACAAGTGTGTTCTTGTGGGTTGACCTTTTGAGTACCAGCTTCAAGTTTTAAACTTGGTGTTACAGTTATTCGATAAATGGTTTGAATTGAAAAGCACTGAAAAAATATTGAACTTTCTGTAATGCCACTGAATATTAGTAGATATCTGACAGAGCTCGAAAGGATGGATGCTTCTAATCTTCAGTGGCATTTCATACAACGTCAAGTATTGTTTTAAGTTCTTGAAGCACGCCCAATAATGTTCACGTACAATACACACACGAGTACAGGTAAGTTAAAAGAAATCCCGACCTAATCTAATCTATTATCTAATGACTTCTATAGCGCTGTCACTGCGACACCCAAAGCGTCAATCATTGGTCAGTTCAAGTAAAAGCTTAGTAAAGTCCATAAAAGAAGCCAAGCCGATAAGGAAATCTATCAGTAGGCCCCCCTAGAAGAGATCAGTAGCTGTGTGCATTGGGACCTGGATCAATATCTTAAGATAAGCTGCTTATCAGTAAGTGTTATGCTTTATAAGCATAAAATGACAGTTGCAGGTTTGTCTTTTCCAGCTCCTGTGTTTTTGAGGAAAACTTATAAATTAGCACAGTATATTATAAGTACTTGATTAAAAACATTTATAAATGAATGTATACTACAGTAATTCACTGCAACATTAAGGCATTACAACTGTGTGTCTGAACAGAAGTCAACGTGTTGTTGTAGACTGTGAAGACAGATGGTACAGCTGGCAAACTTTCTGATTATAAAGTAGCGCCATTTTCCACAATTCACCTGATGGTCCTGCTCTATGCTGTACCAGAAACCTTGAACCACGTCATCGTTGACCTCTCCTGGAAATACCCCAGTCACGGCCGGGACTTCTTAGATGCATCCTGCCTCATGTTCATGAAACATGAGTTGTACAATTTCGTCGACTGGCGTAACAAGTGTGAAGGCTCCTCTGTGTGGCACTCTGGTGACAAGATGGATGATTACCAACGAATCGGAAAACACCGAATTGAAGCAAAGCTGAAGGAGATCCCGCTTTGTGTTTCTCATCTTGTCTTCACCCTCAGCTCCTTCAAAGCGCCAACAATTGCTGCCTTCAGAAATCCAAGCCTGAAATTCTACGATGCAACCGACGATACAAGGGAGCTCTGTCAAGCGTCGTTTGAGAAAGCTGCCAATTCCCCGGCCCTTATCATTTGCTGCTTGTCTCGCACGGAAGACAACAAGTGGAGAATCGATACAGGAGGTCTTGCATCAGCCGGCAGTGCTAAGCACTATTATTTGCTTATCAATACCATTCAAGAGCTTATAAAGTCTAACCGCTTTACAGGAGTAAGCCTGGCCACAGGCAAGTCGCTCGTTACTTATATGACTCCTGAAGAAGCACGCCAGTATGAAATACAATGCAAAAGACGCCTGGAATCATAAACCCCTTTACAATATGGATACATACACCACATACAAAACTAATTGGAAAGTGAAGAACTTACTGAAAATGATTCGAAGTTGACAATTTTAATCTGACTTTCATGTCTGTCAAAGCTTATAACATATCTTTAACAATCTGGATGAATTTTACAGCATGAACTGCGTGAATATTGGTAGATATCTGACAGAGCTCAAAAGGATGGATGCTTCCCATCCATGCTTGCCTGTGGCCCAGTGGTGGTGCCAGGATTTCAGGTTTGGGGCTGCAGCCCTAAGCCCTTCCCTTTTTCCCCTCCACTCTGTCCCTCCTTCTTTTCTCCCTTCCCTTCCTGTACCTCCCTCCCTCCTTCCTGCCTCCCCTCCTCTTTCTTTCCCTTCCCTCCACCCTTCCTAGTCCCTTCCTTTCCTCCTACACCCCACCCCCTTTGAAGCGGGGTCCAGAGGTTCCCCCAGGAAAAAATTTCAGGTTCCAGATGCCTGTAGGTGTGTTTTAGCATACATAAGGTGAAAAAAGTTATTTGCATGTCTGGTAACTGCTTTAGCAGTATATTCAGTGCCTTTTCTGCCGGAACACTACAGAACGGCGTTCTGGCACCTTTTTTCAGCTATTAAAAATAACTTGGCTATTTTAATAAAAGAATAATTTTGTTATTTTAATTTAATATATGACATCAAAAATTTTCTTGGGGAGGGTCTCACCGAGGCCCCTCCCCAATTCCCACCCCCATTTTTCTTGGGCTTTGCCCTCGATTTAGCCCTGCCATAGTTGTTCAGCTCCGGAACCTTTTTTCTAGAAAAAAGCAACCAAATATATTACACAAGTAAGTTTACTAATCATCAGTTTGAACAACTGCGTTCAAGTTCATGCGCTGCCTACAGTTGGTCATAGTGGAGGCAGTCTTCTCTCACCCTTGCTGAATTTGTCGGTTACCTTTTCCCAGTTCACAGCTCTGAAAACTCCCTTTCAATCACTAGTATGGAAATGTTGCACAATCTATCCTGCGACATCGTGGATCGCAGGTATGATACGTTTCCTGACAGAAAATGATCGCTCGCATTTGGCGCTTGTGACTGACAGATCTGAAGCGTGCGCCAAATCTCTTCATTACCAAAACCTGCCATAAAACATTCAATCAGTTTCAGTACTTCTGTGGCACATAAAGTAAGAATTTCATCACTCCAAACGACCATAATTGCCGTAAAACTTATAATAGGCCTAAACGCCCCCGGCCTACAGGCATGCTACAAATTAAAATAGGCCCTGTCCATGATAATCAAGTAAGTAACATATTTGCCTCACCGCCTGAGATAGCTATAGTTGATGACTTCGTTGCCATTGGTCACTATAATTTTCTAGCTTACTTATTATGAACATAGGCGTAATTTGTGGGGGGTACGAGGGGTACCCGTACCCCAACTTTTTTTCCTGGGGGGTACCGTATCCCCGACTTTTTGAACAATGCCAATCAATATTTTATTATTGTGCCTTCCCAGAGATTGCAGTCTTAGCCTTGCTTCGTGTATGTAAGAAATTGGTACCCCCCAATTTTTAGACCAAAGTTTTGCCTCTGGAGGAGCGGGACCGAGGGACCAACAGCTCACTGGCCTCACTCCCAGTTGCAGAACGCAGAACTTGACGAGACATTAGGCCAGAGAGCAGACAGAAGAGATCAGATAGGTTTAATGAAGAGAGACCAGCATAGATGGAGTTGGCGAAGTCAAATGACTTATATAGCACCATCATCAAAGGCACAAGCCACAAGGCATCGACTGATGGTCGCTTTAATGGAAATAGCTCCGATATCACTTTGAAATCAGTTGCAATAGGCCTAACTGTGATATGATTGGTTAGTAGAGTGCTCGCCTTGTAACACAGAGTATGGGTTCAGGTCTCCTCCCCTGAGACGATTACTGAGTAAGGACCTTAAGCAAATCCTTCATTCACAGTCACTGAGCGCCATCGATTGATGCTTAGTTATTAGATAAGGAGGCTCAATGAATGCATAATAATAGCCTAACAACGGTGCTATGGAAGCCATGGGATTATGTAATGTCATCCAGGAGGTGATTTAGGTAACCACGTGGAGAAGATTGTCTATGGAATGGGAGAAACTGTTTGCAGAGAAATAGATGAATAGTTGGGTGTCGTCTGCATTTAGGTGATGATCGACTGATGATGATTTGATGAGTGAGCCGAGTGGAGTAGTGTAGAGGATGAACGAAAGGGGCCCAAGAACAGAACCTTGTGGAACACCACAGGTGAGAGGGCATGATTGGGATGAGGTTTCCGATGTTTAACGGAGAAAGAGTGGGAAGAGAGATACGACTGAATCCAGAGGAGAGCAGTGTCAGTAGCCTAAAACCGAACCAGGTTGACAGTCTTTGGAGTAAGATGTTGTGATCAATGGTGTCGAAGGCTGCAGAAATGTCAAGGAGCCTTGAAGGAGGCAGAGACATAATTATATATGCCGCCTCTCTGTCTTACGGACTGATCTTCTGGATGTTGACATTATTACGGCTTGGTTTTGGTGTACTGTCGGTTGATACCTTGTGCATCAGACAATAGACGTAGGCCTATGCGTTACTAATAATATTACAATTTAAATTCAAACAATCCATCAAAAGCACAAAACAATCGCATCTGAAGTTCATTCAAACATCAAAATTACAAGACAAAACTGCATCAAATTCATCGCATCAACAAAAAGAGCATAATACCAGTCTTGTTGTCCTCGAGACCAAGGTCTTGGTCTCGAGTGCACTTGAGTTCGTTTTTAAAAGTCTTGGTCTTGGTCTTGGTCTTGAGGTTCAAGGTCTTGGTCTTGGTCTTGGTCTTGAGGTTCAAGGTCTTGGTCTTGAGGTTCAAGGTCTTGGTCTTGGTCTCGCAAGACCAAGACCAAGACCGGCTGTTAATATGAACAGTCATTTAACAGAACTCAAGAATTCTGTATCAAGCCTGCTTGCATCATACGACCAATATCTATGGATGGATACAAGTCATGTTGGTCAGGAAAACCCATTGGCAGCAGCAACAGTTATTCTGTATCAGACGGTATGATTAACCATGGGAAGATTTCAAAAGGACTCACTATCTGTACATTTGCATCCAGTGCTTGAAAAGCTACTCTGTGTGTGTGTCAGCGATTTCAGCACCTGTAGAACGTATTTTTTCACATGGCGGAATTTTTATGAGGCCCAAAAGGCACGTCTTGGTCAGAAAATTCTGAGCGAATTGGTTTTTATAAAATACAAAAGGCATTTGGAATAATAGTTTGCATGAAGGACTTTTGAATACAAATTCGGATTTCTCTGCAGTTTACATTTAAAGTTAATTTGCTTGAATAAAATAAAGACTCATGTTTTCATTAAAATAGCGAATATTCCGACTTTAAAATTTTTAGAAGTCTTGGCCTGATTTCGATTTTTTGGGTCTTGGTCTTGGTCTTGGTCTTGAGGTTCAAGGTCTTGGTCTTGGTCTTGGTCTCGAGGTTCAAAGTCTTGGTCTTGGTCTCGAGGTTCAAGGTCTTGGTCTTGGTCTTGAGGTTCAAGGTCTTGGTCTTGGTCTTGGTCTTGAGGTTTAAGGTCTTGACAACAAGACTGCATAATACTGTAAAATTTAGCGACACATCAACCATAGTCTACGCCATCATCCGAAAATCGGGTGATCGCCATCAACTTCTGGTCACATAGCGTGACGGATATATCCGTCGCGCATGCGCAGTATGCAGTTTCGGATTCGCTATTTTGGAAGCTGATTTATGTTTCAGAAAGAAGAGATAGAGCATACTTGGCTGCTTTGGACAGAAGTCGCGGACTTGATAACCTTGTGCACGATGAAGTGTCGGCTCTGTGGCGTGGAGAAACTGTCGAGGGAGTTTCCGCGAGAGCCGCTGACTGAAGAATGCACTCATCCGGCGCTCTACTGCCTTCGGGTGAGACAATGAAGCCTACCACTCAACTAGGACTTTTATAGTTACCATCTGTTCGGCTAAACAATTTCCAGCAGGACCAAGATGTATCCATGAGAATTTAATGCATTTGAAACAGCGATGGCCCCCTGTCTCATCATACAAATCGCACCACGGGTTTGCTGCTTGCTTTAATTTTGTCGTTGAGCCCTGTTGAAACAGAGCAGTCCGATGCTTGAGCTAATCATGAGAAGCAGCAATTAAAAGCGGGTGTCCGGTCCTTTCCCTCATCGCCTGATCTTGGAATCACTAACCTCTGAGTTGACTGTCGAGCCTGCTAGCAACTATCTTTCACCTCTGACCGGAGGGGCCCAGTTGAACTGAACTGAAATCTACGGTGTGCACTTTCAGTACCAAACAACACAGGTTTTATGGCGATTTAACTGATAATGCAGTTGCATACATACCAGCTTAGCACAGCTTTGTGTTATTCTAGGAAGATCCCTAGATCCTGCATTACACTGTGACATATGTGTTAAAGGTGTCATCTAATGGCAAATGTGAGTGTTTAATTGTGCAACTAGACAAGTGTAATTTAAAAAGTAATAAAACTCACCAGGAATCAGCTTTTGTGTTGTGAATTATGACTACTAACTACATGCTTGTACCTGATTTGTTTCCTGTGGTACATGTGCAACCCAGTAACACATTACTTGCAAGTGATGGCTTGTGTTTCCTTAAACAACAGTGTGTGACAGCAAAGGCAAGAACCGACTGGAAATGTCCATACGTTGGATGCGGCCAGAATATCGAAGAGGACAATCCTTGTCTGAAAGAATGCGATGAAACATTAGAGTTTCTTTTTCCAGAAATATCTTCACCAGATGACTTTGGTCAGCCAGATGAAGATGCATCAACTGGTCAATCAGAACAACGCATCCAAGTGACCACACTGACTGGGGAAAATGAGACCTTTGTTTACAGTGCACAGAAAACCATTCGGGAGCTGAAAATGGAAATTTCATTTCGAATGGGAGTCGAGCTGGAAAAACAAAGACTCGTCTACAATGGAACAGAACTCAAGGTTGGTGTAAAATACAGCAGAACCAGTTATAGGGATTAGGTTTCAACTTATTTTTGTAACAAAGCACTGTGAAGCACAGAAGCAGGTACTAAAAATAAATGGAAGAGCTTTCATTTTCATTCATTCGCACATTCTGCACTTAATCTGTTTTGGTGACTAGCTGAATGGATGTTGAAACTGTTTAATAAGCTGCACTTAACAGTTTTGTCTATATATAAAGCACTTACATACACCATCGAGTAAACCTGGTTCTGAAGTACAATAGGAATTATAACATTAATGCTTTGTAATAAATTGTTAATAATAATAATAATAATAATTATTATTATTATTATTACAAACAGTTTTAACACATGCAGTCACATCGAAATGTGAATCTGATGTTTGAAAGCCAATGGGAAATAGTGAGTTTCAAGGCATTTCTTAAAGGAAGAGATAAAGTTCAGGCATTCGAGACATAGGTAGGCGATTCCTTGCCTTGGGGAAGCAACATGGAATGCACCAGAGCCCATGACAGTGCTACATCGAGGCTGAACCGAAAAGAATCCGAAGATCTCAGACTGGTGGAAGGGACATACGGAGATAATACTGGCTGAAAGTAGGTGGGCGACGGGGCGTCCTTGATTATAGATCAAACAGGCCAGTTTAAATCTTATTCTAAATTCAACAGGAAGCCAATGCAGCTGATGTTGTTGTTGATGATGATGATGATGATTCAATTATTCCAGTAATGTTTGCTTATTCATAAATTAAAATCTTGTATATGTTCTATCTCTGAAGTTTGCATTTGATCAGCATTTGACATATCAGAAAATAATGTACTGCTAGTATCAGGAATTATTAGAATTATAGGATTTTTACGGAAACATGTTTTTCTAGTTTTTAGATTAATTATATTGATTTTGTAGACGGCTGGAACATCTAGCAGACTGTCTGATTATGGAGTGGAGCCATTTTCGACAATTCATCTGATGATCTTGCTCTACGCTGTGCCAGACACCCTGAACCACGTCATCTTTGAACTCTCCTGGAATTACCCCAGTCATGGCAGGGACTTCCTAGATGCATCTTGCCTCATGTTCATGAAAGACGAGTGGTACCGTTTCATTGACTGGCGCAATAAGAGCTGCAGTCCAGTATGGCATTCCGGAGACAATATGGATGATTGTAAACGCATAGGATATCACAGAATCGAAGCCAAGCTGAAGGAGATTCCCCTGTGCGTCTCCCATCTCATTTTCACCCTGAGCTCATTCAAAGCTCCCTCGATTGCTGCCTTCCGCAATCCCACCCTGAAATTCTATGATGCTGCGGACAACAAAAACCAGTTGTGTGATGTCTGCTTTGACCAAACCCTCAATGCCGAGGCACTCATTGTGTGTTGTGTGTCACGACTTCAGAATGGCAACTGGATAATCGACAAAGGTGGCCAGATGTCTGCTGGCAATGCAAAAGGCTATCGTCCGGTGGTGCGAACGATTCAAAAGCTAATCAGAAACAGCTGTTTTACTGGAGTCTCGCTTGCACCGGGTAAATCACATATTCGTTCAATGACTGCAGAGGAGTCTGAACAGTTTCACAGAAGATGCAAAAACCGTCTGAAACCTGGGGCTTCGCTGTACTACTAAATAGAATGTGCATCTGCTGACATCTGCTAAAGTACTTACTTATTTCTGATAACAGCAAGGTAACAATAAGTCAGCTCAACGCATTTGATAAGATGTGCCACATTTCTGTGTTTAACACAAAAACAGTCAGCACAATATATTAATTATGTTTTAACTGTTATAGCATTATTGTTATTGTTACTTTTAATCTATTACTATTTCTAGAAAAAAACTATTATTAATGTTTCCCGAAATGCGTCATCTATGGAACACATACGTTTAGAAAAGTACCTAATAAGTATTTGTCTAAACGCTTGCATGCCACCTTTTAAGGACCTTTCAGAAATGCTGAAAGAGATCTGACAGCATGCACATCACAGTACTGATTATGCTGAGAATAATTCTACTAGTAAAACAGTTGAATTTTAAGTGGAAGATGTACCTTTTTTGTCTTCCGAGGTACATCGTATCCTGAGACCATTCCACTACCACAGTTGCCACCATATCACCTTCCACATTAGCAACATGATCTCTCCTCCAGTCTGACCCCTTGGGATCTGACTTGGCATTGAAACTGACCAAACAACTTATGGAGTTGATTTGATATATAGTGCCGTTGAATAATTAAAGAGTTTTACATGACTACTATTATGTGAGGCAATTAGGCTTCATTCTGTTTAGCTGAGCTGGATCTTTTAAGATAACTTATAGGCTTAGATAGACCTCAGTTTCATAGTATAGTAAGTAAGTAAGTAAGTATATCCTTTATTAATCCAACTGCTAACCGTATTTTGGTTTACACATGTATATCACGTCCAGATTAAAGTACTAAGGCCTATATTCCGGTGAAAATCATCCTAATTATGAAAGATTTACGAGCTAGACTGTCAGCAGTCGGGAGAACCCGATTATGAACACGGGGTCGCAAAGTATAACCCGTATGCTTAACAGGAGGTAATAGCACATGAAGCACATGTGTAGGACATGTAAGGACGGTCGTGAAAAGTTTAGAATCAGCAGTACGGATCAATTGTTCGAATCTAGGGTAGTCTACAGGAAGATAACCAGCTTTAATCAGTCTCCTAAAAATTGCCTGTAGTCTCTCACGTCCCCTCTGCCCCACATAACCCCACCAAGCGGACGCAGCGTACATCATCCTCGTCACTGTGGTAGCTGTCACCACATCGTACATTGAGGGGCCAAGTAGTCCATGAGTAGTCAGGATCCGTAATGCATACATTGATTGTCTTGCACCAGTGCATAGATTGTCAACATGCACGTCAAAGCAGAAGTCATCGGAGAGCGTGACACCAAAGATCTTCATGATTCTGACTCTGGAAAGACCAGGAATCTCCATCGGAGCAGTTGTTTGTCAATGTCAAAGTGTTTTCAGTAACTGCTTAACTTTCTAATTAGTTTTGTATAAATTGTATCAATAGCTGACTGGACCACAAATGAAACACTTGGCTGCTTGGTGCAAAAAAGAACAGATTGGGAATAAACACAGGCACCATATAAAATGTAAACATTTATATATTCGCTGTCAACGCTGCTAGAACATATTAATTTTGTTATAACTGACATCATTACTGTTCTTACACGCACTTCTTTTATAACTTTATAATTAGTAATTATAATATTTCTACATAACACATAAAGTTGTTCTTATTGGTACGGTAGTTTGCCTCATGTAAAATGACATCTGTGGAACAGCTTTTGCAACATTCAGATCACATAAGTATCTAGACATTTATAAAGTGCCCTTTATGCACCTCTCACAGGTGCTGAAACCATGGTTATCTGACCAATCTAAAGACTTGCAAATCATAGCATGCCGAGAATGTTACTGAATCCATTTCTGACGAAAATGTTTCAATTTTTATTGGGATGTTAATTCCAGCAGAATGGTTCTACACGGGAGAAAGCTTTGCTCTTGGAAGGAGTAAACTTTCAGCAACTAAAATTCAGCCTAAACTGCTGTCCACAGCATCTTCTTAGCCGTCCCTGCAAAGAAAACACTAATCCTTATGCCTGATGTTACAATCATTGGGAAACGATAGCCACTTTTGGGACACGGCGACCGATCGGTTACAGCGCTCGACTTGTAGTGTGGAAAGTATGGGTTTGATGCTCCTCTGAGACGGTTACTCTGTAGGGAGACCTTGAGCAAGTCCTTCACTCACGACTGCTCAGAGCCATCGACTGATACTTGGTCTTTAGATAGTGGCTCTTAATAAATGCATAATAATAAAAATTGTCAGAAACCAGCATCTCATCAGTCAATAAGATTTCTCCACAAAACAGTTCAGAACACCAAATGTAGTGCAGAATGGGTTAACATGATAATAACGAATTATAAGATGCTAATTATTCCTACGAGTGTGTCCTCACAACTGACAAGTACTCTAAGTGCAAATACCTCATCGTTCATGGTCCTAGAATTAATATTGCGATGGTTTCAACGGCAATCCTATTATCAACATTACGGGACAAACATAGCCTTGGTGCTCATTCTACAATCTCTATCCTGGCGTCACTTTCTGACTTAGGTGCAGCCAACCAGACAGTCGGAGTAAAACCTCACAAGTCCAATACATGATAGCATCATATATAGCATAACGCAGCTTTCTCGTGTACCCAACCCAAAGTTTCCATTAAACAAAGCCTCAAAGTACATATAAAAATCTGTTATGCTGAAAGACCCTTTATGGGCTTCAAAGACAGAAGCTTTTCTTGAATTCAACCGAAAAGTGCAATATGTAAATCCTCAAATCAAAATCCATTTTGTCCGATCATAAATCCCAGAACTCTAATAAATTATTAATCTCATAATTCAAAACCCCGTTTCTCAGGAGTTCCAAATACATGGCTGCAGTCACATCCAAAAAACTTTCACCACCCCAAAATCTCACAACCTGACACGACTCTAACACCCAAGAAACTCACAACCTCAGATAACTATTCTCACCCAAAATCTCATCCTTATGCCAATATCACACTCAGAAATCTATCACCACTCTGAACTATAAGTGACCAACATGCAGCCCCATACCACTTAACACAGACCACCCACCATTCCACCCAGGCAAATTGAAAGATCTCACATTAGCAATTACTGCAAGACCTAAGCCAGCGTCTGAGTTCCGTTCCAGCCAGATACAGGTAAAAAGTCATGCATCTTCGTAAGTTTGGCAAGGAGAAACACGTCCCGTGTATGATCGTCGGATGCCATATTTGCCTAGAGTCTAGCACGGAAACACTGACGAATGTAGTAACATGGTTGGTGGTAGATGGACACGCACGAGTGGGCAGGCAAGTAATGCCACAGAACGTCACGGTCACATGCTTCTGTTAAACCAGGATTTAAACTATCGACTTTTTGGCATCGAAGCGATCATCTGAAATAAAACAACAGGATACAAACGTAAATGTGCATCTCAGTAATTAATTACGAATATTTTTCAGCTCGACACAAACTGCATCATAGACCAGATTCATATCCGGCACTGTATCAGATTTCATTTACTAAAAGACTCAACTGTCACAAGCTATATGACATGAACGCAGCATCAAAGTGCAGACCATGGCAGAATTGAAATGCATCTGCTTTTATTCCAGCACTTGGGGCTTGAATCTTGGTCCATTGCTAATGTTACATTAATGTTATCATGTTTACCGTGTATCACTGCAATGTGCAACACAAAAGGAAAGGTTGTCCCAATGTTAATGTTATCTTTTTTGCTCTGCTCCTTGCGATAGATCCCTCAACGAAAAGGACAAAACACATTTTGGGGATGCTTGAACATGCATTATTATTATTATTACTATTATAAACATTATTACACATTTATTAAGCCCCACTAACTAATGACTAAATATCAATCGATGGCGCTGAGCAATTGTGAGTGAAGGACTTGCTCACAAGGCCACTACAGAGTAACCGTCTCAGGGGAGGAGGTTCAAACCCGTACTCTCCAAACTGCATTCTTTGTTAAATGTCATTTAGCTAAGTACTGCGTCACTATTTTGGGATCTATTAACAATGCTACAAGTGAACATTTGTCAAATACGGGGAAAAACTTACTCATTTTCGATTAGACGTACCAGAGCTGCTGGCCGTGTTTTCAAGGTGCAACTTTCGTACGTCATCTGCGAGGTCAGCCATATCGATCACGTCCTGAGGAAATCCGACTTTCAGTCCATTGGAGACCCTCGATGTCTTATCACTGCTCGATACGTCATCCATTTCGTGCTGGTCACTAACGTCTGCTATGCTGTTTGCCTCGCCGTGATTTGTTTTGCAGGTTTCGATATCGCTGTTGCCCGTTACAGATGACTGTGAAGTGGAGTTTTGCACATTGACACCTGGAATTTCTTTGTTTTCTTCATTCGCGGCAGATTCTTCTGAGATCTCCCCATCGTCTGAAGTTCCTGAGGTTTCGACCAAATCCAAGCGATGTTCTGCAGCACAGTCGTCCGTCGCTTCAACGTCGATATTTTTGTCTTCAGTACTAGAATCATTGACGCTGGTATTGCCAGGATCTCCACAAAGTGTCAACGATTCTGACTCTGCTGCAGTTTCGGAATCTACTGATGTCACTTGAATAGAGTTTGGTTGGACCCCATTTGCCGACAGATCGGGAAGAACCGACCTTTCTGGTGTTGCGCTGACGTCGTTTAACGGAAAGTTTGGGGAAATGGAAGTGGCCTGCAGGGAGTCAATTTCGGAGGTGGTCTGACCATCAACAGGAGGAACTGGCAAATCTGTAAGCAGCAGACTTGGTTCGATCGCAGAACTAGCAGCGGGCAATAAAGCAGATGCGCTAACATTATTGCAGGAAGCTTCAGATATCTTCAGACTGGCATTGTCTTCTTTGGAACAGTTGTCTGTGGTTGTTTTCAACTGGAATGTTGTCAATGGCATCACCATCAAAAAAGGAGATGATACACTCTCAACAGTGGAATGTTCAGATTTGCCATGCCGCGGCGTGTCGGCCACGACCCCGGGAGGAGTCTTGTGCGACCCAGACCCACGTCGACCCAGAGGCGGCTTGTGGGGCAGGATCGTCTTGCTCACCTGGAACCTGTGCTTCGGTCGTGTCGCCTTCAGACTCGACTTCCTGTGCTGCGATGATCGGCCAGGTGGAACATCGGCTGGCAGTGAAGCGGAACGCGCCAGAGCTGGCCGGAGCGTAAAACTCGAGTCCTCCTGGTTCGAGGCCGACGAAAAAGACCCATCTGGACTAGATGGCATTGATGACGATTCGGCCGAGTTTGGAGACAGAGCAGTGAACTCGTTGGGGTCACAGGGGACTGACGCCAACTCGTCGGATTTTGGAGTTGATGCCTGACAATTGTTGACAACCTGTGACAACTCGCAGCTGGTGTCGAGACCTGACATGACATCGTATGATTTTGTCGGACGTGTTTTGCCGGTCAACGGCATCATGTCGTCGAGACTGGGCGACAGCGGGTCTTCGAAGACGGGAACGAGAACGGTTCGACCCTGGGACGAGACCATTGGCGATGGTGGCATGTCCATTATGATCTTGCGCTTGTTGCGAACGGCCAGAGGAGTTCCATCCGTTATTGCCTCCACTGGCGGTGGACTGACCGCCTGCATCTCCGACTCCGGAACAAAGTCTGGTGACTCGAGCATCTGACAGCGTGTCTTAAGCTCGAGAGTCAGGTTCATCCGATGCCGTGGACTGTTTTCCAGTTCCATCCTTTCCTCTACTGACTCCACCTCTTCTTCCTTCTTTTCCGATGTAGCGTCTACTTCATCCTGAGGTTTCATCTCCATATCATTGGATTGTGGCATCGTCTCCATCACTGGAATGCTTTCATCTTTGATGTTGGGTTCGGCAGCGGTCGTCGAGGGAGATGCTGACGAGTTGCAATCGATCTCCTGAGCGATTTCGTCTTCCTCGCGTTGCCTAGCGAGCACTCGGTTACGCTGCATGTAGTTGGCAATGTCTGCTAGGAGTCGCTTCTGCTGATCGGCATAATCCTTCACTCCCTGAGACAGTCAACGATTCACAAGTCACTGCCTAACATCAACTGCACACTCTTTGTCAAACTGTCCAACTGTACTTGAACTGCTAAGTAAACTTATAAGGTATTAGAATGATATCGTGTGCAGTTGACTTAACCTAATCTCTCAACAATTCATACAACACACTGCACTACAGACAAGTCAACTGCACACCCGGCAATGTCAACTGCACATTCGACAATGTCAACTGCACACTTTTCTTCAAACTTTCAAACTGTTCTTGAACTGGTCAGTAAAATTTCAGGTATTAGAATGAAATAGTGTATAATTGACTGTACACTCTTCCTCAGTTCGACAGCTAATCTCTCAACAATTCATAATACACATTGCACACTATAGGCAAGTCAACTGCACACTATAGGCAAGTCAACTGCACACTATAGACAAGTCAACTGCACACTATTTGTCAGAAAACACAGTATTTTAGGCACTGTCACACAAATGATTATAGTATACCCTGTGAGAATTCAGGGAAGAAAAATGACTGCAATATATCCCTGATAATTTAAAGAATTGAAAAATTTCACACAGAAAAGTTATATTATTATGTTCAGAGAATTCAGTGAGGTAACACGATAAAGGTATACTCCATGGGAATATAAAGATGCAAGAAACTTAATTTATATTTCACAGGAAACCAAGACTTAAGAGGATTAAATCAAAATCCATAAGATTATAAAGATTTGACAGCTAACGGACTTTGAAACAGACAACCCCAAAGGTGTAAAGCATCGCACAGCATTCCTATTTAAGGTAAATTTAGCTAACAAACTTTGTAATTGTAATCTAGAATTTATATAGCGCCACTCAAAATCAGAGGCGCTCCCGACCCGGGTCAGTGTCTTCACTGACAAAGAGAAATGTTTTCAGGCGCTTGCGAAACTGGACAGGAGAGAGATAGAGGAGAAGCCTAAAACCCTGAGGGAGGCTGTTCCAGCTGGAAGGGCCCACAACCGCAAAACTACGGGACTGGGCCATAGCAGTGCACATCCAAGGAACTCCCAAGTGGCCACGGGCAGATGACCGGAGAGAGGCCTGACCAGGCAAACTGGAAACTGGAAAAAAACACAGTTGTAATGTACAGCAGCTTCTCAAGGTTGGCTTCGGAATTGATCAGTGCTGTGTAATGTAAAGTATCAAAGCATTTATATAGTGCCTGTCAATCACATCTAAACAACTGCAACTTTAGGTAACTTGAAAATATGTGCTTTGCTGAATCAATTGAAACAGTATATGTATGCACGTATGCAACTATGCATGTGTGTGTGCACGTATGTTTGACATGTGTGTATGTATCTCGACTTTTATAAAGTGCATTTTAGGAAACCCTCAAAGGCTCCTTTAAAGAAGGATTGTTCCAAGAGGATTATTATTCCAAAAATGCATGAAGGGCTTGCATCGATATGCGGAAGAGAGGAACCTGCAAGTCGTAACTCACACTCTCTTTCTTTGGATCTTTGTCAAGGTCAATCCGGGTCACGGACTGGCTGACCTTGAGCGCAAGGCAGAGCGCCATCAGTCCTCCGGTCTTGATTTCATTCTCTCGTAAATCCAATCGGACAAGGGTTATGCTTTCTGCGATGAATTCGGCTAAGGCGACGGCACCTTTGAAAAGAGAAACACAAATAAATCCAATCTCTGTGTAGTTAACACATCTGTTGGTTAGTGAAAGGAGCTGCCAGAAATAGCAAGATATGTGTGTGTTTCTTTGTGTGTGTGTGTGTGTATATCATATAAAAGTCTATAAAAATATATAATATATTATAATATAATAATTATATATTGTAACATAAATTATATGCAATTATAAATAATATATTTAATATGATACATATAAAATGTACATGTCAAGTACACATAATAAATTTGAAAAAACATTTCTCCCAACCTTGGTTTGTAATCCAGTGACTATGGGTTTGAGCCTTCTGAGTAGACTCTGTGTAATGATACCAGGCAAGTTGTTCGTGTGAACTAACAGTTGTAGGTTTCAGCCTGCTGAGAGACTTCACGCAATGACCCTGGGCAAGGTGATCCGTCTCCAACCAGAATAATTTTGTACTGGCATAAGCTTGGAAATAAACGGCAAGTCCTGTCTCTCCTGTCCAATGATTTGCAATGTGCTGGCCATGCATCCAAGACCTCGGGATTCGTCTGTTGCTGGCTCAAGGGCTGAGTCAAGGAGATGAGGGAAGAAATGAGCGCCTCCCCTACGTTCCAATATGTAAAACAGCAGATTTATCTGACTTAATTACTTACTATTATAATATTGTCAGGTTACAGAGTGGAAAAAATCTGGGACCCAAGTCTTATCTCAAACCCTTCATCGCCTGGACTCGAACATAACACATAAACATATAAATGAGATTTACCTTCACAGGTGATTTTCGATGCCTGCAGTCCGATCCGAAGCAGTGATTTGTTCTTGAGGAGACTTTCCTTTAACCGATGCATTCCTTCGTTTGTCAGGTTGTTGTGTCCCAAGTTCAGCGTCTCCAACGACGTGCTGTTTAACTGAAATCCAGAAACAACACACTGTTTTACACTTCAGACTCCATGTACCATTCCCAAATATAACACGAAATCTTATACGATGCGGATGGGTACTGGATCCTATGTCTCACTGATCTTCAGATCAGTGTGTAGCAACTTGAATTATATACATAGATGATAAAGTTCACTGTCACTTATAATAAATTGAAATGCTTTAGGCTCCTTCTCTGCTGTTATGGTTTCCCTCTTCCTTTGTCTAGACCTGGGACTGGCACTACCAGAGTATGAATCTTTGTTGCTTGAGGTTCTGCTTTACTAAACGCCACTCATTCTCTAGTTAAGTCATTCAGTCAACAGCACCTGACCTTAATTTCATTTATTTTCCACCACTTAGTTCTTTACTTTCACTGACGTGCAACGTCTCTTGTATTCAACCGCAGTGCTGTGACCATTTCTACACTAATTTAAATTTTAAGAAATAGTTATAGGCCTCTGCCAATAGTGATAATCAGTAACTTTTCACATTTTTTACCCGTTCTGCCATCCATCTACGGCACTCCTAGAGCAGGTTCATGGCACACTTGGTACCCTGTGGCACCTGGGTTGGTAAACACTGCCATACAGTATTCCTGATTTTAACGTGAGATTCGATACGACATGAATGGGTCCTAGATCCCAATTCTGATTAATCTTCAGAACGCAGGTCCATTTTAACACAGCCACGCTATAACTTGGCATTCAATATCGCTCACAAGGATGGCTCCAGTCTTTTCAGTTTGCCAACTACTCTAACAGAAACAACTCGCATGGAACCTCAAGACCCCTTTTCCGAGCAGGAAATCTATAATCAAATCCATTTCAGCTGACTTAAGACACACCACTGAAGCTGCCAAAGCACATAAGCCAATGATGCCCCTGTAAGCGAGCTAGACCATATTAAGTCATATAAGCAATCTAGACCGAAGCAGCCATCTAAGCTATGCAAGCCATCAAAGCCATTGAATCCATCTACCACTTGTCCATGTTAAGTCATCTACAGTATGTAGGCTAATAAAGCCACCTATGCTACATAAGCCATCTAATCTATGCCATACAAGTAACTAAGCCATCTAAGCCACATCAGCCATCAAAGCCATCTAATCATGTATATCATGACATGGTACAATGTACATAAGTCAACTACGCTACATGAGCCATCTATGCCATAGAGTAACTAAGACATCTAACCCATCAAATCCATCTAAGCTAAATAAGTAAACTCAGCCACTGAAGACACCTAGTCCAAATAAGTTATCTATGCTACATAAGCCATCAATGTCAAATAAGTTATATAAGGCATAGTAGCTACATAAGACCATTGACAATCACAGCCACTGAAGCCATCTAAGCCATCCTGGACATACATGCCATAAGGCATCCAGGCAGTTGGATTGTACCTCATCCAACAGATGAGCATTACATAATTACTCATTCTACAAACACTTGAAAACTGTTCCTTTCTGCTGAGGTAGAGCTGGGAGCGACCGAGTGGTTATTTGTAGAGGCACTATATAAATGATGTGAATGAATGAACTAGTCGTTACAGGGGCCGTATTCATGAGACACGCGTAACTCTTACTCCCAGCTTAAATCTGGCCTACGCTGGAGTAGTGGGTTAAATCGGTATTCATGAGACACGCGTACCGCCTTACTCTGGGTGTAACGCTACTCCGAGTCGACCCTAGGTGTAAGACCGCTATTCCCAGCGTAGCGGCTATAAACAAAGATGGCGGCCGTTATAATTCGCCGCATTCGATCAGGTTTTAGATGTCAAAAAGTCTTTCAGAGGTGCCGTAATTAGCTCGTATTGTTCACCGACAACGAACTTTATACTGCTTTTCGTTCAAGCTGTCACAAATGCTAAGATTTGATGAGATGTCTGACGGTGATGCATTCGAAGTGCCGCGCATGGGTTCCTTACACTGGCTTACAGTACTGTGGGTAACGCGGGTTTATTTTCACGTAATTTAACTGTAGAATGCAACGGATACCAAAAACGCTGTGCTGGAATATTATTGTCAAGGAAAGAGTTTAACTCATGAGTTGACTGGTCCATTTGAGAATTTTATATAAGCTAAGGTCTGTTCTGAAGGCATTATTATTAAATCTATTGCGTTTTTTATATCCAATAATTAATTGTATCCCGTAAGTAATGGTGAAAATGTTGATTTCTCATTCTTAAGCAATTGATTAGCATAGACATTACAAACATTATACACATTATTTGATAGTAACCTAGCTGTAGGCCTAATGCAATCTTTCATAATAATGCAGAGAATATCAATTTACCATCATTAATTTATCTTGTGTTATAATTTAGTTGTTATTATTTAACCATAAAATCATCCAGACTTACTCTAACACACGCCTGTTTTGATTTTACGTTTAGGCCTATGTTAAATATGATTCGTTTTGATTAACGGCCGTCGTTTAATCTTTGTTTACTTCAGCTGTAAACTTCAAGGTATTTATATGCCGTCAGTCCCTGATGGCATATAAATACCTTGTAAGCATGCTAAAATAATCCATAACCACTCAAATTATGACGAGTGTACTTTTGCGCGGGGAAAACCCAGCATTTACGCCCGGAATAACTAATCCCTTGGATACTCCGGTCTCATGAATACGAACCACGACTAAGTGCTATTCGGGGAATAGTTAATCCCGGCGTAGGCGCTACGCTTGGACTAGCTTAATCTTGTCTCATGAATACGGCCCCAGAAGAGTACATTACCCTATTCTAGCCCTAAACATTTCTCTCATAAATTATTCAACCAGTGCTCATGATCGGCAACACGTACCAGCGCTCGAGACAGATGGTTCATCGCCTGGTAGCTGAGCTGGTTGTTCCAAACAACGAGGGTGTTCAGTCCGCTGCTCTTGCCCTGCTCCCAGATGCCCTCGCAGATGTGCAGGAAGCCAGTGTCCTGGATGAAAAACACAGCAAAGTCACCAAGGAATATCTAAACATTACTAACGTTTATTCTAATCAAATTACTTCTATAGCAGTATCCAGGGCTGTAGTGGTAAAATTAGAGGTCAGTACATGCTACCGGTTAGTTTTCCAAAACAAATTAGAGGTATGTACACGCTACCGGTTAGTTCTCCGAAACAAATTAGAGGCGAGTACAAATATCTTGTGAGGCGAGTATACGGTTTCTAGAGGTGAGTACACGCTGTATACCCACGTTTACCCTTGACTACAGCCCTGGTGGTTTCATCAAATGCACAAGGTATCGTTTGATGGTCACTTCAAGGGAAACAGTTATCCAACATCGCTTTGAAATCAAGTGCCATAATTACAATTTGATTATGATTTAATCATAAACCACTTAATCATTGGACACAGTAGGTGATTTTATTACAGCACTTGCCTTGTAACACAGACAGTGCGGGTTCGATCCTCCTCCTCTGAGATGCCTACTGTGTAAGGACCATGAGCAAGTCCTTCATTCACGGCTGCTCAGATTGCTCAGCACAATCGACTGACGCTTGGTTATTAGACAAGGGTGCTAAATGAATGCATAATAATAATGGTGCTAGGGATGTCATAGGATTAGATTAGAGCTGTACCGATATCACTTTTTGCCAATCATGCCGATACCAAATACATCCAATTATTAAAAATAGCCGATACCGATTAAGACACCGATTATTTCATTATTTGTTTAATGAAATGTTCAGTTCCGAAACATAAACCTACTATTGCAATGCAAGAACATGTTTTGAAGTAATTAGAATTGGATAAATTTAAAGAAACTTTATAAACTTTAAACCATTCCAATAGACTTTCTAAACCTTTATTTACCTTAATATACAGAGTTTCAAGATATTTATCAGACAGAAAATTAGTATAATCGGCAAAGATTACAAAACGAAGAATTGACAAGGAGTTTGAAATATCGTTTATGTATATCAAGAATAACAGCAGATCTAGTATTAATTTGTTTAAACTGTTTTTCAAGATATTTAATTTGTTCAGTTATCTCTTCTCTTCAATATAATGTCTAACAAAAAGTTTTAAAAACTAAATTGATGCAAACTTGTAGAGATTTTTAAAACAAAAACATTTTCTTAAATGTTTAACGACTGACCGTTTTTGACGTCATTGAATTTCGCTGATGACGTAGTGAAATACCAATATTTCTAAAGTGCCTAGTAGGCTAAGTAGTGCAATGCTAAATATGAATCAATAACAAGAAACAAAACTTAGATATTTCTGTTCATTTTTCTTTTTGTAACGATCATTGCGCAAAACAACAAATAAATTTATATTTACTTATTTCAGTATTTTCGCCAGTCGTAGTGAGACATCAGTAGGTGGTATTCTAAATTTTTTTTACATCAGCACCGATTATTTTTGCTGATACCGATTTCTCTAATAATCGTCCCAATTATGACTATGACCAATTAATCGGTACAGCCCTAGATTAGATTAGTCGCCAAAATCATGGACATCATTAAGATAATCACTGCCACAACCAACACGACTCTTCCTTATTTTCATAAATAAAGGTCATGTTGCTAGGTAACTATAAAGCAACATGACCACTTTTTCGTAAAAACAGGTCATGACATTTTCAGTTAATGAGGTCAAATTGATGAGTTATTTTAAAGTAACACGTCCTCGTCTTCTAAAATATAGGTCACATTGCTGGGTACTTTTAAATATTTGTCCAGTTACTGACACCCACCTGTAGATGGTTGTTTCGGAGGTCCAGCAGGTGTAGCGTCCGGTTGTACTTGAGCAGACTTCCGAGCTGGATGCCATCGGACGGCATGAGCTTATTATCTGCCAGGTAAAGCTCCTTCAAAGTCTCATTCACCTTCAGCGCCGCAACTGTAAAGCAACATCACGAAATTACCGCGCAGAAAGTACGCACACTCCCAATTTATTTTTTCATAAAAATAAATTATCTCTGTCATTTATTAACTTGTTTAGTGTATGCATTATGCACACATGATCGGAAAATCTAAATCCAAAGCATGAGAAGAACCTGGCAACAATCCTTGCATGGAGTCCACACTGCAGACTCAAACAGACAATCACTGGAATACAGACACTGCATGCTACCAAACAGACCAACCACTTCATGCAACAGACCACCATGTTGTATTGCACTAAATAAATATATATATAGACATATATATATATAATACATATATACACCAGAACCTTGTTATAGCGTTGTTTCTGGGAGCCATGCTAAGCATCTACTAACAAGATCGTTTTATAATGAGTTTATTTCTTATAGGTGTTATATCAGAATTCGTGTTATGACAAAGTTATAATGAGTCTTCATCATGTTCACATTTTCACATACACAGCTTTCTTATGGTACATACATGCTCTTCTTTTTTTCATTTATTTTCTTCTGTAAAGTTTTCTCCTCTGTACATATTCTTATTTGTGTATATTCATAAAAGACATTATATGTCTTACCCAGGATCTGAAGTGGCTTTCCCGAAGTCACAGTGAACTCCAAGTGGAGGCTCGTGAGTGCCGAGCCGACTCGTAAGGATCGACCCAGAAATGGCATCACAAAGTCCGACAGCGAAGAGCCGCGAGCTTCGAGATTCTCCAAGCAGGGGGTCTGGAAAAATTCACAAGGCAGCCCACACTTGACTTAGTTCGATTTAAAACAGTTCAAATTTGTTGGGGTTTTCTGATGAATCGTTGACTTTAGCTTTACCTAAGCATTACAGGACATGTCAGCTATTAGGTTAGAGTGCTCGCCTTCTAAAGTGGAGAAAATGGTTGCTGTGTAGGGACCTTGTGCAAGTCCTTCACACTCAATTGCTCAGCGCCATCAACTGATGCTTGGTCGTTAGATAGTGGTGCTAAATAAATGTAAGACTAATAATAGTGCGAACTCGTGCTTTGACTAAGTGCCATGGAGGTCAATGTTCTGTCTGGCTCGCAGGCCTGAAAGTGAGCCGGGTCTGTCCATTCTGCGACCCAGCATTCATTTTCTCGACCTGTCTTTGCCGGGTCTTAGCCAGGTCGCGTGTTTAAGCATTTATGTATTTATTACATATAATAAGTATCAAAAATAATAGAAAACTTAGTTTCAAACAGAGAAATTTGCCCATGGGCCTCAACGGGGTCCTGGAGCCAAGACCCCCAATAGGCTTGCGGTCCCGCGCTCGCCATGAGACCCGGCTAGTTTTTAAAACCACTTTCAGCACTGCTGGCTCGTAATGCCAAAGACATCAGTCGGCGGTCGCTTTGAGTGAAATCGCAATAAAAAATCAAAATCCGTTTAACATAATCTCTTCCATGACAAATTATGCTTACTATCTCCACAGGAGCTACATAACTTCCGTTTACTTGTCCCATATGCAGCTCAAATAAAATTGAACTACAAAACTGCACAAACAACCATAGGCGTAATTTGTGGGGGGTACAAGGGTACCAGTACCCCCCACTTTTTGGACTGGGGGTACCGTACCCCCCACTTTTTGAACAATGCCAATTAATATTTTAATATTTTATTATTGTGCCTTCTCAGAGATCGCAGTGCCAGCCTTGTTTCGTGTATGTAAGAATTTGGTACCCCCATTTTTAGACCAAAGTTACGCCCTGCCAACAACTCATACAGCAGCCACTACAATTCTTCCACTTCCCACATTTACCGGACGCGTAAAAATTTACTGACTTTACAGGAGCGTAAAAATTCCTCCTCACTAGTTTCACACCAGCCATGAACATTCTTTCATCCAGCAGATTTATAGGAGCCACAAAATTTATGTGACTAAACGAGACGAACCGATCGGAGGGAACGCTTTTAGCAGCTCGAAACTGTCTGAGAATGAAGGCAGCTCCGTCTAGTTGAAACCAACATGCCATAATTTCCGCTTCAATGAACACATTCTCAACACATCCAAGACACTTCATCGACACATGGTGTGCTGAAGTCATTAGCTGTACAATGGACACTCTTTATGAAGCTCTCTGTGGGAGTCAGGGCCGTATGCAGAAATTTGGTTGGAGGGGTTTTAGCATGCCGACAGACCGTAGCACTACCAATAATTTAATCCCTTTTTCTATTTGTGTTGCCTTTGTATGATTTTTAATCAAACTGCATAGAACTTTGATTGAATATACATTCACATCGTTAATCCCCATAGATAGCAGAGTAATGATATACCTTTATAAACATAATCTAATGACGTCTATGTTGCAACTATCATAACTCCCAAGGTATCTCTAATAGACCAATGGCAATCGATATTTCCTTCAGGAAGGGAGTATCGATTGCCATTGGTCTATTATTATCACCTGAAGGTGATATTGTAATAAAAGTAAAAAGACAGAAGATGGTTCAAAACCGGATGGATCATAAAGAAACCAGAATTTAAGTCACGGTTCAGTAGGTTTTGAAAGTGACGAGTCCTAAGTTTAGACCTGAATGACATAAAACACAACTGACAGAATAGAAAAAACTGGGCAGCAAATAATACTGGCCACTGAGAAGGCCTGAAAACAATACTCTGTTACGAGGCATCACATTTGCTATTGCTCGACTGTAATATTATACTAGTAATTCTGACAATTTATATAGCACCCTCATTAGCAAGCTATCTCTAGGATGCTTTACACTGTCAACTGTCAGTGCAAAACAGCAAGAGTATACAAAGTGCACACAAGCTGTACAATTGCGACCGACCGCTGCCACATACGACACGAAATAGTAACAGCAAAAGTAATAATATATGCAAGAGTAACAGTAATATTTCTTGGAATGCCAGAGATAGCTTGACTGATTTAGATGTAGTACTTTGTAAACTATGCGACAGATTGTAAACTGGACTACTTTACAGAATGGGTGTCCAGTGTACTGAATGGAATATAGGCGTAGTACGCTGATAATAAGTTAACACAGAACTACACCTTAATTAACCAACCGATCTGTCTCTCTGCTCACCCCTCACACAAACAGAAACTGTGCTCGAACAATGCATGCTGTAACTCTTGATATGCCTACACAGTGGCGCACATGAACAGTGTTGGGCTCTTCGGCATTTTTGGTCATTGGTCCAAAGCTTTGGAACTCGCTGCCCAACTCAGTTTGCTCCATCAATTCCTTATGTCGGTCAGGTCTAAACTTAACACCCATCTCCTTCAAACTGCATATCAACCAAAGCCTGGCTTCTGGTTTCTGCGATCTGCTAGACTTAGACCCAGCTTTTCCAATGGATTAAGACTTTTGAATGCAATTTCACTCAAAGCGACCATCGACTGATATCTTGGACATTATGATAACGGCGCTACAGAAGTCATTAGATTAGATAATGAAGTCATGAAACAACGTACCTTTCGAATCATTCGCGAACACGCCTGCCAGCCTCTCTGTCCGAGGTTTTTACTGTACGATATGTTCAGCTTCACACACGATTCGTAGTACTCGATCATGTCGAATATTGTGACTGCACCCTGCAAAAGAAACCCGAAACTTCAACTCACCATTTCCCAGATATGTTCCAAACACTTTCACACAGGTTACCTGACTTTAACCAAAAGCAGTTTACACTTACTACAAACACTGACTACAAACACTTACTACTTAACTTACTACTTAACTTACAATACACCTTTTTTCATCTGACTGATAGCTGCGCAGTGCGTACACAGCACCTTCGAGAGGCTCTTAAGATATGCTACACTAAGTGTTCTGTTATATTACATTACATCACAACAAACTGCAAGACGCGCAATATAAATACAGTACAATACAAATTATAAAATGCAATACAAATAAAATACAAAATAAAATATATATACATACCGTATATACTCGAGAATAAGTCACAAAATTTTGGACAATTTTTCAAATCTGAAGTTGGGGGTATGACTTATATTTGGGTGAAGGCAAAATTGCATGTGTTTACCAACAAGGTAATAGACGTAATAGAGTCCGCTAACGAATGTTGCTGTACCTCATCGCCTTGCCAATAATTTCTTGCTGGGTAAATTATAACTGTTTCTATTATGCTTACATTAAAATAATCTATTTGATAAAAATTTCTTTTGTAAAGAAATTGAAGGTTCTTGCAAAAATCGAGTTTGGTTTTCTATGTAAAATAATATTTTAATCCACCCACGAAACTTGTTCCTACTTCTTAACCGGCATCTTCACAAGATAAAGTCTTTCCACTCAAAATTATAGCACTTCAAATTTAAGTCCAGGATATGCAGTATAATGTAAGTCTGAAATTTTTATGTCTACTTGCAGCATTTTAAAAGTGTACATTGAAACCGGATAGAACAAACCTTATAAACCAGACAGGCAGGAAGTTGATTTATAGTGCTATAAGAAACTGATGAATATACGCTACACTATATACGCCATGCTCTATAATTGTTTCCGCCATGGTGGCGATAATAGGCAATTTCACATATTTCTTCAACTGCAAAAAGCACAAACTCCACATATATCAAAATAAATTTAAAATTATTTAATTTATAGAATTGTGCAAAACTATTTAATTCATTTAGCAATACTTTAAAAAGTATAGAAGGTGCTTATTACATACTTTGAAAAATCATTCAGAGCGCCCAGCATGACTTACTAACAGCGCTAGTATAGTGCGATCAAACACTTGTGAGATGACGCGTGATTTACGGCCGCGACTTATAATAGGGTCAATACATTTTCTCACTTTTCCAGCCCAAAATTTAGGGGGCGACTTATACTCGAAGCCGACTTATTCTCGAGTATATACGGTATATATATATATATATATATATATATATATATATACAATACAAATACAATACAGAACAAATACAATACAATACAAATAGAATACCTATACAACATATACCATAAAATACAAAACAATACAACAAAATACAATGCAATACAAATACAATTACAATATTATAACCTAATACGGTAAGAAACAATACAGACCTCCTCCTCCAGTTTTGTTGCCTCCAGATCAACTGTACGAAACTGAACTCGCCGGAAAACTTCCTCCAGCGTTTCACAGTGTTTTGCATCCAAGTTTTCATCTAAAAATCAGTCAAAAGAATAGATTAACAACACCAAAGTGATTAAGTTACAACACTAAAGGCCAACGAATCACATCCAATCACAAATACCAAAGTCATTACCGTAAGTTACAAATCCAAATGCCAGTGGATTATACAATCACAAAAACCAAAGTCGTTAAGTTACAAATCCAAATGCCAGTGGATTATACAATCACAAAAACCAATCATTAAGTTACAATGACAAATGCCAGTGGATTACATCCAATCACAAATGCCAAAGTCATTAAGTTACAATTCCAAATGCCAATGGATAAAGAAGAAGCCACATGCAATTCACAAAAGAATTCATTATATCACAAAAGCCCAAGATCGTGACCGCCTTGGCAACTGTCGCCGTGCATCTCCATGATGACACACAGGCTATAGAGGCTCACAGCATACATCACTTAGATTAGATTAGGCGCCCGAGGAGAAAACTCTCAAATGCCATCAGAGGAAGCTGCGAACTCCATCCTCCGGACCAAACTCCATCCATCAAAGGATTGCACCATCAATCACTCCATGGCCACAGGCACCCTAAAAGCACCTAATTATGAGAAATGACAGGGAAACACCGACCCACAGCTGACTGGTGAGGGTTTTCATTGGCGGTTCAAATCTTTCTTAAAACATCATAGATACAGGTTTACCATATGCGACCAACGATTGATGTCTGGTGCTTACGGACAACACCACTATGGAAGCCAGTACATTAAGTTAGATTATTTAGATTAGCCGATATGGAAGCCAATACATTAGATTGGATTATATTAGCTGATAGGGAAGCCAATATATTAGATTGGATTAGATTAGCTTATATGGAAGCCAATATATTAGATTGGATTAGATTAGCCGATATGGAAACCAATACATTAGACTGGATTTCAAGTGGACTTCACCAGGGAATTTCATTTTCCAACATGAGTAGATGAGATTGGATCAGAGTACTCTCTCTCTCTCTCTCGTTACCTGACCTTCTCACTTTCATAATTCAGCTTACCAGGAGTGCAAGTCAAGCAACAATCCTGAAATATGTTTCAGCCCCGACTACAATTTGAACCCTGGCATTTGGACTGACAGTCCAGCAAACTAATCACATGTATACCCGTAATTATAATGAAGAAGGAAAAAGTCAGAACTGGACTCACTTTTTAACGTCAGGGTTTCATTTCGGTCATCAAAGTTTGTGATAACCTACGAGCAACAGGTCCCACAAATCAGTTAATTGCCTCTACATAAATTATACAGTACTTATTAAGTACAACGAAATGTTACATTATAAGACTTAGAGCATTTGATGATGTTAAGCCACTAAAATACTGGCCCTATATAAACAATAAGAAATAAAATAGTGAATTAAATTAAATGTATCAAAATGTTTGGCAGAATTTCATGTTTAGAAGAGCACTATAAATATGTCTTCCTTGCTTGTTGAAAAACTTATCGTTTTTATTGGACTATAATCTCATTGAGAATGACAAGGAACACATGCAGAGGTTCCTGGAAGCCACCAATATAAACGTCCAGATACATACATAAACACTTACATGCATACACACCCACATACACTCATACATACTGGTTTAGTATTTATCTTAGTCCACGCACTCATTAGTGTATTTAAGGGAATTTTTTTAATCTAGTACAGGTTAGCTTGCGGTGCCGTACAGGGTTCTGTGCTTGGTCCTCTTTTGTTTACATTATACACCACACCACTAGGAACATTCCTTGGTAATCATTAGCTCGGATATGATGATACTCTGTGCTGATGATACTCAAATCTACATATCATTTGACAGGACTTCTGTCATGTGACTCCTCTGTGCAGCTGTTGTCTGCTGTCTTTGGTGAGGTACAGTCTTGGATGGCGGCCAATAAACTCTTCCTTAACCCATCACAAACTGCTACTGGGCACTTCACAGCAACTTTAAAAATTTGATTGGCTTAAGTCATTGAAACTGGGTGATCTTATGATATCCATGGTCTTGCTCACATCAGCTGGTTCTGAGGATAGATATATATATGATTTCGGAATTCAGTTTGCTTGGAAGTGACCAACAATCTATCAGTGCCTTGCACCTTATGACAATGGCACCATTGAAACATCCATTGATGGAATATTTCAATCATTGATTGATTCAAATATCCACACAGGACTAATCGTATCTAAAAATTTATGATGATCATGATGGTCACAATGATGATGGCTCAGTCCAGATCCTTTGCCTGCATAGGTCCCTCACTTTGGAACCGACTTCCTCCTTCTGTCCACACCACCATTCTCTCTGGTAGCGTTGTTTCTTCTTTCTCTCACCTTAAATCCTGCTTTTTCTCTCGGGGTCTCGCGCACTGGGAGCACCTCTGAATGGCCTATACCGCGAGAGGCGCTTTATAAATGCCCATATACAATACAATACAATACAATGATGATGATAATGATCATGATTATTATTATTGTTACTATTATCATCATCATCATCATCATCATTATCGTCATCCTTATCATCATCGTTATCATTATTATTGTTATTGTCTTTATCATTATCATCGTCATTCTTATTGTTATTATTATGACGCTGGTCGCTGAACAGAGATTTACTGGCTTAGATACCGAGGGTCAGTAGCCAGAAAAATAATATCCTTGGAAATAAATTAGTTAACTCAATCAAGAAGTAAAATGAAAACTGATTGCATGAAAATGGAAAATCAGGAACTCCACAATTAATCATAATTGTACTCTCCAAATATCTAAAGCACTACTTAAAGGCCAAGCGCATGGCATCAGCTTATTCACAAGCCTTGCATCATGTCAGAAGGGTTTGGTTGTCCAGAGATACCAAGTGGAGGTCAAAGTGCGGCTGCCAAGGAACCAGAAGAGGAGGCAGAGGAGCTGCCAAGGCGAGTTCTCTCTGGGTTGTGACAGATTAGCTCGGATTAGGAATGCCATAGATTTTGAAGCAGCTAGGATTAGAACAGTAGCACCTGTTATGCCCCGCACCTGAACACAAAATATCTTTGAGACCTCAGTCCTTCTCAATTGCTGGTACAAAGCTTTGGAATTCTCCGTGCAATTCATGCGCAATTGTCTAGCAGGCTCTGCTCAATCTTATCTCAAGTAGTTAGGTGTCTCAGTACCTTCCATACTTGATCGCAGACTTCACCACTCTGCAAGGCAACTTGGTCGTTCCACCGGCCCAAACATCCACAGTCCAGCACAGAAGTTTCGCTGTGGTCAGCCCATCCTCCTGGAATAAGCTGCCTAACAACCTTCGACATGAACTGGTCAGCCTTTTTGCTTCTTCTCCGATCGTGCTTTCATTGTATTAGGTCGGGAGCACCTCCGATGAATCTCTCTCGAAGCGCCTCTGATCAGTCTCTCTTGAAGTGGTGCTATATAAATTTTCAATTACAATTACAATTCAGTTCGTTCCGTGAAGTCTTTGATGTTATTCAAGTCTATTTCCCTGTTCTACCAAATTCCTCTACTGCATCAGGATTTTTGAATGTGGTTTCACTTAAAGCGACCATTGACTGAGGTCTTGGACATGATGAAAACGGTGCTATAGATGTTAGCACTCTGAATGAATGAATGAATGAATGAATGAATGAATGAAGTCATATTAGAATGATATCTTTGTTACCTGTAGCTGGCTGAGCAATCGAGCGTTTGGCTTTACTCCGAGTTTTTCACAAGTGCTGAGGTAGGCTCCAACAAGCTCATCAGTCGAACATTGCGAAGCTACAAAACAGACATCCTTACAGTCATCATCATCATCACTGTCATCATCACCATCGTCATTATCATCATCATCACTATAATTATCATCATCAGCAATATCATCACCATCACCTTCATCTTCATCACTATAGCTATCACCATCATCATTATCATCACCATCATCTTCATCACCATCACCATTATTATCACCATAACCATCATAACCATGACTGTCCTCATCACCATCACCGTTATCATCACCACCATCGTCGTCGTCATCATTGTCATCAATCATCCCAATCACGACCAACTTGAGCACTTAAGTAATAGACGTTCCCTTATCTCTCTCTTGCTTATCTCAATGAATTGTAAGATCACTTGTGCGGTCTGAGAGAAATCTGGCTGGACAAACACGCGTGCACTTTGCACACCATCCAACAGCAGTGCAGGGAACTTGATAATGAGACGGAACACGCCGAGAAAGTACCTGGTTTGACATAGCCACGTAAAGCATAGTAAAGAAGTACAGTATAGCTCCAACGTAGCATAGCTGATTATTGGGGGAGGGGCTTATAACTTGATGCGGAAGTGGGCTATTCTTGATGCGGAAATGGGCAAGGTACCAATGTGAGACATAGGATGGAAGGGTGATTTGTTTTGTGCTTGGAGCGGCGCTATATAAATATTCAATTACAATCTGCACACATTTCGATGCAACACTTTTCTCTTGCTACCATTGACACACTGTGTTGTTGTCATGGATCCCACAATTAATCAATACTCGTTATCCAATCCAATGACTTCTGTAGCACCATTATCATGATGTGCAAGAAATTAGTCCATGGCTGCTTCAAATAATATCCAATCAAAAATCATAAACCACTGGGGAAACCAAGTCAAAATCTGATAGATCAGGGTAACCAGAAGCAAGCTACTGTGGGTATGGAAGTTGAAAAAGATGAATCACCCCTACACAGCCTCAAAGTGGTCTGTAGTACGGTTCTCAGAGTATTATAATAAGGGTCCGGTTCATCTGATGTTAATTATCCTACTGTAATAACCTCTTTGGCTCTGATAATTAACGCACCAGACATCATTTGATGAAGCCACCACAAGTAACTAAACGAGAACAGGTCAGATTTCAGGTCAGTTCAAAGAGACAAATTACCAAACAGTCAGAAGCTGAGCAAAGATAACAACAGCCAGTCCTCAGTAATAATAACAAAACCACAGGTCCTATAATTCGTTCTGATCCATACTGAAAACTGGGTTGTATTATCTTGTGTATTCTGTCTTTCTTTTCTTTCTCATTTCTGTATCCTTGCCTTTTGCCAGTTATGTTTATAAAGCGCATAACGGTACGTACAATTCTCCTCTGAACACTACGCTATATGAATGGTCAATGTTCCTGTACTAAAGATTACACCAGTACATCCGGTTTCGGTAAACGGCTCATACGTCAAGCCTTGTACTGCAAGACACTTCACGTAAACCTGACCAACCACTGACAGACAAGCCTGATCGAAAAGTGCTACTGAGACGCTATACGAAGGCGCTAGATAAATTCCAAATATACGCACAAGTCTGTTACCAACCATCGTTCCATGGAGTTGGTGGATCCATGTATCCCGACACCACCTTGTCTTCGGGAAAAGACACGCGTAGGCCTTTCTTCTGCGACCCGGGCGTTGAACCCTCAACCTCGGGCGACTGCGGCTGACTAGCCAAAGGATCCTGTTTGGCTTCCGTCGGACCATCACCATCAGCTGGTGACAAGCCAATCACGGGATGAGCGCCTGCACTTTGCAATTTCATTTCGTTCGCATCGTTAGCCGCCATCAGGTCCTTGTGCTCAATTATAATAGCGCCTGTTTCGGAGCAATTGCTGACGACCGTTTCGGCGATTAGTAATCCTTCGAGATTAGTAAAAGATGTGTATTCCTGGCCATTTTGCTCTTTGGACACCAGTCCGCCTTCGTTCTCGACAACGTCGTCCATGTTAATCAGTTAATATGGCAATGCGCATGCGCGTTGGCATGCGATTCGATTGGCTGAGAAGTGGTTGCCGTTCTGGATATCTAAACACCTCTAAAGATTTTTACTAAACCTCCAAAATCCAGCGAAAAATGTTGCAAGCTTCACGTAATTTCCGTGTCAAATTTTTATTTTAGACGTAATAAATCACTGGTTTGCTTGTCTGTGTTACAAAGATTAGTCAAGGCAGACTGGAGCATTAAAGAATCGAGAAATAAGAGAAATGTAAACGGACGGAGCATATCATATGCAACTTAATCGCGGCCTCTAGCGAACAGTCATACGTAATTCAGACTCGTAGCTATAGCTACCTAGCCTACTGCGCACACATTAAATAGTTGGAATGAAATAAAAATAAAATTACTGAATTTATCTGTACACTGAACAAGGTTATACAATATATACTGCTAAACCGGTACGTAGGCATACAATAGGTATTGCATACCTGTACACAGGTGAAGTGGCATAATAATTATTACACACCTGTAATGCCATCAGCAATCAATACATTTTGCATTAATTTCTCGTGACCTGAATTGTAATTACCAACGTCCTGCTAAAAATATTGATAATTACTGAATACCCTCTTTAACAATATTAATCCAAGTTACTTATATTGTATTATCTAGCCTAATCGAAGAATTTCTATAGCAAAGTGAAGCCGCATTCCCTATAATGTAATTGCGATTAGGCCTATCTAGCTGCAACCGTACCACGTACTGGAGGCGATCTTGTTTGACAGGTGGGGGGGGGGGGCACGGGACACTTTTGAACTGATCTGGTCAAAAAAGAAGTGACAACATTTTTCGCGCGTGATATAAGCTTATATGTGAACCTTTTTTGGTGTTTCTTCACATTTTGGGGGAAAACACTAGACTGTGCCTCCCTCCACTGTTAAGGGTGGGGTCTTGTCCCCCTCGACCCCCCCCGGATCATCGCCCATGAGCCGTACAGTAAAGCTTCAGAAGCCACAGATACCAAATTAATGACAGACTGCGGACACAGATTACAAAAGCAGTGTTCACATTGAAGAATAAAGAGCATTACCATAAGCCCGCAAAGTGTAGGCCTATTGTAATGTAGGCCTACACGTTTTTTCTATAGCGGCCATTTTTTCTCTCGACGGTGCTAAGTTTTCGACTAATCGGTCGGATGAGATCCTTCACCCCTGCTGCCTGTTTGATAGGGTACGTGTCACGCCGCTTAAGGTCCCCGTGTAGGCTACAGAGTGCAGACTGTGCTATAGCCCGATATTTAAACCTCTGAAATCGCTCACCATTGGTATGCGAAGCAACGTCCTCACGCACAGAGGCGGGGCTAGAGGACGTGCGCCTTTGCCAATGTAGCTAACCAGGCCAGTATGCCCCATATCCTGCAAAAGGACTTTGATTAGGCCCTAAGTCAGTACCAGAGACAGTATACAGCTTGTGCCTTAAACACCGACATAAGTAAGTTCAGTGACAGACAGCTGCCCTGAATCTAATTAAACTAGTTATGGCTTCATACCTCTTCAACCGGTCTAGGCAGGCCTGCTGATCGGCCTGATCCTTCTTTCTTCACGACGGGTGTCCCACGGGGATCTGTTCTCGGTCCCTATTATTTACGATCTTCACTTCTCCAATCAGCCAAATAGCCAATCACTTTGGAGTCCTTTTACAGCAGTATATGATACACAGCTTTTCATTGCTCTGCCACCAACGGATCATTCCGGTAAAGTAATACTAGAAGAGTGCCTCTTTTCAGTGCATGGTTCTGCTTCAAATGCTTTGCTATAAATTATAAACCCAGATAAGTTAGCTGAGGCAATCATTAATGACTCACGCCAGCGAGTCTGCTCTCTTTACCTATGGACATTAAACTCATATTCCAATCCCACGTACAAACCTTTGCAAATTTTGTTTCTATATATATATACCATGTCAGGACAATGTATACGAGTATACGTCACATAAGGTCTGCTCTTACTAGAGAGATGACACAGATGACACAGCCTGCTCTCTTGTCTGATCTCGCCAAGAAATAGGGGGGGGGGATTCGAAAGATCTGTCCGTGTGTGCGTCACCATTTTAGGGGGAAGGAACGGGAAGGGGGGAAGAAGAGGGGGAAAGGGACGTTGCTCCAATGACTTAATTCGGGGGGAGGGGATAGACGCCCGGGCCCTGCATATCAGTAACAGTTCAACGTTTTAATGCAGTCGCATACCAGGGCACAATGTCAGGGTTGCCAGGGCTAGAGAACCGGCGAGCCCATCCAAGCTGGTCCTATAACTATGCGTCATGGCTTAATTGCTTTATTATAATAATAATAATAATAATAATAATAATAATAATAATAATAATAATAATAATAATAATGATGATGATGATGATGATGATGATGATGATGATGATGATGATGATGATGATAATGGAAACTATCGAGCGTAAGTGTGCAGAGCTGGGCCTAAGCTTAAATCGCACAAAATGCGAGATCATCGCACGTACCCTCGTGTGGAAATCGAACACGACGCCCTCAGACAATTCGCCCGCATCGACTCGGGCTGCGCCCAAGGAATCTATATTTAGAGGAATGGTTACTCTTGAGAATATCGTCTACTTCCGGCGTAAGGCCGCGATCGTGGCGAAATCTGTGTTGCCTTAACTTTCCCAGTAACAAGTTAAAGTAAAAGCTAAGTAATTTATAGATAAAAGTTTTAATAGGTTTGAAGCGATATAAAGCTGAGAAATACGCACTTTTGCGTCGTTAGCTATGGAGCTTCTGACATCGTCAAACCACGAAGCAGAGATGCGATGTGCTGCGAAACAACAAGCCAATTACATACTATGGGCGCCCGCACATAGGGGGAAGATACGGCATTTGCCCCTTTTGGAATTCACATCTTAAACGTTTTCGTCCATATCAGGCCGTGATGAGTGTTCCAGTTTTAATGTTGTGCCCCTAACTGCACAACTTTCTGCAGGGTCCCATGTTGCATACTTACATGTGTACAACATTATTGGGCTCATTTTTGTAGGAATACTATGCATTATGTCTCAATAATATATATTTTCGTGTTACATGTTTGGCAGATGCAGGGGGTGGGTGCAATTGTCGATTTCAGTGTACTGAAACAAACTACAGCATATCCATCTACAAACTACTAGTGAGCTGACCATTTCATGAATGCCCGAAAACAAGATCGTTTGGTGTGGAATGCAGTGCTAACACTGTTCAATATATACCAAATACATGACAGAGATTGCAGTCCTGTTGCTAACCACACCACCTCTACCTCACAAACCATGTGCAGAGTTCATCTCTGACGAAAAGTTAGCTAGCCTGGACCTGCCGGATAACATCTGTAATTGGCTGGTAAACTTTCGGAAAGACAGAAAGCACGTTACAAGGTTCGAGAGTTCGCTGTCTGCGGTTGCCTCCATTAGTGCTGGCGTGCTTCAGAGGTTGGGGGTTGGATCATCCATATTCGTCATCAGTGCCTCTGACCACCTCCCAGTACACATGGAGAACAAAATGGTTAAGTATGCAGACAATATGTACTTGCTCATCGGGGCTTCGATGCGGGTCATGGTGTACAAGGAACTGGAGGGTGATGTCTTGCGCCCAGTTGAACAACCTTCGACTCAACCAGGCGAGGTCCAGGGAGATGTTGGTCGCTCGGACGCAGATGTGCTGACCCTCCTACGTTGCATCAGGGCGTGCATACAGTGACCTCGATGAATATCCTGGGAGTCACTATAACTGACGAACTACGTGTATCTACCCACGTCTGTCAGATTCTGGGCGCTTGCTCAGTCTCTCTGTGCCCTGGAATGAGTCCCATGTGCTTCACTCAATCTTCCAACCCACTATTCGACGACACTATAATCTTCGTCAGAGACCACATGATTTTGTTCTGCCGAACAAAGATGACAGAAATTTAATCCCTCAAGAAGGCAAGAGGTGGGCGGTGGATGAATGGAGACAGGCGTATGGCAGTCTATCTACCACACATCATCTACTGCTTAGATTCCTTTGTCAATGCTTTTATCTACCAAATGAATGATTGTTACAATTATGACTTCAAGGAATGAATATAGAACCTGTTTTTTCTTAAAACAAGGCAGATTCTGTGACATTTCTTTAGTAGGTCATTTTCATTTTATTAACTGTTTAAAAACAGAAGATTTAAATTTATTACATGTACATGTACGTTACTTCTATTTATTTATTTTATTTATTCCGGATATTTCTATAGCGCCTCTCGAAGTCTACTACTACTCAGAGGCGCTCCCGACTACAGCATTTGATACTGTGCCGGAATTTTCACGCCGAAGCGCCACGAGCAATTGCAAGTGAAGGACTTGCCCAAGGTCCGTATGCAGCAGCTTGAGTGGGATTCGAACCCGCAACCCTCCGGTCACAAGGCGCCGAACTTACCACTGAGCCACCACGCCCCACATGTACACTTCAGCATTGACCCTGAACATTATTCTATAAGTATTAATGATTCAGTCAGTGAGAGCTCTAGACAACTTTTTTCGTACTGATTTTTGTGTTCCAGGTATAAATTATATGAAATGTTAATAACTAATGTGCCTGTGTTTATTTCATTAAATGTACTTAGTTGAATAAGGAAACTAAAATTCTTAGTTGAGTGAAGAAGAAAATAAAGTTATCATCAGTTACAGTATCAGTCATTACCACACGATCTCAAAAACCATCATATATTTAGACACTGATGCTGGTAAAGTCCAGGGAAGTTGAACAACACCTAACATGGCTATTATAACGTGAATAGGCTGGTGGGGTTAGTATCAAAAGAGCGACATAACGAAAGAGCGACGTAACAAAAGAGCGACAAATTGGTTAATATCATAGTATATTTGTGGGGGAATATATAACAGCATCAGGATGCTTTCCGCACTAGCCTTTTTTCCTCCGGATGAGATTCTTGATGCATTCTATGCGCTCTCATACAGCGCTCCTGATGAAGTTGCTCCAGTTAATAAATATTTCGGTGATAATTACGTGTTGGGAAAACCAATTACCACTCGTGGGAGAGGAAGACCACCGCGCATTCAACAACGTCATCCTCGATATCCCCCAACTTTCTGGAATGTTCACCATCTTCAAGCCCACAACCTACAAACAACAGTGTGGAGGCTTGGCACAGGAGGTTCGAAACTGTAGTGGAGCGTTACCACCTAGCACCTGGAAGTGTTTTCGATGACAAGGGAATTCATAATAGAGAACCACAGCACAGATCAAGAGGTCGAAAGGCTGATTTCAGGGAATAACCCAGTCAAGAAGAAGAAAGAGCGACCCCTAAGAGAAGAAAAAATTGCAATTGTGGTGGGGAGACAAGGCACTATCCCTCTCGAGGAGTACCTTTGAGGGATTGCCCATAATATGCACTTAACCTCATGTCCTAGATTGGTTGAAAAATCAGACACTGAGTGACACTTTAGTACATTATTTTATCAGAGACTTTAGTACATTTATGAGTAGTATTAGTAGTCAAGAAGAAGAAAGAGCGACCCCTAAGAGAAGAAAAAATTGCAATTGTGGTGGGGAGACAAGGCACTATCCCTCTCGAGGAGTACCTTTGAGGGATTGCCCATAATATGCACTTGACCTCATGTCCTAGATTGGTTGAAGAATCAGACACTGAGTGACACTTTAGTACATTATTTTATCAGAGACTTTAGTACATTTATGAGTAGTATTAGTAGTAATGAGTTGCTTCTGTGGCATAAATGAGTACATAAATATTATGTTTGTCGCTCTTGAATTTTGACTTCATTTCTTCGGTTGTCGCTCTTTTGATACGGTATTTATGTCGCTCTTCTGTTACGTCGCTCTTTCGTTATGTCGCTCTTATGAACCGCTCCCGGCTGGTGCCCTGCGCTTGGCCTTTGAGTGGCGCTATAGACGTTTGGAGATTATGATTACTTGGATGGCAACTATACACAGAATGCCACCCCATATGGACCACTTAGCTCTTCATCTATCTGGGTCATTAAATTACTAACAAGCACTTTGGGATGGTTAAAATGTATTCCATGTTGGTTTGGTTTACACTTATAGTGCTTGCACTTCAGCCATAAGGTACTGCAACCCCAAGACAGGTTTTTGACGAAAGGCCATAAAGACATGTAATAATGAAGTTTATTTTACCTAAATATTTGTTGACACATGATCTGAAACTCTCAAAAGATGTTGCGTTCTTCAGTGGTCAGGAAAACTGTTCCAAGCAGTCACCCAGAGACTACAAGAACATTTGCTAAACCTTGTGGAGGACTATGGGACATGCTATTGACTCCTATTACGAGGACTGTAGCTGATATCAACACTGGTTTTGTTATATTCCACTTGAATGGATACTAGTAATCTGTTATATATCTATAGTCTCATAATGAGAGGGCCAGTCAGTGCCGTGTATGATGACATGCAAATGTGCAAAGTTTACGAACTCTAAAAGTTCTCCATAGCCTCTAGATCAGGCTATGGATATCACAGATTAATACATTCACGTGGCAAAGCCTCTAGATCAGGCTGGCAGCAGAGTTAATAACTGACTAGGCTTATTAGCCCTGACTAAGAAGTCGGAACACTTGCCATCAGATGGTAACAGTAATCAACATCCGACACACACACACACCTACACACACACACACACACACACACACACACACACACACAAGTATGATCTGCTCGTACGCTTTCTTATAACCTTAATTCTCATCCATCTAGGTCATGTCAAAAGATTTGTTGACATAATGTGGTACACTCACTCCACTGCAGCATGGTTGTGCACTGCAAAGTTATGCAAAATTACCTTTAAAATTAAATAAAATGTATATAAATTGTAAGACACTACAGTACATATTAAATATGATGTTTTATTATATACAAGTAATTGTTTATTGCTCAAAAAATAATTATTCGTTGATTGTCTTCATAGAACCCGTAATGCATTTGTTATGTAAACACGACTTTATACGCCTTTGTCGCTCCATGGACGAGATATATTGTCCAACGGCGTTACATAAGGAGTTTCCTGTCCTTTATATAAAACGTCCTTGGATTCCACACTAACTCTTCCCGTCTGACCTACTGTTCTATGAGCCTCCTTCTAATCCCTCGGCAAAACCCATGACAAAATAAACAACAAAACCAACAACCCACGACAAAATAAAAGCACAACACCAAAAAAAACACAAACACACGACAAATAAAAACAAACTAACACTACAAAGCATTTAGATTTTGCATTTGTATTCAGTTTAACAACAAAACAAGCAACAACTCAAACAACAAACAACAAAGTAAACATAAAAGTAAACAACAAAACAGACACGAAAGCAAACAACAAACGACAAAGTAACAAAATAAACAAAACAAACAAGACAAAAACACAAAAACTACACAAAGGGCTTACGGAATTCTAAGCCGCGCCAGGGGCCCCCCTGCCTTCACGAGCTTACGGGAGATTAAGCCACGCCAGAGGCTCAGCAGGGGTGTAGTTTTTGATTATTTTGTCTTGATTGTTTTGTTGTCTATTTTGTTACTTTGTCGTTTGTTGTTTGCTTTCGTGTCTGTTTTGTCATTTACTTTTGCGTTTACTTTGTCATTTGTTGTTTGAGTTGTTGCTTATTTTGTCACTAAACTAAACACAAATACAAAAATCTAAATACTTATAAAAAAAATATACAAATACACTACAAAAAACTAAAGACAAATAAAAAACTAAAACCAAGCACAAATCGAACACCAATCCCGACAATACAGAGCCACCATCCTAACACCCATCCTTCTGAAGCAGGAATCTTGCGGTCAGAAAATCCAAAGGCACCTATCGAAACACAGTAAAATAATGAAGGTTATTATTATTACACGTTATGACAAAATAGTAACATGAAATGAAAGAAAAATTAAAGTATTTTTACTGGGGCGCGCCCTGTTGGTCGGCATCACACTGACAAACCTCAAGAAGTTTTACGTTCCAGTCTTAAGTCGACTAGGTCTGCGATCGTTGCGCTCATCTGCATGGGGAGATATGCAGGTGCCTCGCATCCATATGTAAACTCAAGCTTATTGTTTCTTATCATGACTAGGATCTTCCTCTAGGAACAGTCTTCAGCTTTACATACATGCTGTTGCGTTTAGCTCTGTTCAGTAAACAATTAAAAAATGAAAATGTATTAAAATGCACTTTAAAATCTAGATGAGTAAGATAGTCATTCGTGCAGCGCCTTTGTGAAGTAGCCGACTTAAAAGGTGCTATATTAAGTGGCTTGATACAAGAAAACAAACATACATAAATACACACATACATATTATATAACATATATACAAGCAATTCTGTTAAGTACTGATATAATTATAATTGAAAATTTATATAGCATCGTTTCATAAGGGCCTATATTATTATTATTATTATTATTAATTAGAAACTTCTATTGCACTGGCATGTAATGCACAAGGCATCAACGGTACCGATGGGACATCAAAACCTTTATATAGGACATTATGAGCCCCATATAGTAATACATGTAATGTCATATTCTCACTCGAACTTATTTTACCAAATGACAAGTGATGTTGATGGGCAGTGAAGTAAATGTGCTCACTGGAGTTTTAGCTGTTTACATTTGTCATGTAAACATAAATATGAGATAAATGGAAAGTAATAGTTACAGCATAATGTCGCTTATTCTACATGAACTTTAATGCTTAGTTTTAACTTCATGCTACAAAAATGGCAGAAGTTACATGATCACTGGTATTTCTCAGTCAAAATTATTTCTAAGCTTTCATTGTATGTTACATAGGCATATAAAAGCACATCCGTAAAACCAGTAATTAAAAAAAATTAATAACACTGTTCAGTTCAAAATTTACAATGATTACTAACTCTGGCTTTTCATCAGTCCGTCCAGTAGTTTAAATTCTTGTGAATCTAAACACATCTTATCGCACAGCCTGGCCAAATCAAAAGACCATGATATTCCAAGATCTTACAAATTTTAATATAAGAATATCTTAAACAAACGACCAGGAGAAGAGAACAGTTTACCTCCGTGGAGTTCATTCTCTGGACTTGGAATGGGACTTAAAGAATCAGTCTGTTTGATTGGACTGTCTGAGGCAAGCTTTTTGGTTGAACTTTGAGCTGGGCTTTTGGAGGAAGGATCTTTTGTTGCACTTGCAGTTGGATCCTTTGAGGCTCGATCTTTTAAGCATGACTTTTGGCTGAACTTTCTATAGAAACCTTTATGCGATTGTCAGTGGCAGAGGTTTTGTGCTCATCTGCTTTGCGTTGCATGGAGATGAAAGATACCTGTTTTTTTCTTTTTGTTTCGTTTTTCCGGACTTGAAATGAGACTTAAAGCAGTGTTTAATCTAGACGTCTTTTGGGGGGGGGAAATTTCCCCCCAGGATTGAAGTTTCCCCCCCCAGAACTCAGCAATATTGTAAGGCAGACACCTTTTTGGGGGGAAATTCCCCCCGAGAAACCTTGTTTCCCCCCCAGAACAGGGGGACTAGATTACACACTGGACTTAAAGAGTCAGTTGTTTGATTGGACCGAGGGAAGATTTTGGTTGAACTTTGAGCTGGGCTGTTGGAGGAAGGATCTTTTGTTGTACTTGCAGTCGGATCCTTTGAAGCTTGATCCTTTGAAGCATGACTTTTGGCTGAATTTGAGGTTGGTGGATCTTTTGAAGTAAGATCTATTGCTAGAATTATGTTTGGATCCTTTGAAGCACCATATGAACTAGTGGCTGGATCTTTGGGACCATGATCGCTGACTGGACTTTCTTTGTGTGATTGTCAGCGGCAGAGATTCTGTGTTCGTCTGCTTTGCACTGTATGCTTTCAGATCTGAGCAGATCTGAAATCCATGTCTTTTTTTATTTTATTTTTATTTTTTTCGCTTTTGGTCGTTTCTTCTGCCTCTTTGGCATAATAGAAGTGGTTCATGACCGATGGCTGGACCTTCTACAGAAACCCTTGTATGATTGTCAATGGCAGAGGTTCTTTGTTCATCTGTTTTGTGTTGTATGCTCTCAGATCTGAACAGATGTTGCAGGCTCCTACCATCAACAAAATCACACCACAATAATACCATCACAAATGCCATCAATTCACCAATTTTAAATTGACATTATAAAATTTAGAAAATCGACTTAAGATTAATTCAACATCAGTGTGTCACCCAATCAGTTAATTTCTAATCTCAGTTCAGCTGAGGGTTATAATTATACAGGCAAGTTACTCTGCAAACAGGTAAGGTAGGCTAAGGCAAATGTAAATTTAAATGTAAATTTAATACAAACTTTACATGGTGCACTTCATCAAGTTTAGCATATTGGCAGCTATTCCTCGGGATATTTTAAAGTTAATCATCCTTTGGTAGTAATTTAAAACTTAAGAGATTCCCTAAAAATTTCCCAATAAGATTGAAACTCTTTTGACTACGTGTTATCTGCTATCATTGCCACTGCAACTGTAGCTGTTGTGTGAAGGGAAAATGAAATGAGAAGCAAAGAAACAAGACGAATTACTTAAAAGCCACCTACCTAGAACACAGTTTCAGAGCAGTGCTGCCATCTGGCAGATGAATAGTTAACTCTTGATCCTCAGTGACGATGCTGTAGTTGCTGCTGCTGAAGGTCCATTCATTTCGTCTGGTTCCTGACCAGCAGTCAGTGAACATGGAATCGGAGGAGCTGTGCACCAGCCAAACACAATTCCTGTGTAGAGATTTTCGATCATTATTATTCTACACTTAGCTACGTCATACACTGTGATACACGGCCTGCTTCTGTCAATCTTCACTCACATACAGTACATGTAGTGTATGAATTTGAAAACACAGGCTGTTAATGCTAAAACCATGCAGTGTTAAAATGTATTTTACTGACAGTGTTCAATGTTCATTGTGGAAAAATAGTTGCATATTGGTGATTTTTTTAGCTAAACTTTTTAGTTAGCAACTAAAAATGTTTAGTTAAACTATGGTTTTAACTAAACTAATTTTTTTAGTTAAACTTCATCCTTAACTAAATTTTTTTATTTAAACTAAAAGTTAGCAACTTTTTAGTTAACTATTGCCCATCACTGGATTTTCCTTAGCAGCAACCATCATCTGGTGCATAGGCGCCGACTCCACAGGGGCAACAGGGACTTTCGCCCCAGTATTCACCAAGGTTCTGGGGCGAAAGCATAGTTTCGCCCCAGTACTTTTTGGCCATAAAACTTACTTAAGTGCATTTTCTGGTCTCAGGCGACTGAAAACTTATCTGCGAAACACTGTGACACTTACAAGATTAAACACCATTGCAGTTTTGAACTGTCATCTAGCGTGCACTTGGAAGCAGTGGACATTGATACAGTTCTTGACGAATTCATAAGTAAATGCGCTGTTCGACAAAATATTCGCCATGAAGTTGAGAAGTTAAGACTGTAACTAAAACCTGTCTTACTGGCAAACTTTATGTGTGTGTCTGTAACTGCTATAAAATGAAATTTGTAAGTGAAAGCGAAAGTAGCTATAGCTAATACTAGTTAATAGTTTCAGAAAACTGAATTTTTTTTGGTAAGTAGGGCCTAATACTTGTGGTTGTATAGTCAGTGGCGTCACTAGGGCTGGTATCACCCGGTGCGGTAAAGTCATGGTGTCACCCTCAAAAAAGTGATGACCTTTTTTTAGGTATTCGTCTCCCAAAAAAAGTGATGATCTTTTTTTAGGAATTCGTCTCCCAAAAAAGTCATGACCTTTTTATAGGAATTCGTCTCCCAAAAAAAGTGATGACTTTTTTTAAGGAATTCCTCATCTTCCAACAATTTCATCATTTTCTCATCTTGGGTGTCACCCCCTCTCAGGGTGTCACCCGGTGCGGTCCGCACCCCCCGCACTCCCTCGTGACGCCACTGGTTGTAGTGTACTTGTGCGTATGATTGAGCAAAGAGGTAGCACAGTTCCATAGTATTACAGTTAGTCTCTTCCCAGTTGAAAGGGCCATGGCCTGGTACATAGGGGAGGGGAGGAAGCAGAGTGCTTCCAATTTCTGCCGGGGGGGAAGTTCCTCCTAATAAAATGGATGTTGCTGTTCAATTGACAGTACTGACTCGACTGTTGCAATGTATCGGCTGTGGACTGTAATCAAGTCTCTAGTTGGTCAATGCTACAATTATTGTCCTGTAGTGCAGTGAGAATGGGATTGTCAAGTCTTGAAAGATTCCTGCAAAATAATTGTCGGCTGGTAATAGGCAGGGATGGAGTCCGTTACCTCTGCATTACGCCAGAAATATGCATTCATAATGCAATCTTTAAAATCCTCATAATACATGTATAATCATATTTGCTGAACAGTGTCCCATATTCCCAAATATTTTAACATGACATGTCCCATATTTTGGAATTTTTGTTCCATATTTATTACACCCTGTCCCATAAAATGTTTACAGTGCCCCTGCCGAAATTAATTCAACAGTTCAGTTGAACTAAAATGTATAGTTTGCCAAAGCCAGTTTTCTTTCTTAAAAAATGCGCTAAAATTCACCTACGGCAATGTAGAAATCCAAAAAGTTTTCCGGGGATACCCGAAACCCCGCTATAAGAGAAGGGGAAGTGAGGGGTGGTAAACGAGGGGAAAGTGGAAGGATAAGGGGTGGGGTGGGGAAGGGGATGGGTAGGGTAGAGGGATGTAGGAGAAGGGGTTACAGTAAGGGGATTTCTTCCAGCTTACAGGGGTATAGACTGTATAGCAGGCCCTGGAAAGCGCTTCAGGAAAGAGGGGACTCGGGGAAAAAGGAAAACAGGGCTGGATGGGCGATGGGATCATCCGATCACGGGATCATGGGAATGGAATTCTTGCCCCAGTACCTTTTACCAAAAGTCGGCGCCTATGATCTGGTGCTCTGTGCGTCATGAAAACGGCGCTAGAAAAGTTATATTAGATAATTAGACCTTTTACCTAAGATTATCCTGGGACCATATTAGTCCCAGGCCTATCCTATATAATTATACCTTATTCAATTTGTTATTAAATGAAATTTTCAGTTCTTACGTTTAATTTCGACTTCTGCCTGCTTTGATGTTCTGTTCGAGGTTTTAATTCGTGTTGATAAGTCAGTTATTCATCGCTTTGCGATTCCTGGATTTAACAATTCTTAGTCGAACCTGAGACTAATATTGGTCCCAGGTCGAACTTCGATGGAACATTTGAACATTTTTATGCCCAACGTTTTCGATGATTTCTGGTCGAAATGACAATTTCTTCGCACCATCGAGTCTTTGTCGATTTGCGTCTTCAAAAAATGCAGTTTTTCGTCGAATTTCGATTTTTTAAATGACATTTTCGGTAAATTTCTGTTGGAAATGTCTCGTCTCATCTGATCTCTTCCAAGGCGAGCTATCAGATGTTTATGACGTCATCTGAGCAATAATCACAAATGACGTCTATATTGTATGTACGATTTACGTCATAAGTATATTGTCGTTTTATTCTTCAAGTAAGTAAGTAACTTGCCGGCCATGGCACATTCTAATAATAATAATAATAATAATAATAATAATAATAATAATAATAATAATAATAATAATAATAATAATAATAATAATAATATTTATTCTTTAATTAAGCGCCTGCAAACGCACTGCGCTGTACATGTACATGTTATGCGATAAACCTTAACTACTAACAGAACAGACAGCCTGCAATACACGGCGCAAATTGCAGCCTACAAAGCATGTCCGCCTATGGGACTCGATCTCTGTACCTCTCGCACTCTACGTCAGATGTTATCCAATGCGCTATCGGGCCTACTATGCAGTGGCGGCGATCTTGTCTGAGAGGTGGGGGGGGGACAAAGTCGGCCATGGTCACCGAAGATAATTTTATTCTCCCCAAAAATTTCTTCCTACAAATTCATATCCAACAAATTTCCAATTCATCTCCTTAAAAAGTTGATGACCTTTTTTTATTGTCTTTCACCTCTTTTACAACTTTTTTTAACAGTCAACAAGCACAAAATTTTTGGTCCGTAGACTTTTTCTGGATTTTTTAGTCATTCACCTCTTTCTACTACTTTCTTCGGGTCTCCCACTCCCAACAACAATGTCATAATGTCCTTTCTTAGAAATTCGTCTACAACGTTTATTACCTTTCTTTTAAAATTCTCCCCCCAAAATATTAACACTTTCTTAAAACCAATTTCTTCTTCTTTCTTTGAATTTTCGGGGGAGGGGGCACTTCTGCTCAAAAATTGAGTTTTTACCTTATCTGGTCAAAAAAGGCATTGAAAACCCTCACACACAATTACATTTCTTCGCCTTTTTTTAAAGTGGGGAGGGGACAAATATGTATGGTGTTTCCCTCCACTCTTAAAGGTGGGGGACATGTCCCCCGTCCCCCCATGATCGCCGCCCATGCTACTATGTATTTCTTCTACTATACGTCCAAGCGAATATTTGCTAGACGTATTATCGTCTCCTAGCGTAGTAATAGCACGCGCCCTTAGCGATTTTAAAATAGTCTGCTATAGGCGTAATATTCGGGAGATACGATAGGTACCATACCCTACTTTTTGACTGGAAGGTACCGTACCGCCCACTCAGAGACGTAATTTTAGTCTAAAAAGTGGGGGTTACCAAATTCTTACATACAAGAAGCAAGGCCAAGACTGCGATCTCTGGGAAGGCACACTGAATAAAATATTGACTGGCATTGTTCAAAAGTGGGGGGTACGGTACCCCAGTCCAAAAAGTGGTGGTATGGGTAGCCTACCCCTCGTACCCCCACAAATTACGCCTATGCGCCCACTTTTCATACCCAGAACAAACAATTTCCATATTATTTCTTAGAAGACCTTCATTTGAGCCCCGCAATCATCATTGTGATCACCATCATCATCTGCATGCTTATTATTATTATTCACGGAATTTAAACGGCGTCGTTATACTTATTTCAGTCGCGAAGGGAAATGATACGGAAATTGGGACCCCCTCCCCCACTTTCTAGACCAAAGTTACGCCCCTATGATAGGAATGAAGTTATTGTAGGCCTACTTATTGATAACCATGCAGTAATTGTTGTTGCAGCTATAGCGCGCCAGTCGGGTTTGGACTGGTCGTTTAAAAAGCTACTAATAACATTGTTACGCCGTTGCCCACCCCCAGCACTGGGTGCTAAGTCAAGCTGTTGAAATGGGGCGGGTACGCGTCTTCGCAAGTCCGTGGAAGGAAGAACCTCTAATCCAGTGGGGTGGTCTGATCCATGAGCATCAACGGGATCTGCTGGGATTCTACTCCAGCGGTTCCCTAGCTCTTTATAATTCAACCTCGACTTTAACTGTAATCGTTCACTCCTTCTGAACGAGGGTGGAGGTGCACTGGCTCCCTGCTCAGACCTTACTCCGAGCGGGTCCAAGTTACTCCGAACAATATTTAACTCTACATTTGGCACAACGAGTGGCAAGGACGTGGCTGCCATAGGCAAAGCAATCATCCGAGGCGAATGATCCGGGGTTCGACTGCGACTTGCGGAACCATGAGAAGAAGCCTCTTCAAGTCTTTCTAGGCGCTCTAGAAGTACAGTTTGATTATCCCTCATTTCTAGAAGGCTGTCTCTCATTTCTTATAGATTAACAGCTAGGTTCACCTGGCTACCTCTTAGATCAGCAACACTCACTCTCACATCATCCAAGTTGCTAACTAGGTCCATTTGAGTCCCTCTAACATCATCTAATTGACAGGTTAAGTTTGCATGCATGTTAGCTACGTACGCTACTAGCTAAGCCTTCTAGAAGTTGGCCCATGGCAGAAGAAGGCCGATACAGAAAAGAGTACGGGCGTACAGCACGCTCTTGCCTATCACTAGGACCAGCCTCTAAATCCAAAGATCGAAGAGAATTTAATGACATCTTTAATTTTAAATGAATAATCCAGCAGTTAATTACAATACAATGAAATGAACCACAATGTGAATTCTACAAAACTACACTAACAACTCTAACTTACACATAATAACTACTTAGGCACAAACAAGCAATCATAATCATAATCATAATTTATATTAGAAAATGGTTATTTACCCCAAATTTCAAAGCGGAACAACAGTTTCACAAGATTCCAGAGTACGCATAAATCCAGCACAGAATATTTCCATAGGCGTAGCAACGAATGCTTTAGGCCTAACGTTACATCCACAGAGTATGCGACAACTTAACTCAAACGTCGTGCCTTATCAAACTGCACAGTTTCGCACAATAACGCTCATAACGAATCAACTAATGTAGCGCACGAATAATATACAACATCGATAATCCTGTTCCACGCACAAAACACAATCGCAAAAGCAGAGGAATAATTCGCAATGCTAACGATATCCACAAATCTTAGACTGCAAATCTAATACTGCGCTCGCACTCAATATAAACTTAAACTGTCGTGGCGCATCACTCGCTGCAAATATTCGTCAACTGCACATCTACAGTCACGGCTCCAACGGCTTTTCCAGAACTGCAATAGGCACGCATGCACCGGCTGCTTTTATAGACTTGGTCGCTGAGTCGTTTGTCCAGGCATGTATCATGCATGAGTCAATCACCGCGTCTGTTCACACGGTGGCCTACATGAATCATCAACAGTCACCCCACGCCATGAGTCATCCAGCGTCTGCTGCAGAATCGCCTTACCCCGATGAGTCATCTGTTTCCCAGGAAAGTTTCACCATTAGTAATATAAGCGCCCGAGTGACCGTCTGTCTGTTTGTCTGCCTCCCAACGTCGCTTAGTCATCAGTGCGTCAGTTGCATAAACAAACCGAGATCAAGCACACAGCCGCAGAAAAAGGCGCCATGCAAAGCGATAATAATACCCATAATTCAGACGATTAAATCCAATAGGCCTACATAAAATATATTACATAATCACTCTTGTTATGTTCGCATAGAACCAGTGGCGGATCCAGGATTTCTTGCGCGGGGGGGCAGAGGTTTCTTCTGATGGGCGCCACGTTCTAGGGTAAATTTGTAATCAACTTTAAATGATAGTACAGGTAGATTTTGAAGTAATGCCATTTGTAGTAGACCACTAGTATATACTATCCTATATTAAACTATTTCAAAGTGAAGAAATGTATTCTATGTCCACCGTCAGTGGGAAGATGAGACGGCGAGGGAGAGGACCCACCCTCATATATCGAGGCTAAGAAAATGAAGTCGCTGGCACTTCATACCCATGGCTGCCTCAGGGCTAGCTTAAGGGACTACTCTTCTTCTTCTTCTGTTATTTTGCACTTGGCATCGTTCTGCCTTATTAAATTAGGCATTACAGTTTGATCATTTGAAATCCGAAATTTTGCAAGCAAATGTAAAATGTAAATCTTCGACTAAATGAGGTTGCAGATGCTACAAAGAGACTTGGTGCCTACATGTAGGCCCTAATCGATAACATCATCCTGTGGAGTCTGTCTATGCGCCTCAAACTTAACCCTGCCAAATCCGAGCTCATCTGGTTTGACCGTTCCTCTAAGCTCCTACAGTGTGCTGAACTCTCACTTTCTACTTCCTCCTCTCTAAGTTTCAAACATTGTTTGGCATTTGCTTGAAGACTAGCTCGCTTCATAATGTTATGCTTATAGTCGCTTCGCTAAGTTTTCTGCCGGTTTGCGTTTAGTAGTTTAACGTCAACCATGAGGATACAATTTATAATTATATCAAATATATCACAATTTAAAGCTAATGTTATTTATTTAAGGAACGTGGATTGATATTATAAATACCATATATTCTTCGTTTCATGGCAGTTTCATCCAATACGCGGATTGCCAATTAAATCCGAAAGCGACTTGTAGAGAATTGCCATGATAAATATCCAAAACGCCGCTAGAAATTTGATATACTACACTCTTTAACTGCCGGAATGTGTGCTAGTTTGATGATGCACATCTTTCAGCTTGGCACCGGCGATTTGGGGTATACAATATCGTATGACTCATATTGAGGATGACTTTGCTTGCCTGTGGGCTGTGTAGGACTCTGTTGTACTTTGGAACTTAGCCTACATCCTGAGACACTTACATGGAGAGTGAGGGTCAATTCAGGGTCATGCCAATCTTCCATGTCCTGCCTATATATGTTGTCTGTCTCTCTACCCTCCCTACTACATACGTAAAGATAGACAGAACAGCAATACTTGGGGAAGCACAGTTGAAATTAGACCTAGCCGACTCAATAGCGATGGGCGTTGTTTATTGGGGTTAAGAAAGTGGGTACGATAACCAAGTCCATAGCAAAAATTACGCCTATCACTATGGACATGGCTTTAACGAAACCTCGGTCATGCACGTTCTGGCAGCCCACCATAACAGCCGGGTCTGGTCTGGAGGGGCGCCGTCAGACAACCAAGAGGGGCGCGGGGGGGCGAACCGCCCCCCGGGCCTATAGCTAAATCCGCCACTGCATAGAACTATCACAGAGTAGATTTAGGTAGGTAATATTAATAATAATAGTAAGTAATAATTGCAGAAGAGAGTTAAGTAAGTAGACACATAGGCAGGCGCCTTAGAAGCTGTAGGAGTTCAGAATAGGATTCGTTGTTATGACTTCTCCAGATTAACTGTATCCACCTGGTCAACTCCTAGAAAGCGCCACCGTCTTCAAAGATAGGCTGCGAGCGAGGATTTTAGTTATTGACAAGTGGATTATTTTGGTATTACAAATTAGTCAACAGCTGGAGATTCTTGGGATCTTCCAGGAGGTGATCTATCCACGTCAGTAAGGCCAACCTACTGGTTTTCTATTCGTCAGTTGATTTAGGTAAGGTTAGACTAGGACAACCTTCCAGTATACCTTATCTGATGCCAATCTAATAATCTAAGGTAAGGGCCTACAGGGAACGAACCAATCAGTACACCTTAACCATGTACCTGAGAATAACTTAGAGGTGTAATTCAGTAGAGAGGTCAGAGTCAGCGGTCAGCGGTCGGTCGAGGCAGAATGAAGCTTAGATGGTACGTTCGGTATTAGCAGTCATGTCTAGAGCTAACAGACACTAAGCGTTCCTTCTTAAGAGTTTAGTATAGAAGTTCTGTAGATGTCGCAATCTCGTAGTCAACACATCGTCTGTGTAACTGAACTATGATCTGCTAGTGAAACTGTATCTGTAAAGAGACATTCGAAAGAATGATAATAAAGACATTCGTAAGAATGACAATAAAGATATTTCTACAGAGAGTCTGCAGTCAGAGGAAGATAGATAGTTCGTGACAGACGTAGATAGCAGAAACGTTTAATCGTTATAGAACGTAACAACATAATAACAAAAATCCCTAAACGTGTTCAGTTTTCGCTTGCACACGAAAACTGAACACGTTTAGGGATATTTGTTACGAAAACTGAACACGTTTAGGGATATTTGTTACGAAAACTGAACACGTTTAGGGATATTTGTTACGAAAACTGAACACGTTTAGGGATATTTGTTATTGTAAGCTACGCGAATAACATACATACGCAGAGGCGTAGCTGGGGGGAGCAGGGGAGCGACCGCTCCCTCTGAGACCATTTTCCAAAATGTGGGGCCTTTTCACATTTATTCCAATCGTTCGAAATTTATTTATTCCAATCGTTCAAACGCCATAGGAAATATATGTCAACTTGTCCTTAAAATAATGGTAAACCTATTTTAAACTGCACCACTTAACAGTTGGCTTAGGCTAAAGGTATTCTTGTAACACTTGATGTTCGAAATCTTAGTTCTTCTAATATTCGCGAAAAAGTGCCAAAGAAGGCTTTCAGTTTATCCACACATTTAGAGAAAAGTTGCATTGATTTATTCTCAGCTTCTAATTCAAGTATTTGAAAACGAGATGAAAAATATGCGAAATGAATTTGAATCTGAGTTTGAACTGATTGAGAATGAAACAACTGAGCTGGATCAAAAATGTGATATTACTACTGATTATGAACAACATAGAGTTCGGAAAGAAAGAAATCCCATGAGGGAATGTCAGTGGACGATTCCAGACAAATATTCATGGTGGCAACCTATATAGGCTACATAGTGTCTGAGTCTCTAGATTGTGTCATAAATAGCACAAGTAACAGATTTCATTAACTCATTCATTCGAATATTTATATAGCACCTCTTCAAGGGGACAACTCAGAGGTGGTCTCGACTCCAGCACGGCCAAATAGGACAGTGTTCAATCTAGTATAGAACGTATCAGTGGAAGTTCTGAGGAGCAGGCGCAGCTCCAAAGGGAGCCGGTTCCATGCCCTCGGGCGAACCACTGAAAAAGCACGATGGGCATCCCCTTCCTCGAAGAGCGGAGGTGGATATACCCTGAACTCCCAGTCATGAGGCGTCAAGAACCCGCAGATAAGCTGGAGTGCAACCCAACTGGCACCGCCACACCTGGGAAACAACCCTGTATAATACGCGCTGGCTGATAGGAAACCAATGTATGGGCCTAGAACCTTGAGCATATATAACAGAGATCTGAGCATTTGAGCATTTTACAAATGTGGCTTCCAAATTTAGTTGTTTAGAATCTAAAAACACAAATTTATTACAGCATCATCATCATCATCATCATCATCATCATCATCATCATCATCATCATCATCATCATCATCATCATCATCATCATCATCATCATCATCATCATCATCATCATCATCATCATCATCATCATCATCATCATCATCATCATCATCATCATCATCATCATCATCATTATTGTCGTTATCGTTGGTGACTGTTATACTGTCTTAAATACTTAGTGTAGAATATTTATAAACATTAAAAAAACAGTGCTTGATTCAAATTTATTACATGTTTGTTACATCTGTCCGCACAGGTACACTTTAGCATTGGCTCTGAACAGTATTCTGTACAAATTTTAAACTCAGTGGAAGCTTTAATTAGGCCCCCTATAAAAACTTTTGTTCCTAATGATTTGTGTTTTTTGCAATGATCTGAAATGGTAATAAGTATGGTGTCTATATTGTATTAAATGTTCTTAGTTGAATAAAGAAACTAAGCACAAAAGGCCTGTACGTAGTTATGTGTTGCAAAGAATTTAACAATTTAATCAAGAATTGCAAAAAAGTCGAACTTATAACTTTATATTAAGTAGTAGAATTCTAAAATAATGGTGTAAAGTAATGCATATCTTCCAGATCACTATAAAGATCAACATTTCAGTCGATGGAGTGACACAATGAACAGTTATCAACAGATCAGTCATTCGCTCACAATCTCAAAAACTATCATACATAGACACTGTTTAAGATGCTGGCAAAGTGCAAGAAGTTGAGCAACGCTGAGCATGGTTAGTACTTTGATGGCATCCATTCACAGAATAGGCCTACCATGCTGTATGGGCGAACTCAGCTCTCCATCCACCTGAGTCAGTAAATTAATAACGAAGTGCTTTGGGATGGTTAAAAATTAAAATGTAGGTGGCCTATAGGCCTATACCAAGTTTCTGGATTGCAGTCATAAATACTTCAACCCCAATACTAAGTTTTTTAGAAACGGCCATAAAGACAAGCAATAATGAGGTTAATTTTACCTAAATATATGTTGATAAAACTGTCAAGAGATTGTGCATTCTTCAGTGGTCAGTAAAACTGTACCAAGCAGTCATCCAGAGACTGCAAGAACAGTTGCTAAATCCCCCTTGTGGACGACTGTGGTAGTGGTACACGCTGTTGACTCCTAACGAGGACTGCAGCTGGTTTGGTTGGTTATATGCAAAGGCTTTAGATCTGACTGGCAGCAGAGTTAATAACTGACTAGACCTAACAGCCCTGGCTAACACGTTGGGACACTTATATCAGATTGTGTCAGGGGCGGATCCAGAAAGTCTATGAAGGGGGGGGGGGGCCAAAAAATTATACATACAGAGCAACCATCTTCTGGGAGAGGAATCAGTTTACCAACCGACCACCGAAAAATTTTGTGCAATCCATCTCCCAAAAAAGTTGATGACCTTTTTTTTACTCATTAACCTTTTTCATGTCTTCAGTATACATCTACATCTACGGGACCCACGTCCTGTGTACATTTGACTCGTCCACGCCTACGGGGGGGGGGGGGGGCACGCCTGTGTAAACATCATCAAACGCCCAGAAAACGCCTGTGTAAATAAAGATAAATTTCAAATGGGGGGGGGGCATGGCCGGATAAGCCCCCTGGATCCGCCCCTGAATTGTGTAACCGTAATCAACATTCGACACACACACACACACACACACACACGCACGTTTAAAGAATTGATAGACATGTTTGCGTACTGCAAAAGTTCTGCAAAATTAGCTTTAAAATTGAATAAAATGTCATATAAGTGGTAATAGACAATACAGCACATATTCAATATAATTCCTCTAAACAGGCAATTGTTTATTAATTAAAAAATAATTACTCGTCGATTTTCTTCGCAGAAAGCGCATTGCATTTGCTATGTTCTACGACGTTCTACGCCTTTGTCGCTGGAGGCGCCACGCTCCATGGACGTTACATAAGGAGTTTCCGGTCCTTTGCATAAAGAACCAAGACGGGGGAGGGGAGAAAACCCAACTCCGCTGACCGTGCATGGGAAAATCCTACCACCACTTTCCCCTACGGGGGTTTTCTTGGTTGGCAGCCGGCCGTCAGCTTAACCCGTCTTGGACCCCAAACGTGATATATTATGTACCTGTACATATGTTATTGTGTATGACGTCAATCATCTTCGATATGACGGCGTCGTTAAATAAACGTATTTTAAGTTTGCATAAAGAGTCCTTGGGCTGCGCCATGTTGCTGGGCGCTTAAATCTTATCTTCGGATACCCTCCGGATGGCACTGTAGGAGCGAGGGGAGGACCGACCTGCGCTGAAAGGCTGACAAGATGCTTTGCTGCTCCTGCGAAGTTCTTTGGGATCATAATCACCAAAGTTGTTGTACACCTTGAGAGGGCGCGTAGCGAATCCCGAATCGCCGAAATGGTATTACCGCCGAATCGCCGAAATCATTTTGTGAGTAAACCCCGTATCACCGAAAATGCTGTTCGTAGCAAATCGCCGAATCCCGAATCGTCGAAACTACTTTGTGAAGAAAACCCGTATCGCCGGCTATGTTTTAACATGTATTAAAGTAGTATATAAATGCATTATTTTTTTCAATTCAATTCGATTTTATTCGGTAACCAAATTTCAAACAAGTAAACAGTAAAGACAGGCTGGTTACAGACGGCGATTCGGGTCCAAACTAGTTTTCGCAAATCGCACGCTTGGTAGAAAACTGCTTTCGGCGATTCGGCGGATTTTGCAGTTTAAGGGCTTTCGGCGATTCGGAATTCGGCGATTCGGGTTGACCCCCTTGAGTTGCTCCCCATGTGTCGGCCACCTTGGTCTGGAGGTCTATGATCAACGCCTCCACGATGGTTTAGAAGCCATCCTTAATATCAAGTTCACGGGGTCTCAGTGGCGGCAGGCGACTCTCCCCATCAAAATGGGCGGTTTGGGCGTTCGTAGGGTATCCTCGCTGGCACTTCCCGCTTTTTTGGCCTCGGCCGCGGGCATCCTCGAAGCAATTTGGAGGAGTGGAGGAGGAGGACGGGGATCCGCGCTGAGGACGACGTCGCGCTCCGCTCCCAGGCCAGCTGGGACCTACCCCTTATCCTGAGGGAGGTGGCCGAGGTGGAAGGATGCCTCGTGGACCCGGTGGAGCATGCACGGCTCAAGGCAGTTTCAGCGCCGCACGCGGGGGACTGGCTTCATGTGCTGCCGATCGCCACCTTTGGCCTTCGTTTGAGTGACGACGCGGTCAGGATCACCGTTGGCCTGAGACTGGGCGCGGCCATTTGCGAACCTCACGTGTGCGGGTGTGGATCGGCAGTCAGCGCCAGATGTACCGACGGGTTGTCGTGCTCTTTGGGTTTCGGAAGGATTGCAAGACACGCTGCACTAAACGACATAATTTGCCGGGGCGTCACAAGGGCTGGTTTCCCGGCTGTGAAGGAGCCGCCGGGCCTGGTCCACTCAAACGGTAAAAGACCTGACGGTCTTACGCTGATACCGTGTGGCAGCGTCATAATTCTCGGCAACCGCCGTCAGAGCCGGTGCGGCGGCGGAAATAGCGGCTCTAAGAAAACCACAAAATATAACGCTCTGCTGGAGGAGTACGAATTCGTGCCTCTGGCCTTCGAAACACTGTCCTTAACCTCCGACATTGGGAGACATCTAGCCCTTTCAACAGGAGACCTTCGCGAAACCACACACTTGTTCCAACGTATTCCTCTGACCAGCCAACGCTTCAACGCTGTTGCAACCTGCGGAACCTTTGCTAACTTTTTGTCCGAGCCCGAGGAGTTCTAACCGTTCGAGACACTATTAACAGTTTTAGTAATCTTGAAGTCCCTGAGGGATCATTTCTACCTCGGGGCATAAAAATAATAATAATAATTAAAATAATAATAATAATAATAAAATTATTAATAATAATTGTAATAATAATAATAAAATTAATAATAGAAATAATAATAATAATAATAATAATAATAATAATAATAATAATAATAATAATAATAATAAAGCTAAGCCAGCAATTTACCGCAATAATAATATTATTATTACGCCGGTGCTGCCAAAAGCAGACAATCAAATGAGGAAAACATTTATAGTCAGAATGTTATTCACATAATTATTAATTAATTCTGATGTATGTATGTATGTTGGTGGTTCACCAGAGTGCTGTTTGGCAACTGGTTAAATTAAAGAATATACTTACTTACTTTTTAATAATAATACTAATTGGCGACCCCATGCAGGGACGTCATTTGGGGGAGGTAAGGGGGAAATCCTCCCCCCCCCGATTTTTTGAAAAAAGAAAAAATATGTGAAAAAGAAAAGGAGACAGAAGAAAGGGGTAAAAACAAAAAAGACTCATTTGCAGCAGTAGACTAAACACAAACATGGGCAGAGATCCCGGGGGTCGAAGGGACAAGAACCCCACCTTTGACAGTGGGGGTACACACTACACAGTGTACTGTTGTCCCCCACATGGTGAAAAAATATCCGCGCATGAGCGCGAAAACATTTGTTCACCTCTTTTTTTGACCCCCTTAGAAGAAACTGAAATGATCGACGTCCCTGGGTGACCTTAGGGAGACAGCATACCATTTCCAACAAAATATCAATCTGCGCTCAGCGCTTTAACGCCGTAGCTTTCAGAGCCACATTTAGGCCTAGGCCTACACCGCACACCGGGGATGACGACCATTACATTCTAAGCTTAGGCTCCCCCTAATCTACCAGTAGGCAGTAGCCTATCTTAGAGCCTGAGGAATCTTATACCTCGGGCGAAGAAAATAATAATAAATAACTGCAACTTATTCACAGTCAACAAGTCAAAATAAAACCGATGGACAGACTCTGAGGGGTCAAAATCGGCCCCAGGTTCCGCTAGCGACCCGATAGGAATGGATTATTATTATCTATCTACTAGAGTATTTGCCCGTCATATTATGACGGCATATTATGACGGCAGTGTATAATTATAGGCCTAGGCCTATATGTATCGTTGGTTAAAATGCTCTATTCGCCGTCGTCAAGACCGTCGTCAAGACCACCGTCGTCAAGACGGCAGTACTGATGTGGCGTTCTGCGCCCGCCCGGACGCCTGCACTCTCGTTGCGCCGGGGGGGGGTTTCGTGGTGGTGGTGACTCCAGCCCACTGTCCGTCTGGAGCCACCCCGGAGTCACTGCCTTGTCTAATTCCAACGTAAAATGGCCGTTCTCTATATCTGTCCAAAGGGAACGTTCCTATCAGAGGAGATTCAGGATTGGCCGCTTAAGAAAGGTAACACTATACCGTTCTATCTCGGGGTCTGACTCTGCTCTTTTCCGCGGTCGCCGGATGGGCAACGTCCTGCAGGATGGCCGTCCTTCAGAACAGGGTTCGTTCTCTTACCAGCAGGAGTCTTCCTCTTTTGTGTGCCTTCTTAGCTGCGGACTTCCTTCAACTCTCCACCTGATCTAAACCTTGACGCACCATTATACATCTCGTGACTCTTGAACTATCGCCATTTATAAGGGACACCAAACGTTTTCTAAGTATCGGGAACAAGGAATACATGCGACAAGTCTCTGCATCACATCGTCCTAGACACCGGTCTATTGGGTAACTGTCAATTGGACTACGCGTCTTCCCACCGTCACGTGTCTCACGTTCCATTTCCGTGCAGGGCATACCGGCCTCGCACGTACATATTGTCATGCACCACATTTACGGAGTAAGTTTCCTTACCCGTCTTCTGTGTTGGCAATTATCGACCAACACAGTGATAAATTCTGCTTCGAGAGATAATCGTAAGGGTATCTATGGCACTCTGATAGTGAAGGCCCTCTCTCTATGACCTTCCTATCTACACACAGAACTTCGTTCCGACCTACGCACGAGGGGGCCCAGCCTCGCACTTCAGTCAGTTCTCAGAGCTGTGTGTTACGACAAGCAAATATAGTTCTGCCCGGATACCAGACTACCAGGACTTCACGTATCACTCCCTTTGTCTGATTAATTATTTCCCTTCGTACTTGGGATTCTTTACTCTTCACCTGGGAACGTCACCTTGGGACTCTGGCTAGCTGAACTTCAGCCAGGAAAACGCGGACATGTCTCTTCCGGACCTGGGTACCCGACTACCCGATCCGAACTTTCACGTTAATCTCTTGGTCTGCTTTATTATTTCCCTTCATACATGGGATTATCGTACTCCTCACCTAGGGACTCTGACTAGCTCCACTTCGGCTAGCAAAACGCGAACTTGTCTCTTTCGGACCTGGGTACCCGACTACCCGACCCGAACTTTGAGGTTAATCTCTTCCTCTTGGTCTGATTTATTCTACCGTTTCGTACCTGGGTCTCACGTACTCTTCACCTAGGGATCTGGCCCGCTGTATCTTCTCGTTGCGGCGTATCCCTACCCGGTTTACATAACCTTTTACACGGTTGTGTTTTCCCGGGAGCTGAAAGGATCGTAGGCGTCATTTCTGAGTACACAGACTCGATTCTACTAACTTGTGGAGTAACTATCAGTACTGTTACCCCATTATCTCACACAGACCTATGTTTTCACTTCCCACTGCGGGAAGTTTCCTGTCTTCCACGCACCTGATCGAACCACGGTCAGATTGTACGGGCAGTTCCCCGAACCGAGAAGTTTGAGGTTAGTTCCGCGAGCCAAGATTTTCAGTAGACCGGAGTTAGGTAGGCCAAAGAAAGATATGCGGGAAAACCGCGGGAGTAACTATGACGGAGCTAGGTAAAGGAAGAAACTTGCCGGTAGACCGCGAGTTAAGATTCAGCGTATAAATGTATTATTGTTTATTGTGAATTGTATACTCTAATATGTATAGACTTTTATGTGTAGTTGAGATATTTCGGATTGACCGCGAGTTCAGAGATTGCGGTTAGTCCCGCGAGTTAAAAGAAAGGCGGGTAAGTTACCCGATGTTATCGAACGGAACCAACGGGGTCACCCTCCCCGTACATATCGAACTGTCACCACCGGGGTCTTGCCTTCCCCGTTTTTATACAGACCTGTGTATCGAACGGAATCACCGGGGTCTTGCCCCGTCTTTATCGAACGTCACCAACGGGTCTGCTTCCCCGTCTTTACCGATAAAGACCTGTGTTCTCTTTATTACTCAAGATCGGTCTCTCCCCGAGGTTTACGCAGCCCGTTAAACTTCCACAATCGGGATTCAGACCGGCTCGCGATCTAATAGCAACGGTCAACAGCGGGGCCTCCCCGTATGTATATCAGACGCTCAACAGCGGGAACTTTGCCCATGTATCTCAAACGGTCAACACCGGGTCTTTGCCCGTGTATCTCTGACGGTCAACACCGGGTCTTCCTCGTATGTATCGAAATGTCACCACACGGGATCTTTCCCGTCTTTATCGAACGGCCACCGACTGGGGCTGCTTCCAGTCTTTATCGAACGGAACCGCCGGGGTCTTTCCCCGGACTATCGAACAGTCACCAGCGAACCAGACACCGACGGGACCTTTCCCGTCTATCTATCGAACGGAACCGCCGGAGTCGCCTTCCCCGGACTTTACCGATACAGACCTGTGAGCCTTTATTTCTCACGATCGGTCTTTCTCCCGTATATATCAAATAATACATCCACCGGTCTTTCCAGTATATATCGAAACGAATATCTACGGGGTCTGCTTCCCCGTCTTTTGACACAGACCTGTTTATCTGCGGGGTCCTTCCCCGTCTTTCTATCGAACGGAACCGCCGGGGTCGCCTTCCCCGGACTTTACCGACACAGACCTGCGAGCCTTTATCTTTCACGATCGGTCTTTCCCCGAATCAGCCTTCCATGATCAGACTCGGTACTGCTCGCGATCTACAACAGAGCGGGCCCTTACTCCGTTGGATCGGCGTTTTGCCAGCACTGGTCAGACCGCCTTTGGAGCGGCTGTCACTCGGGAGCGCACTGATTAGCCTTGTACCGGACGCCGTGTCCGTAAAATCATTCGTAACCGAACCGGTAACCAACGACACTAAAGCACCGTGTCGCTGTACATGCAGAGCGCAGTAACGCCGCTCTACGATATAAGCAAAACACCGTGAGGCAGTCTTTACTTATCCCTCGCCACACTATACCGTGGCTTGTTCCTTATATACTAGCCTACGCACACCTTCTCAAATACAGGTGTCTAAGGTATCGAAATCAACCTATGATAATAAGCGCCGCCCTAGCTCCAGGCATTATTTATTGGACCTGAAAGCGTGTAATATTATACGAATTAATAATTTGAATCGCTTAAATGGCAAAAATAAGCTAAAACTTAAATATTGGCTATTTTAATATCACGTTAGCGCTACCATCGACGCATCGACTCTGATGCATTAAGTCGCCCGATAACGCGTCAACAAGACAGCTATTTTTAATAAAACATGCATTCAAGCCCTGTGGCCAGTCCGCCCCACTGACGTCACAAACGGTTTCTGTTTCACAATACAACAGTAGCCGTTTGTGACGTAGCCTCCTACGACAGACACAGACTATATGGATTTTATAGATAGATATTTCGCTGTTAAGACAGGTTTTTACAAAGAACTGAATAGAATAGAATCCATATTTCCATAGACAGACAGACTGATCTCTCTGATTGCGAGAGAATGACGTGCCAAACTTTCACGTAGGATTATAATGACGAATTATTGGAGGTCGTTACTTCATCGGCAGTCGCCCTTAGGGCCCTCGAGATCGCTGTTGGAAACCTCAGTGCTTACTTACCAAGTACTGCTCTGCAAATAATATTTGCACCCTACTTTGTGGAGGCTTTTGGAGGTTTTTAAACTAATAAACCTGGAAAATTTGTTTCACAAAATCCAGCTCGACCGTGTGCAACTGTGCTGAACCCGACCTGTTAATTGGTGATATTGCGTGTATTTGAAATGATAAGAAATTTAGACCACGCCTTCCGCATTCGATTGTATGTTGTAAGACAACGCCCTCCTCCTTTGTCCAGGCTTGGGACTGGCACCACCCAGGGTTGAGGCAGCGGCGGAGTTAAATTGCATATGTGAGTTGGCATCGCTAGTATTATACACTTTCCAAACGATTCGACGTTACTGATTGACTGACAGATTATGTCTTGCGCAGCCAATAAAGTAACATTCTTGCATTGCTATGAAGCAGTTGCCATGGCAACAATTGTCGTTTTATTTGCGAAGTTGCAGGATTCAGTCCTATTATGACGTCTTTGCATCTCCGAGATTTTAATAAAATATTAGAACTTATATAGCGCTACGATTTAATAATGCTCAAGGTATGGAGTCGATGGACTCTACTAAGGAAATTCTTGTGTAAGCCATTTTCAAGGGTATACTTCCGGTCCAAAGCCAAGAAGGAAATCCTGTGCGAAACTGTATTTAAGTGTACTTGCCGCACGCATCAACATATCCTCCATGTTTATGCACTGTACTGTATTAATTGTCACGGGGACCTACGAAGTTCCTATTGTGTGCAGCTTCAGGGGCAAAATCGGCTCCAGGTTCCGCTAGCGACCCGATAGGAATGGATTATTATCTATCTACTAGTGTATTGCCCGTCATAATTATGACGGCAGTGTATATCGTTCTAGAATCTAGAGTATTAGCCCGTTATATTTCCCCGTCATGATTATGACGGCAGTGTATATCGTTGGTTAAAATGCTCTGTTCGCCGTCGTCAAGGCCGTCGTCAAGACCGCCGTCGTCAAGACGGCAGTACTGACGTCACAAACGGTTTCACAATAGAACAGAAGCCGTTTGTGACGTAGCCTCCTACGACGGACAAATTTGCATATAAGGAAACTATATGTATAGATATTTCGCTGTTAAGACAGGTTTTTACAAAGAACTGAATAGAATAGAATCCATATTTCCGTAGACAGACAGACTGATCTCTCTGATTGCGAGAGAATGACGTGCCAAACTTTCACGTAGGATTATAATGATGAATTATTGGAGGTCGTTACTTCATCGGCAGTCGCCTTAGGGGTCCTCTAGATCGCGGTTGGAAACCCCAGTGCTATCCTTTCAAGTACTGATCAGCAAATGTTTAAATTTGCACCCTACTTTGCATAGGAGGTTTTTGGAGGTTTTTAAACTAATAAACCTGGAGAATATATTTCGCAAAGCCCGCTCGACCGTGTGCAACTGTGCTGAACCCGACCTGTTAATTGGTGATATTGCGTGTATTTGAAATAATATGACAAGAAATTTAGACCACGCCTTCCGCATTCGATTGTATGTTGCAAGACAACGCCCTCCTCCTTTGTCCAGGCTTGGGACTGGCACCACCCAGGGTTGAGGCAGTGGCGGAGTTAAATTGAAGATCAGAGTTGGCATCGCTAGTATTATACACATTCCAAACGATTCGACGTTACTGGTTGACTGACAGATTACGTCTTGCGCAGCCAATAAATTAACATTCTTGCATTGCTATGAAGCAGTTGCCATGGCAACAATCATCGTTTTATTTGCGAAGTTGCAGGATTCAGTCCTATTATGACGTCATTTGCAACTCCGACGTTTTAATAAAATATTAGAACTTATTAGCGCTACGATTTAATATGGTATGGATGTATGTAGGAAATTCTTGTGTAAGCCATTTTCAAGGGTATACTTCCGGTCCAAAGCCAATAGGGCCTAAGGAATTAATCCTGCGCGAAACTGTATTTAAGTGTACTTGCCGCACGCATCAACATTGTGCACATGTAGGCCTAGTGTATTAATTGTCACGGGGTACTACGAAGTTCCTATTATGTGCAGCTACAGAATGCATAGAAATGCCGTTTTCAAGTTTTCCAATGAAGCGGACTATGCCGTCTCAACAGCTTCAAATTTATTTCAATCATATATTATCAGAACTGCAATAAATTACAAAATTACGAATAGTAATTACAAATGGCTTTACACTGTAAACGTAAAATGGTTTCACATTGACTGGTCAGTGGTACGCGTACGTCTCTACAGATCATAACTAGTAAGTTTCTTCAACATTTGCTTTTAACCTGGCTTAATGTTTGTTCACGAGAAAGTTCACTGCAGAATTTTAGGCCTCTAATTTTCTGAGTAAGTGTCCAAAAAAGTACCACGAAAGGTTGGCTCAGAAATCTGGATAATTATGTCACTCTACAACCGCTACTAATATTATTACTATTATCTCATTGTCGCTACAGAATTCCCAGACAGGTAATCGCTTGACAGAATCTTGGAAAAGTCAACTTGGCTGCTCATTCCGTAAATTATATCTTGGACGGGTCACTCATAATTTTGGTACAGGTCACCATGAAATTATCGCCAAGTTACCCGGATGTTCCTAGATTTACAGTTAAGTGTAGTATAACTGAAGATTTACACAGCGCCAGTGCACCACAAGTCCGATCTTGCAATTATTCACGGAATACTAAAATAAAGTCGACATTCTGACAAAAACGCAACTTTTGAAAAAGCTCGAGTATAGACGAACGACTCTGCAGTCCCGTCGGAAAAGAACGCGCTACACGGACGATTATAAATGTTACGACTATGACTGCCACGTAAAGATGGCAGAACAACACGATTTTACTAATCTGCGTAACATCGAAAACTCGTAGGTCGATACTGAATGCAAATACACACGACAATGCAACAATTTGCTAACCCATCAATAACCTATACTGACAACCATATCCTGCAACGGATAACGTTGAGTTCAAACACACGCAAGGGGCGGCATTTTGTTTGCTAACCATTGATAGTGCAACAGCAATCCGTCTATAATTCAACACATACCAATACATAAACCAACAATCCATCAAAAACCTCAACAACCATGTGTATCGTGCAACGGATGCCGTTGGGTTAGATACACATGCAGGACTGGCATACTGTTAACCCACTAAGATTGCAACAGTAATCCGTTAATAACGCAGTAGAAACTCATAAATAAACCTATCAATAACCAGAATTTGGGTTAAAACGTGCACAACTGAAATCCGGTTGTACGCATAGAAAACCATAGTTTTGAACCATGCTGCCAACAACAGTTATTCGCGGTTTTTATTTCAAGCATCATTTTGGTTTTGTGAAAGCTCGTGGTTTTCGATTCTCTTGAAAAATCACAGCTCTTCAAACCCTTAAACCGTCAATAAAATCTGGTTTAGTATAACGCCCTCTTGAGAAGAGGAATTAAATGTTACCCCACACTTTTCAGACAATGCAAATACCTCAGATAACAGTCCTTTAACATTTTATCGTAAACACATTTTCAAACATACAGTACCAAACTTTACGCTTTACACATAAACGAAAAAACAAGATAACTCCAAAACAATACGTTTGCACATCACCCTTATAAATCAATATTACTGAATTTGTGCATTAATTCTCAGTGCTTCACGGCAATTTACAACAAATCATCTTCAGCTGAATTAAAAGCGTTCAGATGAGGACGCTTTCATATGCTTGTTATACAAATACACAGAATTAACTGCTGTAAACAATTCAAAATTGTGCATTTGCCATATTCTGATCTGAAGGCTTAGTTATAACATGTCTCCTGTTTCATAACTGTGATCGCCATTTACCAGTACATATGCGCATACGTAAACTACTGTACTACTGCTATAACATGGCTGGGAACATCAATATTCAATTTAGCTTTAGAAAGTGACCCCATCATAAGCAACCTCATTCTAACTTCACAAACTCGCACAGTTGGACTGCAAATTCGCAAATACAATTACAACTACAAAACAGCATGATAATGACGTTTCCAGTGTAAGTGTTTATATGGCGATTTATATAGTGCCTTTCCAGAATCTCACAAGGTTACCAAACAACTATCTAACAGATCTCAACAGATGCAACCTAAGATAGCATGAAGCTTGCAGTTCATGTATACAGAAGTATTACATGTCATGATTACTATATTACCTTTAAATTGCAATATTCAAAGAACACATATTTCATAACTAACTGCTGTTGGCTGAATGAAACAGCATAATGTATTTTAGATTAACATTTACTAAGTGCTTAGGTTTAAACCGAATTTCATGATCGTGCACACAAACAAACACCTCTGCAAATTTTGTTCACGAAATTAACTCCAGAAAAGCAATACAAATTACTTCTTACAAATTAGCGTAAAACACTTCACAACAAGACGAGCAACAACAGCCAAACGATTTCAAAGCAGTGAAACAAAGGCGAGTAAAAATACCAACACATTGCAGCCAAAAATGAATCGAGATTAGACAAAATGGCAGAACAGAAGCGAAAAAATGAAATCAAAGAAAGATTAATTAACAAAATATAAAACGAAATATAGAAATCAAATATAATTAATTTTAGCAAAGTCATACAAGAACACATAAAAAATATATCAACTCAAAGAAAAGTAGGAAAAAAATCGTGTAAGGCCGTGAAGGTCAAAGATCCTTACAGGCTGCACAGAAGATCATGCAAGATCTGTAAAGATTGGACAAACAGATCAAAGTGTCTGAGTTAAACGAAATTCAAACATCACTTCCCAGTCATCAAGTGCAGGTTTTGATTGCGTAAAAATCTCACGTACCATAATTCCAACCTCGCCTCATAAAATCAAAAATTTTCATTTATTAATACTTTTCATTGTCACTCAATAGATTTATTAAGCAAAGACTTTATTATTACTATAAGTAAAAAAAATTTTTACTCTTGCAAAAGTCACACAGAAATGTGACTGAGGCAAAGCAGCGAGACGTCCACATATTTATTATTACACAATTATTATTGCACAATATTGTACATTAGTCAAAAATTTTGTTTACTATTGAACCATAATTTCATTTAACTGATTACATATTATGTTTTACTTAAACATTGCCTCTAACTAATGCAACATAATGAAGTACCAAGGCTGGCCAAGCAGATGTATAGGTGATGCCCAAATTTCCGGCTTTGTAAGATCTTTGTTCAACTACAAAAGTAAAAACTTGTATACACAAAACATTTAACAGCTGCATCCATATAAGTGTGTGTTTGCTAACTAGCACTTAGACAAAATATCAATTTTATCTCAGGTTACAAATATACTTAAATTATGCTTATCGTTGCTAGACATATGAAAACACAAACATACCGGTATACAGTATGCTTCTTCAAAATATATATACATATATATTATATACGTACATACACATACACTGGTGACTCCTATAATGCATTTTGCTACAACACGGAATCTGGTAAAACACGGTTGGGGACATGAACACCAAATTTAATTCAGCCTTCTACTTTTGTTATATAACCCAAAAGGGTCAATCCAGGGAAGCTTTCAAGCCATGTCCAATTTGTCCATTATCTGAGTATGGGACAGAGTCAAGCTACTGAACTGCCACCCCCAAACTGGTTAGGATGATGGTTACCTGTTAAACTTGTAAATACTAAAGGTGATAAAAACAGTGTTGCCTACTGAACTTGTAAAGTAAACAGGGGCAATAAAAATCTCCTAAGCTAAAAATAGTCATAAAGAAATCGGCCTTGTGCTAAAATTCTCGATCAGCCAGTTATAATGCAAGAACATAATATACTTTACACAACTCTCTATAATGGAAACACAATAAGAACATTCCACTGTATATTAATATTTTTAAATATGTTAAATATCAACAAATATGTGTATGTATACATAAACATATATACAATATGTATATACAGATGCATACACAATTTAACGCGACCTATTCATGCTAAAATAATCAGTACTGGACTGTATTGCATCGGTTGTACAGCACTTACAACAATCCTGGTGTTCATAAACTAAACATACGTGCATGCATGCATAGTCGTGTATATGTGCATTCTTGGCATACCAGTGGATGACTGCGTCAAGTCAAATATACTGGGTATGCTGATGCAAGTGGTAAGCCGAGGCTTTGGAATTCACCCAGTTTTGTGCGTTCTGTCAATTCTCAAATGCCATTCAGAAATAAACTGAAAACATCAATCAATCAATCAATCAATCAATCAATACTCGCTTAATTCAGCAAATCCAGTTGACAGGAACGCAACAGGTTACAGAAACATGATTGCGTTGTCATGTGCATCCAGGGGCGTCTATCCCCCCTAAGTCATTGGAGCAACATCCTTTCCCCCCTCTTCTTCCCCCCCCTAAAATGGTGGCACACACACTAACAAATCTTACCCCCATTTCTTGGATGGAGCATTTGCTCCAAGGTTTCTATGGTGTAGACGCCCCTGTGTGCATCTCAGCGTGCTTACCATCCGTAGCTTGACTTCTAGTTTCTCTGATTAACCGGATTTCAACCTATAACTTCTATAGTGGATTACGACTTTGACTGTGGTTTCACTTGAAGCGACCATCGACTGATGCTTGTGCGATACGATAACGGCACTATAGAAGTCATCAGATTAGACAAGTCAAATATACCACACATACAGATGCATGTTTATCTGCAAGTGGTACATGAAGCATATCCGACATACTGAAGTAAACTTATGTGTAACAGGTAAATCAAGTATACCAAAGTATACAGTTAAAAACATGTGAAATTAAAAACGGCTGGTATACCGACCTATACAGATATGCATGTCATAAATCAAATCTCATAAAAACACAGTAGCCAAGTATTTTTCCAGAAGAGAATTCGTTGCACCTCTGAGGTGGTACGAGTTCGTTACAATGGAATGCATTCCGGTTGAGCTTTTCCAGCACGAATGTCGTCGTTTCCCACTGGGGCTGAACCTTTATTTGTTCCCATCAGGATTTGGAAAAATTCTCTAAGATATTCACAGTAATTGGAGCATTTTGTGCGGATTAAGAGACGTATATTTCAGAGCAAATTCTGCTGTATAGCAACAAATGGAGCACTCTAGCTGAAGACAATATTCTGAACATTTTATCAAGAATGGGAGGCAGCGTTCAAAGCACGTTTAGCTCAATGGCTGGCTATACTTTGAGCATATTTAGCAATTATGAGGTAAAACTTTGTCTGAAAGGTGGCAACATTTTGAGCATTTCTTGCCAAGCAGGAGGCAATATTTGGGGCATTATTAAGCAATTGTGAGGTAATATTTGAAGTATTTTTTTCTGAATCGGATGCAATGTTTTGAGCATTTTTGCCAAACAGGAGGCAATATTTGGGGATTACTGACTACAAACCAATATTTAGCACACTTTTCTGTTCAGTAGGAGGAAAAATTTTAAAGCATGTTTTGCTGAATAGGCAACTATTTCTATATCATTTTTGCACAACAGGAATGCAGTTTTTTTCCAGCCTTGCAGTTTTTACAGCATTCCTAGCTGACTAGGATGTAGATTTTACACCATTTCCACCCCACTGGAGGCTGTCTTGGCAGTAGGTTTTACCAAACAGGAGCGAAGTTTGAAGCACTTTGCCACCAAATATTCAACAGCAGAAGGCCAAAACGACCTTTCACCAAACTCAACTTCTAACTATAAAACAATCACGTAATGACGAGAATTTTCGAGCAATCCACCAGAAACTGATCAAATCATAATAACTTTTTTTAAAACCACTCACGACATCCCACTTCCCAAAGGTCACAGAAAGACAGACAAAATTCGCTGGACTCCGACCGACAGGTCGAACAGCATTCAGGTTCAGCCCGACAACCCCAAACAGCGACACAGACTTTTCAACACGAAACACAGCAGACTCCCCTACGCACCCGTACACCTGGGACCCGTACGACAAGAGAAATACGAAGAACGTCCTACAGTTCAAAGACAATCGGCTAACAGGTTCCGCTACAGCGGCAAAAAGACAGGACGACCTAGAGAACTCTGCGAGGGAGACATAACGCTGGCGACAACTCCTCGAGCGCGACATCATACCGCATCCAATCCGTTGGCGCCAACGTTGTTTATGGCCGCGTGTGGCGCCCCCTGGGCGGCCGACAGATTCAACTTGCCAAATTCTTCGTTGACGAATGAGAAACCGGTGAATTCGGACTGGTTGATGGCCATTATGACGGCGGGGTCAGTTGGGGTCAGGATTGGCTTCTCGGACGTAAAGTCCTTGTCGAAGTTGCTCGTGTCTGTCCGAGATTTCTACAATGAAAAAGAAAACCGAAGATTTTTACTTCTATGTTTCAGAATATTAATGATGATTAAATATAATAATAATAGTACGACCAGAGTTAGTGGAACTACACAATAATAATAATATAATAATAATTCAGCACTTGTCTTGCTGTCAATCAAGTCCTGTGGTTAGAATACCTTGGATGTCGCCTTGACCGGGCTTTTGGGTAAAAACGGCGAACCACATTTGAAATGCACAATGGTGGTATATGCAGGGAAGACCAAGGCCGCAATGGATTTATGGGACTTGAGAGGACTACAAGGAGATGGGCTTATCCGTGCAGAAGGCTATACAGAGAGCACAGGACAGGAGAAGTGGAAACTCACCATAGATGAGCGGCTACTGCGTGCTGGGGCATCACCAAAGCCATAAAGAAGATGAAGAAGGTATATGCAGACACTCGGAGGTTTCTTGTGCCCCCAGCCAGAGAATTTTCAATCATTCATAGTAGGGATCAACCGGTAGACATTATCCACCGAGTACTGAATCCGAGTATTTGGATGTACTATTTGCCGGATCCGGAAACGAACCGGGTACCATTTGTTCCATATGCGAAGCTTCACATTTTCATGTAATAAAAAATTATCTAAATAAATTTGTGTACTTGTAATAAGTGACTGGAAAACTTTGAATTTTAGTAATTTCTGTGCAGTTGTGAAGTTTTCTAAAAAAAAATTCATTAAATTCAATAAATTTGCATAATTTCAAGAAAACGGAATTGAATTCAATGGATGAGTAATTGTTTTAAGGCTGAACATTTATAATTTTATATATGTAAGTTTATTGAATAAGTTTTTAAAGAACAAAATTTTGTTTAAAGAACAAAATTTTTTGCAGCTATTTGCGTCTACAGTATTTGCCGAGGCGAATAGTTCTGGAAACGGGATTTCCGGCCGAGGCGATTTCCGGTTGACCCTTAATTCATGGCTTGAGCAAATTTATCTCCTTTAGCAGTACCAACTAGAAGTGAGCTGGAAAAATAGCTTTCAAGTCAGAGCTCTGTGTCAGAATCCACTAAACTGCAAAAGAGCAAAACTCTGCACAGCATCTTGCACAGACTTGGCCAGCAAAGCAATAAACACGTAAATTAAAGGCGCTACATAAGTGCTCTGTTATGATACCTTACAACGTAACTCTGCCAATGCCCCATCTCTTGTAGTGCCAGTCCAAAGGCTGGATAAATTAAGAGGGTAATGCTAATCACCTTTGTTATGACACAGTGAGATACTTAAAAGGTGCAGTGGTAAGTATCCGGATACATATGTGCATACAGTGTTGTTAAACAGTAACCCACCAATGTTACAATGTTACTTTATGCTACGCAGACTGCTTACGATCTTTGGTTTGAATGGAGGTTCCACTTTGCGTTGTTCCAGCGCTTCCCAATCAATTTTTCCGTGAAAGAAGGCGTGCATCCGAATCGCCTGCTCTCCACCCTGATCCGTTACGCAGCCCAAGCGCTTGGCTGGATTCTTCGTCATGAACTAAAGACCAATATCCAAGCATCAGGCTAAGTAAGGTAAGATATAAGGCAAGAAAAAAATGAGGTAAGATGAAGGTAAGGTAAGGATAACAGAAGTAAGGCAAGGTAAGATGAAGGTAAAATTAGGCAAGGCAAGAGAGTTGAAGTAAGATGAAGTAATTAAAGGAAGTAAGGTAAGAGGTAAGGCAAGACGAAGGTAAGACAAAATAGATAGGGAACAAAGTGTCAGGTCAGAGAGGATGAAGAATGTAATGTAAGGTATGAAGGTAAGACAAGGTAATGTAAGATGGACTTACCCCCTTGAGAAGAGAAAGCTAACCACATTGATAACTGACCCCTCTTGGAAGGAAAGGCTTACCCCACAACACAAAAGAATTTACCCTATGAGAATTTACCCCTTCAAGAAGAGAGGCCAAGCCCTCCGAGAACTCACCCCTTGAGAAAGGATGGTCAACACCTCAAAGAACTCATCCCTCAAGGAAAGGAGGTCTTCTGCCAAGGATATCGAAAAGTTTTTTACACTTTGAGAACTTACCCCTCAGGAAAGGGAACGCTTACCCCTTTCAGAGCAGAGATGGCCTCCTTGCTGAGCCAGACTGGGTAGAGAACTTCGTCATGGAGGATGGAGTCAAATAGGTCATCCTCATTGTCCGCTTCGAAGGGTGGCTGACCCGCCATCATTTCATACATGAGCACCCCCATCGCCCACCAGTCTACTGCTGCATCGTAATCCAACTCCTGTAGGATCTGTTGCCAATCAAGAAATCAATCAAAACATCACTAAATTCCGAGCAGCTGAACAAATTTATCAAATCAATCAACTTATCAATCGATTGGTTCAACTCTTCAAGAATCCTTGGTCAAACAACAGATCAATCAAAAAAGTCGCTAAACGTTCCGAGCAGCTAACCACACTCAGCAAGTCAATCAGGTAATCAATCAATAATGATTGGTTAAACTCCTCCAGGATCCTTGGCCAATCAAGAAATCAATCAATACGTTGCCTAACGATTTCACCGATCAGCTTAGTCAGAAGCATTTGTAATTTTTTTACTTGTCAAAAGTCCGTTGGCTGAACAAAGAATCGTAGGTGATCAATCTGACAACCAAACTCAGTAAGACAATCAACTTATCAATCAGTTTATACTTCAAATCTACCAGGACCTTTGGGCAATCAAGACATCAATGAGAACACCGATAAAAACCCAGCAATCAATTTGTACGGGCTTACAAAGCACTTAGCTTGTAAGTGAATCATCAACAGATGAATGGATGAACAGATCAATCAATCACTGCAAATCAATCAGAAAATCAATCAATCACTCAATCGATCAACTTGAATTTCAGCAAATGTGTCTTGTACATTTAGCAGTACTACATTCACACAAAGTTAGAGGCATTTTCAAGCCATCCTACGACACAACTCTTAAGGTCTGTTAGATTGCAATGCCAAGTGCCCTTGTGAGGTTCTAAAAAGGTGCTCTATAAATAGCCAGATACATACATACACACACTCATAAACATTTACATCAGGCCCTTGGCCAGCCACCCGTCCTTTGGACGAGTGAAAATTATTTTGGACGGGCATAAATTGTGCATGATTCTCCTCCAGCACCATCTACCTTCTTCTCTGGAGCCACTGCCAGCGTTCAGTTGACAGTTCTGTAAGGAGTAGGGGTTCATATTAGGCTCTGTAAACAGCATAGTGCAGGTTAAGGCAGTGCAGTTGGAGTCGTATGGCAGCGGGACTTCGGGCGGTCGCGACTTCGTATGCTCACGGCGGCATGTTATGCGATAAATCTTAACTACTAACAGAACAGACAGCCTGCAATACACGGCGCAAATTGCAGCCTACAAAGCATGTCCGCCTATGGGACTCGATCTCTGTACCTCTCGCACTCTACGCCAGATGTTTTCCAATGCGCTATCGGGCTATACATGCACACATACATACACACACATACATCCATACATTCTGCTCAATAGGTTACCTCTGGGGCGATGTAGTCTGGGGTTCCGCAGAACGTCTGTGTCATCTTCCCAGGCGACATGAACTCCTTGCACATGCCAAAGTCGGCGATCTTGCAGTGACCATCCTGGTCAAGCAGGATGTTGTCCAGCTTCAGATCTCTGAAATACCATCACATAACAAACAACTTTAACATCACTTAACGCAGTCCACCACATTTCCTGTACTGCATCTTATTACATTTTATTGCATTCTGTTGTATTTGCATAGCATAGTATTTTATTGCACTGTATCACATTTCATTGTATCGTATAGAATTGCACTGATTTCATTGCATTTCATCATACCGTATTTTATACTACTGTGTTGCATTGTATCATATTTCATTGCATTGTATGCCTGACATTGCTTTTTAATTATATTTGAACTAAAACGCAACAGAACAATATCCAGAAAAATTCTACATTAGAGAGGTTAAGGTGTCCTATATACAGCTAGAAATTCAATAAAATTCTGGATAGAAGTCGGAACGGACCGGTAGATAATGTCATTGCGATGTAGGAACATGAGCGCGAGCGTGACTTCAGCCGAGTAGAATCGAGCGCGTGCCTCATCAAACTTCCTCGCTCCCTGGATCTGGAACATCAGGTCGCCACCGGCAACGTACTCCATCACGAAGAACAGACAGTCCTAAATAAATAAGTAGATAAACAATAGATATATAAATAAATAAATAAACAGATATATAAATAAAGAAATATAAGAATAGTCTGAGCATAACAAATAGCACAATAAAAACCAAGACGCTGTATAAATTCCACTCTAGAGCCACATAAACTTTGCCACACTTTAGCGAGCACCAATTCACTCCAATTATAGTTACAACTTTACCCCCAAAGAAAACATCAGATTCAAATTAGAATAAATCGCAATTAGATTAGGTTCGATCATATTACGATTCGATTAGGATCAGATTATACTTAGGTTAGATTGGGACATGACGGGGTTAGATTAGATTAGGATAACATTTAATCAAGCTTAGATTAGAATGAAAAAATAAGACTACATAGGCTTTAGACTGGATTAGGAAATCCTGGCAAGATTAGCTCATAATCACATTAGACCACTACATCGGTTAGTGATTAGATCATACAGAGGCTGAATTAGATCAAGCTTAGATCATGATCATATTCGTTCAAAACAAAATTATATCCGGATTAGGTCAAATTAGGATTATTTACATAACCTCAAGATCAGATTAGATCAAATAATGATCACATCAGATTGTGATCAGACAGTGAACAGCCAAGATTCTGACTAGATTAGATCGGGATTATTAGATTAGATCGGGATGTAACCTTGGTCTGAAAACAGGAGTGGAGTGCCGTGAGGAACGGATGGCGTGCTGCAAGAGCCAGAATCCGTTTTTCAGTCATCGTGCATTCGACATCATCATCCTGGATGATCGTGTCCTTCTTAAGGACCTTGACAGCAAAGATCTCCTTCGTTTTCTTGTACTCGGCCATCAGGACCTATGAACAACAGCACAACCCAAATGAACGTATAGTAAGCTATCAGAGGCAATTTACAACATGGTAAATGCATTGTAATGGCAACCTGAAAGTTTTATTTCATCAAGCGCTTTCCTCCTTTCGTTGTCCACTATTTCCCTCTGTAGTGCAACTGATCATGTCTCAGATCCAGGTTTACGTGTATTGCAATTAATCTATTATTCGTTCATTCATTCATTCAATCATTTGTTCAATCAATCAATCATTCAATCAATCAGTCAATCATTTGTTCATTCAATCAATCATCCATTCCTCATTCATTCATTCTATCAAGCATTCATTCCTTCATTCAATCAATCGTTCAGTCCATCATTCATTCAATCAATCATTTAATCATTTGTTCATTCATTCAATCACTTATTCACTCAGTTAGGTAAGAAGCAAAGGTAAGTTAAGTCAGGTAAGAAGAAAAGCAAGTAAAGCTGGGTAAGAAGGAATGATAAGGTCAGTTAAAAGTCGGGTACTTAAAGAAGGAAAGGCTAAGGAAGCTTAGTTAGGTTAGAAGGAAAGGTAACGTCAGTGACCTTTCCAAAGCTGCCTTTGCCGAGGACCTTGACGAAGGTGAAGTCAGCCAGTGCCAATAGACCAGCGTGGGAGTCATTGTCTCTCATCGGACTCTGGCTTCTTGTTCTTCTTTCTTCGTTAACTTTGAGACTGCACTTCTCATTCGATGAATTTCCACCACCTGCGAAAAAGTACAGCTTCTCTTAATTGTAAACTCCAAATTCCTAAAGCGCTACTCTACAGCCAAGTGCAAAACACCAGCCTACTCGCGAACACTGCATGAAGTCATGGGCGTTGTTGGAAGATGGTGAAGGGAAATTCCGAATCCAGTTGCCAGAGACAGAGGAGTGTTAGTGTTTTATAAGGACACGGCTACCTGTGCTGAGTTTAGAATACTTGCCAGTTTAGATTTACAAAGCCATCCAAAATCATGTATGTATAATTGTATATGCAGGGTTTCAGTAACAGCCCAAAAAGAGGAAGTACTTACGTCTTGACCTAGAATTTTGGACGTAGCGCATTTCTAACAGTGATCACACTCACTGGGTGTATATATGACGTAACAAAATACACTATCACACACTTTCTTATCAATAGGCCTATTTAAGACAGCATTTTCAAATTCCAACTAAAGTTTGTATAGGATAAAAAAAAATAGTAATTCCACCTAAAGCTGCCTAACACGAGGAAATGTAACGGACGTACATCGTATATTGTTCATTGTACTATGCTTAGTGCTTGGTGCGTATATGTCCGACGATAAACAAATGGACGTATGCAACTCACCTAGCCCAAAATTTTTTACGTTTTGGACATTTGTTATGGATGTAAAAACGGTCAGTTGTGCATTAACAGGAACACTGTGTATATGCATGTATGTATGAAAGCACTTGTATAGTGCCCTTTAGGTAACTCACAAGGGTGTGATGTCATAGGCTCTCCTGACCTAGCATGATGAAACCACAATCGAAACAAACAGTTTTCAAGCGCTTGCGTAATAAAGAAAACCACGCATTATACACTACAGAAGTTGTTAGTAAATAATTACGCGTCGTACATAAATTGGTTAAAAAAACAAGCTATTAAACTGGTAAAACTAACTCACCAAGCAGACTCGTAATTCTTACCCAAAGTGGGGAATGGGGAGGACTGTGTTCGGAGGTTTGGGTTTCTTGGACTTGAGGTCTCGCTTATGACGGACTACAAATGAGGAAAATCAGAGTACTGTACTATACGGTTTCCATAGCCATATTGTAAAAATAAGGCTTTCCATAGCCATTTTGTAAATATAACACTTTCCATCGCCATTTTGTAAACACAACAGCCAGATCCATCTATAGCCATTTTTTGTAAACATAAGGCCTTCCATAGCCATTTTGTAAACATATATATTGCTTTAAACCTTATTGATTTATAACCACACGTACATGACTTCCACGGAATTTTTATAAACACATGGCTTTAATTAGATATTTGATAAATATTTGGCTTTCCTTAGCCATTTTATATGCAAAAGTACATGACTCTATAGAAATTTCCAGACATTGTGGGGTCAATACGAACTGACCTTGGCCTGTCAAGGTCGTGGAATCAACACGAACTGACCTTGGCCTGTCAAGGTCGTGTAGTCAACACCAACTGACATTGGCCTGTCAAAGTCATGGGGTCAACACGAACCGGCCTTGGCCTGTCAAGGTCGTGGGGTCAACATGAACTGACCTTGGCCTGTTTCTTTGAGTTGAGTTTGTCGCCAGTCATGCCGAGTTCCTTCAGGACTTGCGCCATGCGATTCGTGTTGATGCCGCAGTTGTTGGCGACGTTCTTTTGACATCGTCGATGCACGTTCTTTTTACAGACTACAATGTACCATCACATACGATACAATACAATGCAGACAAAATGATGCAGCTTAACAATATCCAAACGCAAACAAGACATTAATACAATACAATACTAACAATACAAAACAGTGTCCCAGTAAAATTAAAATTGAATGAAATAAAAACAAGGCATTAATCAATACAACATCATGTGAATCGATACAATACAACAACATGCAAATCAATACAACACAACAAGTGAATCAATACAACACAACAAGAAGTGAATCAAAACATCAGGTGAATCAATACAACACAACAAAAGAATCAATACAATACAACATGTGAATCAGTACAACACAACATGTGAATCAAAACAGCAGGTGAATCAATACAACACAAGAAAATCAATACAATACAACATGTGAATCAATACAACACAACATGTGAATCAATACAACACAACATGTGAATCAATACAACACAACATGCAAATCAATACAACACAACAAGTGAATCAATACAACACAACAAGAAGTGAATCAAAACATCAGGTGAATCAATACAACACAACAAAAGAATCAATACAATACAACATGTGAATCAGTACAACACAACATGTGAATCAAAACAGCAGGTGAATCAATACAACACAAGAAAATCAATACAATACAACATGTGAATCAATACAACACAACATGTGAATCAATACAACACAACATGTGAATCAATACAACACAACAAGTGAATCAATACAACATGTGAATCACTACAACACAACATGTGAATTAATACAACACAAAATGTGAATCAAAACAACACAAGATGCGAATCAATACAACACAATAAGTTAATCAATACAACATGTGAATCAATACAAGACCACATGGTAATCAAAACAACACAATATGTGAATCAAAACAGCAGGTGAATCAATACAACACAACAAGAGAATCAATACAACACAACATGTTGTGTTGATACAACATGAGAACATGAACATCAAAACAACATGAGAATCAATACAATACAACATGTGAATCAAAACAACACAACATGTGAATCGAAACAACAGGTGAATCAATACAACACAACAAGAGAATCAATACAACACAGCATGTGAATCAATACAACACAATATGTGAATCAATACAACACAAAATCTGAATCAATACAACACAACATGTGAATCAATACAACACAACATGTGAATCAACACAACACAACATGTGAATCAATACAACACAAAATGTGAATCAATACAACACAAAATGTGAATCAATACAACACCACATGGTAATCAATACAACACAGCATGTGAATCAATACAACACAATATGTGAATCAATACAACACAAAATCTGAATCAATACAACACAACATGTGAATCAATACAACACAACATGTGTATCAATACAACACAACATGTGAATCAATACAAGACAACGTTAACCACTGGGTTTGAAGACATTTTATGACTGCCAAGGTTGCTGACGTCAACCTTACCTTAATCCCTGTAATTTTTTCTTAGCTTAATAGAAGTATTCAGTGCTAAAGACGCTGCATCATAACAAAGATTATTACCGCCCCTCCTTCTTTATGCATTCTTGGGCCTGGCACTGCCAGAGTACGGACAGTGTACAAACTGAAGTGACTTACTGACCTTGACTTATTATTATATCGAGGTCGACTAACTTAGAGGTGTCGAAAACACTCGACAGTCAACTTAATCCTACACGAATTCTCGCCACATTGTTTTCTCTCCTGCTATCAGACAGTTCCAAGAACAATGCTTATGATTAATTTGAGGACAGTTCGCCGTGGGATGGACAGACGGACGCGAATGGTCACTCGGAATTTACGGCCAGGCTCTACGTGTCCAGCACAGGTTGGCCGGTGTCACGATATAAAGTCTCCCCGAAACAGACTCTCCCCAAAAATGAAACCATGCCTCCCCTTTCTTTTCAGCACCGCTCACAAATCTCACGTCTTTTTTGCAACGTGTAGTCTGAAAATACTAAATAGTCTAACAATAGAATTAGAAAATCCACTTGTCAAAAATTATCATTTTGAACTTTAAACCAAATCTCTCAAAGAAAATTTACACGGGAGAGATTATTTCAACGGAGTTTGAAACATTTTCTCTCACGAAGACTCTGTTTTTAAATAGTCTCTTGTGTGAATTTATTCCCACACTGATCCACCGCGGGGAAGCTGTTTAGAAATTATCCGGATAGGGGTGACTTTTAGACGGAGAAACTCTGTTTTGGACACCCGGCCAACGAGTCCATCTAGCAAACGAACGGCTGAAGACGATCACGACAGAATAGGATAGACCGACACGGAAGCAGACACAGACGTTGGACTCTCTCTCTCTCTCTCTCTCTCTCTCTCTCTCTCTCTCTCTCTCTCTCTCTCTCTCTCTGTCTCTCTCTCTCAATGATGAAATACAGACGGTTACGGAGAAAACGGTCACTGGCCCAGAATAGACAAATGGCGACAGTTTTAAAAAGGGAAAGGCCGAAAATAGCCGCTCTATTTTTAGAGCGATGCGGTCTGTACGAATGGGAGCTGATGCCCTAGGCCATCTGGTGTCCATTGGGGCGATCTGATGCAGTATAGGGCGGGAACACGATTCTGCCCCGTATGGGCATCCACTGGAGAGAAACCAAGGACACAAGGAGATGCTACCAATATATCATGACACAAATCTGGGTTTTAGTTGTCAGAAAAGAGCTGGGAGTAGGGAAGGGTAGAAAATTACTATGGCAATTAACGTATGAGGGCAATAGCTTCAAGCACAAAGCTTCAAGAATAGGACACCTAACGTCCCAAAACGGACGGTTGCAGAGTTCAGTACTCTGGACAAATGTACCGCGCTAAATAGCGCGCCCTTACCACAATACAGGCTGCGTTTTTTATGACCCTTCCCACACTGAATTCAACTGGTAATGAGGAAAAACAATTTCCATGATCATTAACTCAACATAAAATCTCAGACATCACACCTGTATTTACATCATGTCCCGTAATTATATTACACCCAGTAATGACATTACAGTCTGTAAGTGCATTACACCCTGTAAAGTACAACACACCCTGTAATACCTTTTTTTTAATTAACTCGTGACTGAGCAAAACGAATGACGTAAGTGATCGAGCAGAATGGACAGAAACAGATAAACTACGAGATCCAATTTGAAAGTGATTCTCTACTGAACATGCAGAAAATAAAACTGAAACAAATCATTAATAAATAAATCAATGCTAAATAAATAAATAATAACCAATAACTAAATAAGTCAATAATAAATAATAAGTCAATAATAAATAAATAAATAAATAATAGATAAATCAATAAGTTAAATAAATAAACCAATAAATAAAAATAAAATATATCATAAATAAGTCAACCATAAATAAATCACTAAAAAACAATATTAAATAAGTCAATAAGTAGTAAATCAATAAAACCAAATAATAAACAAATCAATAAAAATAAATCCATAATTAAATGATAAATAAATCAATAAAAATTAAATAAATTAATAATAAATAAATCAAAAATAAACAAATAAACACTGTAAATAATGTAAGTCCCTGAGGGATTCTGTTTATCTTGGGGCAAAAATAAATCAATATAAATAAAAAAATACGTGTAACAAATGAAAGCACTCCGCTACCTTCGCACTGAAGCCCCTGTCTCATCAGTCCGTAAAGCATGGAACCGCAGTGGTCGCAGAAAGTAAACAACTTGTAGTTGTGAACTTGGAATCGGTGAGGAACGTTGATAAGGAACCTGTGTCCTCCGGCCTAAAGCCACAAGCAAACATGTCGAAACATAACATAAACTATAGCAGTGGCGCCTACCAATGGGGAGTTGTGAGAACGATCTCCCACGGTTGCCAGAAGTGGGGGGTAACGTTCCGGACATAAACTGGGGTTGTTGAATTCTGATTTATATATTTAATTTATGTATCATGTATGTTATCGAAAACACATGTTATCTCAGAGTAACAAACCCAAGGTTCGCTTGAAGTAACATATTTTGTTATTAACCACGCATGGTGCTGATGTATATAATAAATTAATTTAGTTCCGAGTTACTTCTGAGCCTCTAATACTAGATCTGTACCGAATAATCGGCCATACTCATAATCGGACCAATTATTAGAATCGGTATCGAGCAAAAATAATCATCAGAAAAAGAATAACGAGCAGAAATATCTACCGTATGCTTTGTTTCTTATTATAGATTTATATTTAGCATTGCACTACTTACTAGGCACTGTAGAAACCAAGGACCTATTTTACACAGAGGACAGGAAACTCCTTATCGTGTGCCTAGTTTTGGGGGTGATAATGAAATAATCGGCTTCATAATCAGTATTGGATATTTCAATAATCGGCTATATGCGGTATCAGCATAATTAGCAAACAGTGATATCGGCACAGCTCTATCTTATACATAAGTCGGCCATAGTGGGGGTTTGTTCTTCCATTCCAGGTGGGGGCGGGGTAGACACCACTAACTAGTGAAACTAAAACCATTGTAAAGAATCCATTTGCATTGTAATCAGAACCATCATATTATCATCTTTGTAAACACCATTAACATACTACCTTCCACCGTCCATCATCATCATCATCATCATCATCATCGTCATCATCATCATCATCATCATCGTCATCATCATCATCATCATATTATTATTATTATTTAATATTTTCTGACCCAAGGTACCTATGATCCCTTAGGAATTAAAAAATTACTAAATTATCATTTTTATTATCATCATCATAACTAAACCATCAAAGTCATCACATTATCATCAATGTTCGATTATATACTTAGATATTTGATTAGACACTAGATCGAAGAGTTACAGTCTTCGAATAGATCAGGGTTTGTTCAATCAGATCAGATTTGATTCAAGGCAGTATAATCACAGGTGAAAATGTGTCAAGAGACAAGTTGAGGAAAGTTACAAGACAACAGTAAATTAACTTCTAATGATGATGCTGAAACTACAACTACTACCTCCTTACCTTACCTATCTTATGTAACTACATTACCTTTACTTTACCTATCTTATCTAACTGTTGCTCCGAACTTCCTTCATATTTGAAGTTTTGCAACCTTTAATCAAATGGAAGTCGGTATTCGCTCCTTTTAGGCTGTCATCATTACCAAAGCTGGACCTAGCTTAAATACACTCGCGCCTCGGGAACAGCGGGGTGCATCAAGGTCAGGGACTTTCCAGCTGATCTTCGCCTTTCTAGCGAGAGCATTAGACAGTCCCGTTTTGTTTAGGACCAGGACTGCCAGTTGGTTTGACCTTTTCATGAGCGCATTACCCGAGAATGGCATTCAGCGATTGGCCCGGCCCGATCGAACCTTCAATCGAGGCCTTTAAGGCCTTAAACATGTTCGATGTAAAAGTCAACACTCAACACGACAGCAAGGTTTCATCTCTGGCGCTCAAACCCCGCCTGCGGAGCAACGCCGATGAGTTATGGTCTAAAGCTCCACACCAGCTGAACACCACTGCTCCAAACTCCATCGACCTGCCAGGGTAGTTAGCAGTTATCCAATCGATGACATCACCAGTTTTGTAGTAAGCAACCTTTTTCTCATACGGATTAACAAGGCTACAATGGTCAGCTACAATAGTGACATCAAGAATCAGAACCCTGCAGGGCTGTAGTGGTAAAATTAGAGGTGAGTACACGCTACCAGTTAGTTTTCCGAAACAAATTATCAGTGAGTATACGCTACAGTATTTTGTGAGTATACACTACAGTATTTTAATATAAATAAATATATCTGTTTTGCGAGGTGAGTATACGGTCTCTAGAGGTGAGTATACGCTGTATACCTGCGTATACCCTTGACTACAGCCCTGGAACCCTGCCATCCACCTGACCACCAGGTAGGGTATAGCCGGGTGCCGTTTTTCAACCGGGTACCAGGTCCGGGTAGTTTGAATAAAACCTGCCGGGACCGGGTCCGAGTATTAAAACTAAAGGTAATCTCAAATCTCTATTAACCCTTAAATGACGCGCGTGCACTAAAGTGTACTAGAAGCATACTCTTATATAATGATGTCAGTTGACCTATGAAAAGCTATATATTTTCGAAACTTTACATCATACAGGTCAAGATACTATAATTAAGCACAGAAATTAGGGGAAGATATTTTTAGAATTGGAAGCTAAACGCGTAGTTCAACCAATCAAAGCGGACATTTAGATCCATGCACCAAAGTGTATGCTACTGTGTACTATTATAATGTCATATAGGGCAAGATAGTATAATTAAGCACATAAATTAGATTCAAATGATGACAGTTTCGATGAATCTGACAATGAAAAACTGTCTCATGTATCAAATGACGAAAATAAAGTGGCTTTGGTCAAAGGAAATTCCGACTTTGACACCAGTTTACAGAGTTTACATTTGGCGTAGCCTACGTTGTCCGAACGTGTAAGTGGGATGGAAATATCGGCCGGGCCGGGTAACTTGGGCTTACTAAGCAAGTGGTTTAAGTGTTTTGTGATTTCGTCGTTCATAAATTTGTTTTGATAAAAAAGTTACCCACCCAGACCCGGATGACCTTTCAGCTCCAGGTCTGGGTGTCTTCTGGGTGTTGAACACCCGGAATTTCCGGTTATCCGGGTCAGTAACCAGCTATGCCCTACCACCGGGTCAGGTTTCCATCTGCCAGCTCTAGTAAGGTTAACTGGCTGGTGAACCACAGAGTGCCCTTTCGATAGCGTTTTGGCGACAATGTAGTCGAGGACCGAGTCATGCCTTGCACACCATAGTAGGCGAGTTCTCTGGCAGCTTTGAGATATGTGAGCAAGGGTGCCTGAAGAGCTACAGCCTGCATCACACGTTGGAAGGCAGGATCGATCTATCCCTTACCTTACCTATCTTATCCAACTACCTTACCTTACCACCGTTACCTTATCTATCTTATCTAACTACCTTATCTTCCCACCCTTATATTACCCATCTAATCCAACCTTCTACACTACCTTACCTCCCTTACCTAACCGATTTTTTTTATCTAACTACTAAACCTTACCTACATTACCCGACTTTGCCTTACTACCACTACCACCACCACTAATACTACCACCACCACTACTAACCATGTTTTGTTCCTCTGCATTTGAGTCGGCACTCTTCATTCCGGGACAGGAAGTGACAACGTTCTGGTGACACCTCTTGTGAACGACGCACACGCAGACTACAACACGAATGAAAACAACAGTCAACGCAATTTAATATTATGTAATTCACTTAATATACTGCTATTAATGTAATATGATTAATGTAATGTCAGGTAAAGAACATGATGTGCTGCAATTACTGCAATGAATGCAACGTAATGTAATGAATGCAGTGTGATAAGGCATAAAAAAATGTATAAAAACGCGATCGACTGTAATTAACATTACATATATAGTTCATTAATGTAATTAATGGAAAGTAGGTGTAATAATGTAATGTAACTAATGTAATGTACTACAATGCAGTGCAGTAAATATGTAATCTAGTGTAATGAATATAATGTAATGAATGTAATAAAATTAATGTAGTGTAATGAATGCAAGTAATTAAGGTAATTATAATTAATGTAATAAAATTAATGCAATATAATTGATGTAATAAAATGAATGTAATGTAATTAATGCAAAGTAATTAAGGTAATTATAATTAATGTAATAAAATTAATGCAATGTAACTAAGGTAATGTAATAAAATGAATGCAATGTTAATTAAGACAATCAATTAATGTAATAAAATGAATGCAATGTGATTAAGGTAATATAATTAGCATAATGCAATTAATCGACTGCAATTAAGGCAGTGTAATTAATGTAATGCAACTGAGGGGATGTGATTGAAGTAAGGGGTATCCAGAGGGGTCATTTGCTCCCTGGATTTTGCACATATTTTACAATAACAGTCCAAGCACGATTTTCAATGTTAAAAAACAATTATTTAGGTAAAGTCCTTGACCATTATTTTTTTTAAGTTGTCAAGTGTTCTGTGTTCATGAATAGCTACGCAAATGTCATTCTGTGTCCTCTGCAAAAATTTTGCATCCCCGTACAAAAAATTCCTGCGGACGTCCATGATTGAAGTAATGTAAGCAATACACAGGAAATTCCAAAGAATGCTCACCTTGGCACTGGTAGCCTTGAGGGGAAGTTAACCCCCTGAAAGACAAAGGAAATTATTTTAATGTCAACAGTTTCACTAATAAAAAAACAAAATTTTCATATTACTGACATTTCCTTACCTGATATTGCCTTAACTAACTTTGTCTTACCTACCTAACTTCCCCACCCTTTCTTATCATACCTCTGTCACCTCCCTTACATTGTCTTACCTTATCTGTTACCTCGCTTGCCCCACCTGTTAAGTACTTCCTTTACCTTGTCTTACCTTACCCCAATTACCTCCCTTACATTGTCTTACCTTATACCTGTTACCTCTTACACTGTCTTACCTCACCTATGTTACCTCTCTTACATTGTCTAACCTTACCCGTGTTACCTCCCCTACATTGTCTTACCTTACCTGTTACCTCCCTTACGTTACCTCTGTTACCTCTTTTATCTGGTCTTACCTCACTGCTGTTACCTACTTCGCCTCGTCTTGCCTTGCCCATCCTTAGCTAAATAGCTTTACAGACTAACCAGATAAATTCGTTGCAGATGGAGCAGAATGTTGGCTGGCGAAAGAACGTCGCCATGAACTTATGACCGTTGACCTGGTGAACTCTACGCTTGAGCGCTCCGTGGCGCTTGTGCTTCAGGCCGACCTTCTCCTTGAACATCCGCTCCTTTGGCAGCTCTTAAAAGCAGAACAGATATATGCAAAAAGATATTAATTTAAACTCAAAATACACAAAAAATAAAAAAATACAAAGAAGAGTCTAATAGAGAAAATAAAACAAGAAAAAGGAATCGAGAAAGACATGATCCCGCAAAAGCTAAATGATATAAGAACAAGAAAATATATCTTAGTTTTATTAAATTTCTTTATTACCATTCTCAACAGACATAAATAACTGCAAAAAGAAATAAAGAAGAAAGATTTAAATAGAGAAAAGAAAAAGGAATCAAGAAAGACCTGATCCCAAAAAAAATTAAATGATGTTACAAACAAGAAAATATATTTAATTTTTATTAAATCTTTATTATCAAAAAGATTTTTAAAGAGAGTTAAATTTTAAAAAGGAACTAAGAAAAAATTTAATGGTCAATATAAGAACAAGAAAAAATACATTATTTTTTTATTTTCATTCTTACTTTGCACAAGTATAGATGTTAGCATGCTGGGACTGTCAGCTGGGAGTTCAAACCCCTACTGCAAGGACAGAATAACCATCTTTTTCTGCTGCAACTGCACTCCCCAGCAAACACTGTCAATGCTAGCAACCCACCCTTCATTGGTTGGCCCTGCTCCATCATATAAACAAGAACTGTTTGAGCCGGTTTCAGCTCAGTCAGGTTGCCAGCTGCTTAGTTCATCCACCTGTGGAGATCTTCTGGTCCCTCACTGCCGTACGTGAACACAAGTGCACTGGGCAGTCTCCCATGTGTTGGTCCATCCCTTTGGAACAATCTTCCCGTTGACAATCGAGCTGTCCCTTTAAACACTGCTCAGTGCTCAAGTTATTTTTCTAGCCATGTTAAGACCCACCAGTTCAGATCCATTGTACAGCCATATCCTTACTGCTTTTGAGGTGTTCCTAAAATGCGCTTTGTAAAGTCCAGATACATACATAGTTACATACATACACCAAGGCTAAGAAAATGAAGTCGCTAAGGACGCTAACACTTTATAGTCATGGCTGCTTCTCATCTTCTTCTACTATATTCTCATAATCTAAAAAAAATGTAAAATTGCAATAGTATAGACAAAGGTAGTAGACTTGTTTACCTTCAGAAGCGACTCCATTCAGCTCGATCATGATGTGCAGTCTTCCATTTGGTTCCAGAGTCACCTGGAAATATTAACGTCTGCTAAAGAAACTGTCTCTATTCCATGTTCTGTAACCGTAAACTCCACATTTCTATAGTGCCACTCTAAACCTAAGAACCACCAGCTCATTCACAAGCGCTCTGTCAAATCAGGCAGGTTGTCCAAAGATGTCAAGTGAAGATCCGAGTCCGACTGCCACAGAGACCAGAAAAGGAGGCAGAGGAGCTGCTAAGATGGGGTTTCGATGCACATAAAAATGTCATAAAGGTGTAGGATTGGGTGGATTAGGGTATACATGAATTCTTGAAAAGGTAGACTTCCTGAACAGCAGAAAAAATCAGCTTACAGTATTTGACACATTTTCTGACATCATAAAATCTGAGAAATCCCATTAGATTCCCTGTCCACACTATTTTCCACAATATATAGCTTACTTCCAATATTTACCCCAAAATCATTGGATTTCCTCTCCACAATATTTATTTTAGTTTAATTCCAATATTTACCCAAAAATCATTGGATTTCCTCTCCACAATATCTTCAAACGCAACTGTACAGTTTGCAACAAACTCATCCGGAGGAATCGCAGCATCGTGGAAAATTGTAAATCCGATGTTCTGCCCGCTGTGGACTTCTGTGGAGAACTCTTCGTTCCATATTGGCCGGGCGGTCTTCGGTTTCGTCTGGGTCCTGTGGACCGATATGTCATCGACGTCAACCTTGACATAGGGGTCAATGACAGATTGACCTCGAATTCCCACGACCTTTGAAACAACAGCAAAGAGAGATGTTCAGAAGAAATTTTGAATTCTGCTGCCAATTTAGCTAAATTCTTAATAGCACGGAGTGTTATACATAAAGCAGGGATTTCCTTAAAACAAACGAATTTGCCAATTATCTATTTACTATTCAACATAGTCTGCTCAGTGGTGTGCTGGGTGTTTAATCCAACGATTACAGGTTCACGCTTGCTGAGCAGACTCCCTGCAACAACCCTAGACTTTCCGGTGCACCCAAGGGCAAGCGTTTACCTTACCTGCCCTACCTACCTCTACCGACAAATGTTGGAAAGGAGGATGAGTTATTCCCTTGTACTTTAACTATTACGGTGATCTTAAAGAAATAAGATTTTTATCCTTTGTCATGCATTAACTCCATTGACCGTTTTCACTTTACAAGCTGAGACCTGATCTTATGCATATCAATATATACACAAGTGGTACAGGTTTACAGTGGGTCGGTGACAGCCGTGCACAAGGTAAACATTATGGCCGCCCAAAATTGCGTAGAATTGGAGTGCTATGAAGTAAGTACTGAGTATAGCACTAAAACGTAGAACGGAAATGTCAAATTACATTTCCTATAACCGAACCGTAGCACTTGAGAACTTATGAAGTAGTGGTAAAGTATAAGCTTAATACCTTTTGCCTATTGTTTCGAAGAAGTAGTTGTGTAATGCACGTGTGGTAATCATACCTGCTGGTGACATTTTGAATACGGCACACTACTTGAAGAAGAATGGATACTATCAAGATTGTCGGAACACTTAGGTGCAGTGATAATTTAGTTCTCAAAATAATTCCTAACTTAAGCACTGTACTCAGTACTTACTTGCTTACTTGAGCGGAAGTAGCTGGCTGTGCAGTTCGTAGCACTCTAATTCTAGGCAATTCTCGGGCGGCCATGATGTTTATCCTTGTGCATGGCTGTCACCAATCCACCGTAAACCTTTACCATACAAGTTACTGACCAGTACACGAACTTCATTATTTCGATCATTTCTTTCGATCTGGTACACATTTTCATATCCATGGATTTTCGTTTATTATTTCTATTCAACAGCTCAAGGCGAGTTCACCTTGAAGTTATTCTTCATTCGTTCGCTTATTCTTTCATTCATTCATTCAATCGATCACCTGTGATCCTGCCCTACGCGCTTTCGTACCATGATTTCGAAATTTCGGCGATTTTTATATTTCATGAAATTCTAGTTCCATACCTGATGTCGGGTTGCAAAATCCGTCGGCTTCAGGTCTTCCGCTTCGCACACTGTCAATTTAATCGTACCGTTAAAGTAGACCATATTGCAGTTTAGAGTTTTGCATAAAACGCCCGAATAAAAATTGCCAAATTGCTATATTGGTCCGCTACGGGAAGCCTTCTCGGCATATTTTTCCCGTCGAAGTCAAGACAGATCAACGCGAAGCGCTTGACTACAGCTAATTCATTATCTGGTCCAGATACGGACCGATCTACTACCCACTACACATCGGTCCACGTCCCGCGATTTATTTCTAGAAATTGTCCGAGGACATTTTTAATCCGTTGAAAACATCAAACCTTATTCGCCGAGCGACATCTTTTCATACATAATATCAACACGGCCGCAATACACTGAAGCAATTATATCGCACCAAGTGCGATAAGAATTAGAATTCCTGCGAGACGATGACGACAGTATGCAGCAGCAACATAATCCTTGTTGTCAGTTTAAAATATTATTATATTTGCCAAAAAATGTGGCGACAATGCTAACGAAAACTGTAACTCAAACTCTAAATTTTATTCAGTTCTGTGCGAACGTCCTTTTCCCGAACTACATACAGCATCCCACAATGCACTGCAGACATGCGCGCTACAGGTCGAAATTTATGTGGCGCTTTACAAGATGACAACTCCGTTAAACGATCTAAAACATGATTCTGTGTAATTCATAATTGCCAACTGTCGCCGCTCGTAGTTTTTCGCGACTAATGAAGTTGGAATAATCAACTGTTTTTTGTTTAGGACTACACAAACGACCTTTTGCGCCTTTTATGCGAAGACACATTCCTGGTAGGCGTGGTCTACCGAGGCGCATGCGCAGCGCACCGGCTTCAGAGACATGGCTGTGCACCGCGTTTGATTGATGAGATGCTATTTTTGTACCGAAAGACGTCAGAAGTTGTAAGGAGGCGACAGTTAGACCATTGTCCACGAGGGCCATTCACTGCGAAGTTATTATGTGGGCAGCACCTAGAAATACGAAAGCAGAATACCCTATTTAAATTAGATTCTACGTGGTCTAATCTGGAAACTTCTATAAGGTCGTTAGCGTAACGCAGAAGGCATCAATCGATGGTCGCTTCTAAGCGAATTCGGGATAAACCAGCAAGCGCTGATTTTATAAAAAAAACTCTCCGACAGTTGAAGAGTAGCCTAACGCTGTAGCTTTATTTGTACATGCGTTCATTGTTAACACTGTGTAATTGTATTTCCGAACTTCTAAAGCGCCAATTGAAGGCCGCTGCAAGCGCAGTGCACTAGCCTATTGATGAGTGCTGCGTCAGGTTAGAAGGCTTGTCCAAAGAGGCTATCCGGTTGTCAAAGGATCTGTTACGAAATTGTTGGTAGCTTGGATATTTTGTCTCTCATTTCAAGTCATTTGCATTTCTTTACCACGCCAGTTTGTCATTCCCCGCCAGGAAGTCCACTAGCTTGGTGCTCAAATGGGAACCACTTTCCCATGTGGACCCTTGAAGGTCTCGTATTGGTCTCATACAATGTTCATGGGCATGCAACATGCTGGCTGGGTTAGTACGCTCACGCTTCCAACCAGGGCTGTAGTGGTAAAATTAGAGGTGAGTAGCCTATACACGCTACCGGTGAGAAGCGGCGTCACTATAGGGCTGGTAAGGTGTCAATTGATTCGTCCTTGGGTATTATATATAAAGTAGGCCTAGTTTATGATATGCTCAGGCAGAGGCCGCAGGGCTGTAGTCGAGGGTATACGCGGGTATACAGCGTATAGGCCTACTCACCTCTAGAGGCCGTATAGGCCTACTCACCTCAGAAAATATTTGTACTCACCTCTGATGTGCTTAGGAATCTAGCTATTAGCGTGTACTCACCTCTAATTTGTTTCGGAAAACTATAACCGTTAGCGTGTACTCTGATCACCTCTAATTTTACCACTAGGCCTACAGCCCTAGCCTGGCTCAGGTAGGCCTACGTACTGCTATTTAACGGCTCTAGCTGCGTATTCTATGTAGCGATAATAGTTGCATCCACTGCGGTACAGATTTAGGTTGTAAATAATCCGGATTATTGACTCATTTATGGAACCTGCCGTAGCCTTAATCACTGATCTGATGGTATAAACATGATCAAGGGCTTGTGTGAACTACCTACTTAGGCCTAAGTACCAGGCTTAATTAGGATCTACGTGTTTTATAACTAGGCCTACTCGACTGTCTGCCTGTCTGTCTGTCTCTCTCTCTGACTAAAGCGAAGACGAGTATGCCTACAGTTCTTGATGCAGTGGCGTACGTAATCCAATAATTAGGACTTTATGCAAATTTCTCGGTAAGGCCCTCAGGACCACTTCGTACTTTAACAGGCCTTAAGCCGACCCCCTGTTTTTTCAGACAGTGTCCGGACCTCCTTGAAGTTGCGGATCCATAGTTATACTATAGTTTGTGCGAGTCTTTCTGTCGGTTTCGACGCCTCATACATAGTCTTGTTTCAAAAGAGGTCAAAAAAGTATAGCGCTTCATCAGTCTGGAAAAAGCGTCTTAGAACAAAGTGAACAGATACACCGTCGCGTGTCAGAAGTTTATTTTCACTCGGAAAAAAAAGCAAAAATAATAAAATTACTGTAATTGCTTTTGTTGCAATTGCTGTACTGGTCGACGATTACGTTATTTGATTTACAATTCGTCAGAGGTGCAGTAAGTTTAATAGATGACTACTGAAAATGAATCATGTGTGGGTGTGGGTCCATAGTGCCTTGGGCGAACACTACACGTAATCGTACTAGAAACGCTAAGGCCAAAGGCATAATTAAACGGATAACCTATTTGGCATTTGACGGTTAGATGAATAAAATTCGTAGTCCTGTGCATGTTTAATCATGTCTTATTTCAATAACTGACTTTAATATTAAAACTTATTTTATTTATTGGTCCGACAATTTCGAAATTTGCATGAGTATGTGTAACCAACTCCCGTTACAATAGGATATTCGGCAAAACTGGGAACGGCGGTCCCAAATTATAAAATTAAATAAATCGGTATGTAGTAATGGGTTCACATACGAAATTAATATATAGACACACCTACATACTTAGATACAAGTATGTACATACATATAGGGGCATGGGTGAGTATTTTACCAGCGGGTATAAACGATACCAAACATGAAAATGATAATACCTTAGACCATAACAATCAAAACGAACCTATTCCCAACTCGCGCTGACGATCCGGCGATTTTCTAGAAATTTCTGAAATTCTGTAGAAACCCATGTTAAAAGTCGATATCGCCATATTTACGTAGAACATATATCATTCCAGAGTCCGCAATACAGTCCTTCCGTAAAGTAATGTGAACCCCGAGTGATATATGTTCTACGTAAATATGGCGATATCGACTTTTAACATGGGTTTCTACAGAATTTCAGAAATTTCTAGAAAATCGCCGGATCGTCAGCGCGAGTTGGGAATAGGTTCGTTTTGATTGTTATGGTCTAAGGTATCATCATTTTCATGTTTGGTATCGTTTATACCCGCTGGTAAAATACTCACCCATGCCCATATAGGTATATATATATACATACATAAACACACATACATACACAAATACATACATACATACATGCATACACACGTGCATACACACACGTACATACATACATAACTACAAGCATACATACCTACATACATACATACATACACACGTAAATATGTACATACATACATATACATACATACATACACAGGTACATACATACATACATACACGTAAATATATTCATACATACATACATATATATATACATACACAGGTACATACATACGTATATAGGCCCTACACACGTAAATATATACATACATACATACATATATATACATACATACACAGGTACATACATACATACATAAACACGTACATACATACTTAAATACATACACACGTACATACCTAAACACAAACCGATTTTATAATTTGGGACCGCCGTTCCCAGTTTTGCCGGATATTCATAGATAGCAATCAAACACGATAACGACTTAAAAATGCCACGTTAATGCTAACGGCTTTAAGTCTCATTGGCAGTGATGTGGTAATTTTTCTAGGTGTTGGTAGAAATGCCATGGCCCAGTTCTCTCTTATGTCAGTTGAAGAACTCAGAAGTCGAGGAGCAGACGAGCTTGCTCGCCTGCTCAAGGCTAGTGAACATGAAAAGCTACGACTCACAGCCGAACACAGCCGTACGATGAAGGATGTGAACAGGAAGCTTCAGGGGCACGTTGCTGAAATCCGAGGTCTCCAGGAATCAAATCAGAGGCTGCAGGCAGAAAACGAAGAACTGCGAGACCTCTGCTGTTTCTTGGATACCAGTCGCCAGAAAGACCAGCACGTAGTACAGGAGTGGCAGAAGTTCGGACGGTACACATCAGGTGTTATGGCGAGCGACGTTAGAACATTCCAGAACAAGCTTGGTTTGCTCGAGACAAGACTTAATGCTCTGATGAAGGAGAACATTGAGCTGAAGGAACTGTGTCTTCTGCTTGCTGATGATCGAACGACCCAGGAGAATTTGCAGATCCGGGATGTGGGAGATGGAAGCAGCAGTTCGAGTCCCTCCAACGACAAACTTCCTGTTCCGGTGCCGATAAACCGAAACGGTAGTACGGATGAGATTTCACCCGGTCTTAATGGTAAGACTATTTCTGGAAATTGTTGTATGTAGGATATGCATAGTGTTATTTGTATTGTTTAATTTACGTGTATGTGTAATGTGTTTACTGTAGTGTATTTAGTGTAGTGTATGTATGTAGTGTATGTGTAATTTACAGTGCAATTTTTTACATTTGTATTTATTAAGCACCACTATCTAATGACAGTGCATCAGTTGATGGTTCCGAGCAGGTGTGAGTGAAGGACTTGCTCGAGGTTCCTTTACCGTAACCGTCTCAGAAGAGGAGGCTTGAACCCTCGCACACTGCATTACAAGGAGAGCACTCTAACCAGTTGGCTACCAAGTCAGAAACTGTTTTTCTGGAAACTTATATTAAAGTTTCATGCGACATGTATGTATGTAAGTACACAAGTATCTGAGATGTGTTACTTAAATAAATTCATTCTTTCTGTGGCCTGGGGAGATCTGATGGTTCCGCACTACTGTAGGACAGCTCAACCACATCACGCTTTCTCATGCAGTGGACCGTCCTTCTGGAACAATATTCCTAAAAAAGTTTTAACTCTGCCACCCCAAACAAGATAAGAAGCATCTTCAGCTTATCTGTATTTAATTTAAATCTTGATTTAAACCTGGGAAATTGCACCAGAATGGACAAGCCAACCTGGCTGTAGCAGACTTGATTTGATACAACGCCGGTGAATAAGCTGGTCTCCCTGATGTGGGTTTGTGTGGCGCTGAGAAATTTAGAATAGTTACTTTTACATTACATTTTTATTTACATTGCATTTGTATAGAAATATCTGTCGGGACAACTGTAACGCATGCTTTTAAATTTAAATATCACCTTTAAAGCCTCTGAATCAGACAGTGCATCCTATGGAATATACTATGTTAGTCTTGTGATGTACTGTAATGGGTAAATTTATGTAGCACCATACTGAAGATCTAGTGAAGTGCCATATGATTTCTTCTACCAGACGAAGCCGTCCAATATCTGCGATATTTGGAGACAAGAGTTTCCCACCTGGAGCAGGAGAACAATCGTCTGACGCTGGGACAGGTAAGAATCGATAGACTGCTCTTATCCTAGAATTGATATAAAACATGTGGAAGGTAATGTATGTTTGCACAATGCTTTTCGATTGTTATGTAGCCTTATAATACCTTGTTGCCTTGCCTACTAAAACTTTCTTATCTTACCTTACCTTAAGATATATTGTGTTAAACACTGAAACTGCTACTATAGAAACTACACTTTGTTATAACGTGACCTTGTGCGTGCATGCGTGTGAATTTGGAGTTACGATTATGATGTATGCATCAGGGCCCTAAATATAGCACATTTTAAGTGCCTCACAAAAACGCTGATTCAGATTTACGTGCATAACTGTAACTGTGATTGTAATATGTGAAGTAAGTATGTAAATAAGTATGCTGCATGCGATTTGTAGAAATTGGGCGAGGAACGAGACTACAGGAAATTTGTGTTGACAGCTGAGCCTTCGAGTATCGGGCAGAGGCCGCTAGCATCACAGCCGAGAATGGTAAGAAAAGGTAGCTGTTGGTGTATATGATGGTGAACGCTGTTGCTCTGTCTATATGGACTGATCTTGCAGCTCCTCTCTCTGGCATCTGGACTCGGAACCTCTATCTTTCATCTGGACTCGGAACTTTGCTTGACTATCCCTGGAGAACCCCTCTGAATTGACGCAGCACTTTTGAATGAGCTAGTGCTTTGCACCTAGCTTCAGAGTACCTATAACGCTTAAAAATATCTGAAGTTTACATTTATGTTCTTATATATCTGATTATTGCATGGTTTTAGTGTGCCATCAGTTGATACCTTGTGCGTTAAACATTGGTGTAGTGAAAGTCATAATTACGTTCAAATCACATTCAGTTAACAATTAATTTCATTGTGTTAGGTCGGGAGCTCCTCTGTCGAGTCTCTCTTGAAGTGGCGCTATGTAAATTTTCAATTATAATTACAATTTATTACCGTTGCAATGTTCAGGTTGGAGCTGCACTTCCGAATCGACAGAGGCCGTCGGATTATCAGACACCTGGTCAGATGGGCCATAACGAGAATACAAGTGCCGCAAAGGTTTGAGAGTTTTCCATACAACGATTGAAAAGCATTGTGATGTGGTGTTTTTTCTTTTAAGTAAATTATATGGGTATTTATTGCCTGATGATAGTTGATGAAATTTATTAAAAAAACGCGTCTCAGAGCCAAACCAAGATTGTGACATACCGAGATGATGTTGTGAACTACACGTTCCCAACTGGAATTCCACTGTGGCATGACTTTCGATTTAAGTAAGTAAGTAATTGTAATTAGAAATTTATATGACGCAATGTCATTGGAAGCAAACAATGCACAGAAAACTGGAAGAGTTGCCAGTGGTGGTCCCACGCACACACATAGAACCCAATGAACAAAATCCCAGCCCTAGTTGGATGTAGAGCATCTTGTTGGATATAAATAAGTAGGTAAGCAAGTGATCTTTATTAGCATGAGATATAACAGCAGTGTGTACAGTTAGCTGGCCCATTAGATTTTGACGTGGCTTCTTCAGTGGATTATGGCTGTGGATTACGGTTTCCCTTGAAGTGACCATCGTTTGATGTCTTGTGCGTTTTGGTAATGTTGCTATGGAAAATCTTTCCCCTTGGTGTTTGAGTTATAGGAGATAAAATAAGAAATTTTCCTTTAGTAAACTTTCTTGTTTCGTTTTAATTTGCTAGGTCCTTGGCGTACATGAGCAGCTTGACAGACCTTCACCTGGGGTTGACCTGGGTCAAGAGGTCATGGACGAATCAGAGAAAGCGATTGTACGACAAATGTGCAATGTATGTATAAACTTGCAATGTACGTATGTATTAGTGGTGTATTGTATGTATTAATGGTGCAGTGTATGTATTAATGGTGCAGTGTATGTATAAATGTGCAATTTATGTATAAATGTGCATGCATTGTGTATAAAAATGCAGTGCATGTGTAAATGTATTATAGACATGCAGTGTATGTACAAATGTGCAGTATATGCAGTGCTTTTTTTCTAGAAAAAAAGGTTCCGGAACAGAACAATAGGTGCCGGAACGCAACAATTATGGGCGGGCTAAAATCACGAGAAAAACGGGATTGGGGGTTGGGAGGGGTCTCAATAAGCACTGAAAACAGTTCAAAAACACTTAAATGAAATTAAAATAACTAAATTATTGTTTTAATTATTAAAATAAATAAATTATTTTTTAGGAGCTGAAAAAGGTGCCGGAACGCCGTACCGGCGCGTTCCGGCTGAAAAAAGCCCTGAGTATATGTATAAACATGCAATGTTGGTTTGCAACTCTCCTATGCAAGACTATCTTTCTCTTTAAACTGAAAACAACCAACACAGTTCATAACTCTCACCATCTGGTCTACTTATGGATCTTAATCCTGGCTTCTATGTGCGCTTCTGAACTTTGTAAGGTGGTCATTATGAAATTTCAGTTGTTTTCAATTGTGTGACGTATGTATATCAGTACATTGCATGCTTTTGCATTGTACTGGTACATTCTTTCTTTCCTGGTTGAAGCAAACTCTGATATTTTAGTATCTTTACAACTAAGGATGGCTGCAATAGTGTAGTGGTTAGCATGCTGAACTGTTAACTGAGAAGTTGGAGTTTCAAATTACCACCAGGGCAGAACATTTGTTAGGGATTTCTGCTGCACCTCGCCCTAGCTTATTCGCTATAATGATAATACAGTAAAAATACATTAAAAATATGCTGTTGGTGGATGATGAGATGGCGAGGGAGAGGACTGGTCGCACATCTTCATATGTCAAAGGTAAGAAAATGAAGCCGTTAACACTTCTTCTTACAACTAATCGTCATTCTTTGATTTACCTTATGTTGTATTTTTTTCTTTCTTTTATATTTACCATTATTTTTAGGTGGTCTGGAGAAAACTCGGTGGTGCCGTGCCTGGTTACAAGACACCCGTGTGAGCAATTCTACACGGAACTACATGATGCATGGGTGGTGCTGATGCAGATGGAGAAAGTTTTTTAATGTGCTGGTTGTGTGTTCATGGTTTGTCTTGTGGCAGTGTTTGGATCGGAAATTTGCGAAATTTTACAGTCGATTAACTTGTTAGCGAGTTCGACAAAATTTTGTTTAGTTTGAATTATGGTGTTAGTGGCAGAAAATAGAAATAAAACTCTGGCATATACGATAAGGAAAAACCTAATGTGATATTTTCTGTGCTGTTTAGTGTAGGTTTTGGGGTTGCACAATAGTGTGGTAGTTAGCATGCTGGGGGGTCGGAGGTTCAGATCCCCGCCAGGGCAGAAATTTTGGTCTGGATTTCTGCTCCATCTTCCCCCCTTGCCAGTTCAGCTATAATGAGTATATTGACCATACAGTGTTGGTGGGAAGATGAAACGGTGAGGGAGAGGACTGGCCACCTGCCCTCATATGCCAAGGCTAAGAAAATGAAGTCTCCAACAATTCATACCCGTGGCTGCATCAGGGCTAGCTTAAGGCACTACTCTGCTTCTTATTCTTAGCGAAGATTTTGGGTGTGCATGTGAAAGTCACTGTATCTGTGGTTGCATGTGTGAAACATAAAGGGAAAGTTTTATAATCCTTTAACGACGAGAGGGATTAGTTTTCCATGCATTTTAGTACACGCTCGTCGTTAAAGGGTCAAGACATGATTGAAACAATGAGATCAAGGGTGTCATGGCCATCACCTGCTTAGAAGATACTGGAAAAACGCAGACCATAATGGGGAACTAAAAAATGGACTTAATGATTCGTCAGATTCTAGTCTGACATGGTGGTCTACTGGTAGTGCACTTGACTTGTAAACAGAGGCGCGTTTACCTGTAGGCGCACTAGGCGCGCGCCTAGGGCCCCCAAATCCCAGAGGGCCCCCAAACCAAGGACAATATTTTTTAAATTATTAAAAATAACTTGTGAATTTTGAATTTTTTTAAATATAACCTATTTTTATTTTTACAGTTTAGCATTCACATAAAAATGTATTATTGTAATTACTAAAATCATTAGATCAAATAACTTCACATTCCTTAAAAATAACTTCTAAAACTAATCATAATTAGGCTACAGTGCACAGTGTCTATAACACTCACAAAACGGCTTCAAGCTCAACTTCGCGGGTTTTTGCACAGCAGCACATTGTATTCGGATATTTATAGAGTGCTTCTATAGCGGGAGGGCCATTCAGAAGCGCTTCCACTACGAGAAACTCCGAGAGTAAAAGCAAGTTCTGAGAGAATAGAAGAACAAACGGACGGAGAAGGTCATTCGAAAGAGCAGGGCCAATGGAACCAAAAGATCTAGATTGAACAAGTGAAGCCCTGACACGGGAACGAGGAGGTCCAAACGGTCACAGGAACGAAGAGGACGGAGAGAAGCAGCAGAGTGAGGGCGATGAATTAAATCACATAAATATTTCGGAGCAAAACCAAGTTGAGCCTCAGAGACGAGGATGTCATCGAGGACCTTGAATTGGATGCGGGCAGAAAGCGGGAGCCAGTGAACTTCTTCTGCCATAAAGGTGGTGATATGAGAGAATCGAGAAAGACGGGCAATTAATCTAGGAGCAGCATTGAGAACGGACTAAAGAGGAGCGAGACGGACATTGGGAAGACCAATATATAAGAAGGGAATTACAGTAGTCAAGTCTAGAGAAGACAAATGTATGGACAATCGAAGAGAAAATCGTAGATGAAACAGAGCGACGGATAGCCCTAAAGCGCATTAGGTTACAGTAGGAAGTGCGGGTCAGTTTGGAAATATGTTCGGTAAAGCCTAAAAAGGTGAGAGAATTGTCAAGAGTCACTCCTAGATCGCGAACGCTAGACGAGAAAGAGAAAAGCGGAAAAAAGCATATGATAGACTAAGCACCACCAGAGTCTCAGACTCTCAGTCTATGAGTTCAGAAGGGCCCCCCCAAAATGTTTGCGCCTATGGCCCCATTGTCTGTAAACGCGCCTCTGCTTGTAAACTAATGATTGTGGGTTCAACCTCATAAAGATGCGGGTAGTGAACTCGAGAGGGGCCAGTTTGTGAAATGCATGCTGCCTGCGTTCATTGTTGTAGGCGTAGAAGGATGTATTTTAAATCTTAAGATGGCTTCAGTTGTCACTCGTACTTCCTATCCTCAAACTGTGATTCCTTTTTACTTTTGATCCGATTGCTGAGTTTTCTTGCATAGCTTTCCAACAAAACTGGGCATGTTTTATTCATATACAGTGGGGACTCGTTGAAGCGAAGTGGTGGGGGGCAGTGGCACCTCTTAAACCGGACCACGTATTAAAAGGAATAATGGTGAAAAGTGAGTATTTAGCACAACAGTTCTTGTAGATTGTGTTAACCTGTACAGCATGTGAAGTTCATAGCTTTGGAGACATAATACCACTTTGCATTAACGGCAGAACGGCGCATAATCAGGCGCGCATAAACGAGTCCGCACTGTAAAGTATTTTGCCTATTTGTGAGTTTTTACAGAATCACTTGAATTTGTAGCTTTTGTAGCTGAAATTTGGCTTCAGTCTTTTTAGTCTGTAGTCCCTGTTTTGCATAGGAAGATTAGCATTCTAATTTTCTAATTTATTTTTAGTGTTTTTGTAAAGTATTAAAACAGTACCTGTGTACTGATTTAGGTATACTTTACTGATTTGGGAATACTTTACTGATTTTATGCAGGCAAGCTCTTAAGTGTATTATATCAAGTACATGCATGCTGCTACAAGTGTACTTATGAGAGTATGTAGGTATTGTCTTGTTAAAACAGTACCTGTTTGCTGCTTAAGCATAGTATACTTTTTCGAGTACCAACTTGCTCTTGTAGGAGTATTATACTGAGTTACTGCATAGTCCTGTAAGTATAGTAGGCTATTATGACAATTTTATTGTACTAAGTATCCATGTCTGATTAAGTGTATTATACTTATATGAGTATGCCCATACTGATCGGTAGGATTGTGATTTATCTGATGTCTTGTCGTAGTGGTACAGTTTGAATTTTTATGATATATTTTATACTAATTACAATTTGTTTTATAATGATTATTGCGTATAATGGTTTTTGTTTCAAAATCTCTTTAATTCAATCTCTCTAAGTTAGTTTTTTATCTAAATTTAAACAAGTCAAGGTGATTTTATTGATTTTGTTACCTTCATTTAATTAATTTTTATTTCTTTTTAAAATTTAGATTTAAGTTAGTCTCTTTAATCTTTCCAATCTCTTCAATTGCTCTCTTTCGAACTTATTCCATTAAATAGCAGTTTCAGTCGCTAAGTTTAGAATCCGTCTAATCATGATTTGTTCAGGTTTCAAATTGTCTTTGTCAAAATTGCTGTGTTTCAGGTTTTATTTATTCTAATATTAATCAAGATTCTTGTATTTTGTGAAAATTTGTGTATTAACTATTTGTAATTGTAAATTGTAATCACAGATTTATGTAGCACCTTTTCTGCTGTTAATTTGTGTGTATATGTATATATATATATATATTTTTGAAGTCATATAATGAGCTCATCTCTAGGGGTAATTTAAAATTGGGAGACAAGTCTTTATTATATCATGGTTAATTTGTCTAAATAACAAATCAATAGTTATGATTGGTTGTGATTACTTTGTTAATGATTAGAATTCTTGTTTATTTTTTTACATGGGTAAAATGGTCCCTTTGGACTAAAGAGTTCATAAATCTGTTCTATAGCCATTTGCGTAACCACATAGTTGTAAATTTATTTGGTCTTTTTGTCACATTTAGTTTTTGTATTAGGGATGTACTGCTTTCGCTTTGAGAGTCAGCCACCTGGTGACTGCTGATGTACTTCTGTAGGAAACAGTGTGTTTTGCCTTTTTGTCATATTTTCTTTTCTTACTAGGGATGAGTAGCTTGTGCTTTATTGAAGTCGGCCTCCTGGCTAATGCTTATGTAGCTTGTGTTCAGGAGCGTAGTCAGACTTCAATTCAAGAGGAGGCAACTACTGCTTGTCAAAATTTGATGATCTTTTTTGGGAATTTCTTCTACTGAAAATTTGATGACCTTTTTTGGGAAATTTCTTCGACTAAAAATTTCATGACCTTTTTTTTGGGAATTTCTTCACTTCTTCACCAAAACATTTGATGACTTTTTTTGGGAATTTCTTCCGTTCAAGAGGAGGAAACATCCACCTCTAATGGGGAGTACTTGAGGATGCAGGGCAATAACCCAAGGAAAATGTTTAAATCTACAAAACCAAATGCCTCCTCTTGTCTCAGTGTAGCTACGCCTATGCTTGTGTTAGGAAATTTATAGAAACCACAAAAGAGATGTAGATAGGGCAAGGAGTTCATGTTGCTAGGCAACCTATTCCAAAATGAATTGTCGTTTCTATGGTTTCTATGACGATTGTTGACTGTGTTTCTAGGCATTACTCTTAGGAGGGCTTGCTTTTAAATTATCGTGTTTTTTATTTTCTGGTATATTTTGAGATTTTAGTCTATTAAAAAATGGTTTTGGTTCTTATTGTTGGCATACTTCTTTCCAATGTTTCACAACAGAGACTATACCTCACATTAACGTACTGTATCTTATCTTACCTTACCTTACTGTATGTTACCTTATCTTGCCTTAACCTTTGCATAGCGTATTTTATCTTAACATACATTGCCTTACCTTAAGATTCCTTGTTACCTTACCATACATAAACTTAACCTACAAGAACATACCTTGTGTTACCTTACCTAACTTTATATTACCTTAACTTACCTCAATAAACCTTATGTTGCCTTACCATAAAATACCATAAATCCTACCATAACATACCTTACCTTCCAATGATTAATTTACTTTAATTGTTACCTTATACATTACTATATGTTATCTGGTCTTACCTTACCATAACATACCTTGCCTACGATACTTTATTTTAACTTACATTATATCACCATGCATATTACCATAGTTGTTAAAAACGATAGAAACAAAATAAAAAACGGAAAAAACATCATTTTATTAAAAAAAAATTTAAAAAAACGGGGAAAAAACGGAAAAAAACGACAAAAGAAAATAATTTGACTTTCTCGCATCTTGTAGGCACTACTGCAATTTAAAATTAAAAACCTTATTCACAGAATTTAATTAGCAAATAACACAACTTTATTAGTAAGCACTAAGTAACATCAATTTACAACAATTATTTTATTTCTTATAAGTTTGGTTTAATAAGAAATTGAGAAATTAAAAATATTGAAATCTTTTCAAATTTAAATTGTAGACATAAGTCCACATAAGTCCATGCTGACTAAGCTAACACAATTAAAAACTAAACTTTGGAAGTATAGACTATAGACTATATAGTGTAAACTTTCTCACAGTAAATGCATTTCAATTTAGCCAATGCTGAGTTTTTGTCTTTCTCTTTTATCAAAGTAACGTGAATCCATTCCGCACCCTTTTCTTCTGGCATTTTAGATAACTTAGAAATAACTTTATAAAATTGTATTTCTTGTACTGTGCTATTTCATAAAATATTTGTTTCTCAAATGATGACGTAAATAGCCTAGTGAGGTAAATGAGCTGAATCCTTGAAAGTACGGAAACAACGTAAGGGACATCAGAGAAAAAATTAAACAGAAACTGAAAAACATTAACAGACAGTAAATAGATAAATAAATAAAGTTACATAAAAAAAGGGAAAAAACGACAAGAAAAATAAAAAACGAAAAAACGACGTTTTTTGGGAAAAAATAAAAACGGAAAAAAACGGTTTTAACATCTATGCATATTACCTTACCTTAATGTTCCTTACCTTACATTAAATAGCCTGTTAACTTTATATCATACCATACATTACCTTATAATACCTTATCTTAATGTACCTTACCTATGATACTTAAAATGACATACCTTTATGGTATTTCTTGCCTTACCTGACACGTGTATGTATAAAACGATTTTTTTATTTTGATGAAATTGTTGATTAGTAGTCAATCAATGATTTAATCAATCAATCAGCCAATCAGTAAGTCTCTCAATTAGCCTGTCAATCTATTAGCACTTCAATCAATCAATGCATTTGTCTTATTTAAAGATCATTGTTTACAGTTGAAAGCTGTTTGCAGGTCGACGATAACCAGATGACATCGTTAAGTACAGTTGATACAGAATTGACAAGTTATGTACAGATGGAATGAAAGCATTAAATCCTGGAAATGCTCAGTTGTAACAGCCATTACGGCCTTAGTTGGCATGCCATAAGCCAACTATTTGCCCAAGGAACGTTGCTTTCCATATGGGCCAACTTTTGGCCCAAGGAATGTTGCTTTCCATGTGGGCCAGCTGTTGGCCCAAGGAATGTTGCTTTCCATGTGGGCCAGCTGTTGGCCCCAGGAACGTTGCTTTCCATGTGGGCCAACTTTTGGCCCAAGGAATGTTGCTTTCCATGTGGGACAACTGTTGGCCCAAGGAACGTTGCTTTCCATGTGGGCCTACTTTTGGCCCCAGGAATGTTGTTTTCTATGTAGGACAACTGTTGGCCCAAGGAACGTTGCTTTCCATGTGGGCCAACTGTTGGCCCAAGGAATGTTGCTTTCCATGTGGGCCAGCTGTTGGCCCCAGGAACGTTGCTTTCCATGTGGGCCAACTTTTGGCCCAAGGAATGTTGCTTTCCATGTGGGACAACTGTTGGCCCAAGGAACGTTGCTTTCCATGTGGGCCTACTTTTGGCCCCAGGAATGTTGCTTTCTATGTAGGACAACTGTTGGCCCAAGGAACGTTGCTTTCCATGTGGGCCAACTGTTGGCCCAAGGAATGTTGCTTTCCATGTGGGCCAGCGGTTGGCCCAAGGAACATTGCTTTCCATGTGGGCCAACTGTTGGCCCAAGGAACATTGCTTTCCATGTGGGCCAACTGTTGGCCCAAGGAACCATGCTTCTCCAATGGATTACGATTTTCGACTACAAGATTGCTTAAAGCGTTATCAATCGATGACTTGTGCATTATTATAACGGCGCTATAGAAGTCATTAATTTGCGGTGAACAGTGAACACAATTTAAAATTCATTTATAACTCTAGTTAACAATGTATACAGTGTGCAGAAATGCACAGCAGGCCACAATCTACAAGTAAAAGCAATGTCTGATTAGACTAGACGCCGACTGCAACTGGAATCAGAGAAATAGTGCAAGGGAGCAGGGTGGCCAACAGTCAGGCATTGGAGTACCACTGAAGAAGAGCAGCTCCCCAAGCTATGTATGTATATACATACATTATGTTTGTGTGTAGGTATGTATGTACATATGTATACTTATGTGTGTGTGCACTTTTGTGTGTGTGTGTATGTTTGATTGAATCTATGTATGTATATATGTATGTATGTATGTATGTATGTACATGTATGTATGTATGTATATGTATCTACATGTATCTATGTATGGTTACTTGCATGTTTGTATGGACATATGCATATATGTACGTATGTATGTACGTATGTATGTATGTATTGTATAACATTGTATACATGCATGTGTGTATACATATGCATTTATATAGCGCCTTTTGAGACCCTCAGTAAGTGTTGCATACAAAACTTTCTGTTTATTTCGTTGCTCTCTCGTCTAGTTTGAAGCAGACACCTAACTTTGTATCGACCTCAGCTCATTATCAGATATTGATCGATTGATTTCTAAGAGTCTCAATGATTAATCGATACTTTATTCATGAATATTAATGTACCTGCTCAACACGTGTTCCGATTTCTTCTTTTCAATTTCCTAAACGTTAATTAGATCGCTTCCTTTCGATATTCTGAATAAAATGTTCTATGAATGCCTTCGACGAGTTTCTCATGAAGTGGAAATATATAAATTTGCAATTACGATTATTTTACACGATTTTGCATGTAGGTATGTAAGTTGACCCGGTTATAACCACTCTGAGTCTCTCTTGAAGTGGCGCTTCATAAATTTGCAATTACCCAATTACAATTACTCGAGAAATAGCATTGAGGAAGCGATCCAACATATTGCAACTTAAACTGCTTGAATCCAAAGTACTTGGTTCCATCTTCCTAAGTATTTCGGATCTGAAGTACTTGGATCTAAAGTACTTGGATAAAAAGTACTTAGATACAAAGTAACTAGCTGCAGAGTACTTAGATGTAATGTTTTTGGATACCAAGTACTCTAATACAAAGTACTTGAATATAAAGTACTTGGATACAAAGTACTTGATTCATACAAAGCAGAGGATTGTGATAATAAAAGATTCATTTAAATATTATTGGATCCAGGACACTTGCTCATACGTACTTTTTCATGTCCTTCAATTAAAATTACTATAATCCAAAGTACTTTAACTCAAAGTACTCCGATCTTAAATGATCTTATCACAAAATATTCGATCCAAGGTATCCCGATACAATGTACTTTTATGCAAAGTACTCTGCCGGGAAATATTACATTTGATCCACAGTATTTCAATTTAAAGTACTTCAGTTCAAGTACCGCGTCCCGAAATATCGGTCGATTACAAATACCGCTCAAGGTAATACTATTGAAGGCACTTCCATACGGATCGAGTACTTCCATACTGACCGAGTACTTCCATACTGACCGAGTACTTCCATACTAGTTGCGTACTTCCATACTCCATCCTAATGTGCTACGCATCTTCCGGCGTGTAGCTGCTTTCCGTCGACACTTGGAAGTCTTCGAAGACGCTCTTGAGGTGCTCGAAGGTTGGTCGCTTCTCTGGCTTGGCATCCCAGCACTGGAGCATGATCTCGTACAGCTGGTCAGGACAGAAGACATTCTCTCCGATTGGTTTTAACATCCGGTAGCCCTTGATCACGCGACCAAGAGTTGTTGAGTTGTCCATGTCTGCGCAAGTAAGGTAAGGCAGAGGTTTTCAAACTTTTTGGACCAGGGACCCCTGTTTTTTTCTAGGCATAGCTTGCGGACCCCAGTATTTACAAAGCAAAATTTAGGCCCCTATCACTTAAAATTTAATAAAAAAATAACAGGCAGACAGACTATTTCCACAATAGCCTACACGCTTGCTTATTTATGACGCTAAAGACTATTATAATATAAAAAGTAACACTAAATAAATTGTTATTAACTCCCTGCAATAACTATGGAACAGTCATTTTTAAAAGAAATGAATAACATCGGTTTCGCCAAAAACCAGTAGGCCTAGGCCTAATGTCAGCGAGAGGGATGTGCTTGCTTTGCTTTTCAAAAACTGTCCATAATTGGTGCTATTTTGGATAGGCCTAAGCACTGTTTTCTTACGTTTCAGAAAGTTATCCATAATACAAACAGCAAAATTATATAGTTAGCATGTAACAGCGAACGTGAACGAAATAGGGATATGCTTTGCAAATCTCTGTATTATCGTTCATCTAAAATCAGGCGAATTCCACAAATGTCTAATTCTACAAGTCCAGAGTACAAAATCAGGAAATAGACCAGCACATTGCAAATGAAGCCTTCACTGGATGAACCACTAGACTTTTTTTTTTTAGCTAACTAGCTGTGTCCTGTAATTATAATACTTAATGCTACAGACTATGGAGCAAGTGTGTTTTTTCAGAAAACCCAAGTCAGTCCAGAGTTACAATGAGAAAAAATATAGCGTTTATGTAAACACAACTAGAGTCCTAGCTAGAGCTTCAGTGTTTCTTCCATGGAAAAAACAACCAGACTCATATTCAGTGTTGATTTTCTAAATGAAACGCTTGCAGACTTTCAAAGTTTGTTTTGTGAATATCGATCTTAAACCTTTTTAAATGGAATCTAGTTGTTGTAGCCTACCTACTTCTGATGAAGGCTTCAAATACATCGCGCTTACATTGGGTGCAGAAATGATTAGCAGTCTATTAGCAGAAATTATAGATTAAATTTTATTAAAACACACGTTTTATTAGGACTGTAGGCCCTAGTACGCAAAGAATAACTATCAGCAGCATCACAAAACTGGTGTGATCGAATACCCAATTGGATCCTTGTGGATCATACAGTTACAGGCATACTATAAGTAGCGTATGAATTTGAAAACACAGGCTTTTAATACTAAAACCATGCAATGTTAAGCATCACATTATTTTCAGAACGCTCTCGCGGACCCCGCCATATCCTTCGCGGACCCCAGGGGTCCGCGGACCACAGTTTGAAAAACTCTGAGGTAAGGTAAGGTAGGGAACAATAATTTACGGTATACTAATTTAAAGTAAAGTATGGTAAGGTAATCTAAGGTACAATAGGCCTAATTTAAGGTAAGATTTAAGGTACGGTGATTTAAGGTAGAATAACACTGGTCAACAAATAAAAATTTTTTTTGTCGTTGCCAAGGATATTTGAACAATTCTTTGGTAGGCCTATTTTGGGGTCGCTGAATTCCAAAAGGGAAGTGGTTTTTTCGAATTGGTTCTAGTTCATGAGATAATGGACACCTCGAAATAAACAACTAAATATTTTAATTTTGTGTTTTGTAGCGAATTTGCCGGCCAGCATCGCGTCCGTGTGTTTGTCTCCTTGTATGTGTGTGTGTATGCTTCTTTGTATGTGTGCGTATGTGTCTTTGTATATGTGCGTAGGCCCTATGTGTCTTTGTTTGTGTGCGTATGTGTCTTTGTATGTGTGTATATGTCTGCCTGTATGTGTGTATGTATTTACTTGTTTGGCTCGGATTATGTCTTGATGTTAGTTGCTGTCCCTCTGTACTCTGTGAACTGTCCGGACACCCTGTCCGGACCATGTCCAGACACTGTTACCTACCCCCACTCCGGACACTCCGAATGCTATATAAGTTGGAATCGTAAACTTATCATGGATTCTGATTTCACAAAATGCATGAATGGTCCTGAAGCTTCTGCCTGTTGCAGTTTTGTCTTAGTTGTGCAGAACTTTTTAGGCAACAACTAAGCAGACAATTACGAAGAACTGGTGCAAAACATGCTCACAAACTTAAGAAATAATATGAGGATAAAGGTACACTTTCTTTATAGCCACTTAAATAGATTTCCATATAATCTTGGACATGTCAGTGAGGAACAAGGTGAGAGGTTTCACCAAGATATAAAGGTCATGGAAGAAAGGTATCAAGGCAAATGGAACAGACACATGATGGCAGACTATTGCTGGAACCTCCAACGTGATTGTCCTGATAACCGACATAAAAGAAAATCGTACAAATGGCGTTTAACTATGCATTAATTAATTAAGTAAGTAAGTAAGTAAGTATATTCTTTAATAAACGCCAACAAACGCACAGCGCTTTACATACACAAAGGGGAAAGAAAAAATATAACAGTAATGATGACGTTAGATGATTAATGAAATAATAGAAGCAGAGCCTAACTGTACAGCATCCTACCCAGGAAACCTCGTCGGGTAAGGGAGTCAAATCTAGGGAGAATCAGATTATGAGAACGAGGGCGCAAATCGTACCCGGCCTTTAGAACGGGAGGTAGAAGGTCATGGAGGAAGTGACTAGGTTTTGAGAATGCTATTAAAGAGACCACGATCAGCTTTTTTGCAGAGTTCCTCAAAAGTATGAAAAGAAGGAGGGTCGAGGGAGCCAAGACGAACCAACTTACGAATAATTGCGCCCAAATGATCAAGTTCCTGCTTGTTGGCAAAGCAACCATACCTGGGAACAGCATACCATACAGTGATATACCCCGTATCACGTCCTGAAGCCTGGGGCCTGAGAGCCCATGAGAAATCAAGGTACGATGAGCGTAAAGGGATTGTTTAGCCTTTATGCTCAGTTTTGGATACAAGGAGAGAATTCAAACTTATCGGTTATTTCCAGTCTTGTTGTCAAGACCTTAAACCTCAAGACCAAGACCAAGACCAAGACCTTGAACCTCAAGACCAAGACCAAGACCAAGACCTTGAACCTCGAGACCAAGACCAAGACTATGAACCTCGAGACCAAGACCAAGACCAAGACCTTGAACCTCAAGACCAAGACCAAGACCAAGACCCAAAAAAATCGAAATCAGGTCAAGACTTTTAAAAATTGTCAAGTCGGAATATTCGCTATTTTAATGAAAACATGAGTCTTTTATTTTATTCAAGCAAATTAACTTTAAATGCAAACTGCAGAGAAATCCGAATTTGTATTCAAAAGTCCTTCATGCAAACTCTTATACCAAATGCCTTTTTTATTTCATAAAAACCAATTCGCTCAGAATTTTCTGACCAAGACGTGCCTGGTGGCCATAGGCGTAGGAGGCGGGGGGTCAGAGGGGGCAAGCGCCCCCCCCCAAATTTCGGGCGTTCCTGTTTTTCGGGCAAGCAGGCACCGGGATAATGGTGAACAATTTGCCCGAATCGGAATGTATTAGACTATTAGTAACTACTACAGAGCTCTCACAAACCACCATAGCATTTGTTACGGCTTCATCTCCCAACTTGGCCTATTACAGAAACGGCTAGCACATCGTGGTGATGGAAGAACAGCAGATGCCTCAAACTATAGGCCCTATCACATCTCGCAGGAGGCCACATCAACCGAAGAGTATCCTCCATCCACCCCTTCGCCGTAATCTGATATCGGCCGACTGGTGTGTATTAAAGCTGCCTGCCTCCTGCCAGCCTACCTACCTGCCTGCGTTCCACCCTACCGGCCTTTAGTCGGCTTAGCAAGACTGATGGGGGCCTAGGTTTCTCCACTAGTGGAGTGGAAAGATCTTGGATGGGGGCGATACAAGGGATCGTGGAGGGGGAGTGGAACACAGAGGTTGTGGGACAGATAACACGGGTCAGACTGACTTTGAAGGCGAACAGTGAAGAGTAACTGGGGTAGATAGAAACGATAGAGATTGGTACGTATATGTAATATTTACATGTATGTAGGTTGTTACATTAAAACTCTAAATTCAAGTTCTGTTGCAATCCACTTTTCGGCGTGCAGTTCCGGAAGTCAGCGTTACGTGCAGAAATTTCTCTCATGTTTGATATTGCTTAGTTGTGAATTTGTGACTCAAAACTAAGTGTTAATTGTTAGCATCAGTTATCAAGTGAGAATTATAACTTTGTAATGTCTGAACCTTCGCGGAAACGAAGGTATCGACAGCGTGTTACGTGCAGTGAATGTGGTAAAGATTCAGACTATGCAGATCAGCATGGTAAAAATCACCAGAGTAAAAATGTTAAGTTCATAGCTGTGCATGAAAAGTCCCAAAAGCAGCAGACTTTTCTCGGCCAACCGAAGCAAACCGCAGTCTCACAATCTGCCTCAGGTAGACCTATACTCAGTCTGCTGTCTGCACCGGACACATGTGGTGTAAGCTTATCGACAGACGACAGTTGCGTCAAACGAGCTGTTTGATGAAAACGACCATAGTGAAAGTTCAAGTTTTGATGAAGAGGATGCTGACCTACCTGACTCTGAGAATGAGAACTTCATCACTCCCTCTAGCGATGATGTAATGAAGGATGGCCAGCCTTGCCCAAACTAACCAATACTCAGAGTATTGTCCGAAAAGAATCGGACGTGAAGGAACTCGAAGGGATTTTAATCCTGAATGGTTCAAAAGCAAGCCCGCCGAAAGGGGAAGGGGCAGAGGAGGCAAATTCCCAGGGCCCAGCGATAATTTGGGCTGTTCTAGAGACTATCAGTGGCTATAAATGCATGACGCCATGGCAATTACTCAGAATTTTTTTCGGGCAGAAATAAAATCTTGCCCCCCTGCTGCTGAAATTTCCCCTACGCCTATGCTGGTGGCCCTCATAAAAATTCAGCCATTGGAAAAAATACGTTCTGCAGGTGCTGAAGTCGCTGACACACACAGAGTAGGTTTTCAAGCACTGGATGTAAATGTACAGATAGTGAGTCCTTTTGAAATCTTCCCATGGTTTATCATACCGTCTGATACAGAATAACTGTTGCTGCTGCCAATAGGTTTTCCTGACCAACATGACTTGTATCCATCCATAGATATTGGTCGTATGATGCAAGCACTCTTGATACAGAATTCTTGAGTTCTGTTAAATGACTGTTCATATAAACAGCCGGTCTTGGTCTTGGTCTTGCGAGACCAAGACCAAGACTTTGAACCTCAAGACCAAGACCAAGACCAAGACCAAGACCTTGAACCTCAAGACCAAGACCAAGACCAAGACCAAGACCTTGAGCGTCAAGACCAAGACCAAGACCAAGACTTTTAAAAACGAACTCGAGTGCACTCGAGACCAAGACCTTGGTCTCGAGGACAACAAGACTGGTTATTTCAATTCCTAACATTTTTAATGAAGAGAACCTTGAGATTCCGCATATAGGTGGTGGATAGGATTTAAGGATCGTCTTGGACTTGGTGAAGATAATGTCGCTGGATTTAGAATGGTAAAGATGAAGATTGCATCTCTGGGCCCAAGCATTTATGTGATCAAGTTCTGCAACAGTGGTGGAGATATTAGAAGCCAGTATGAGAAGATAGCAGTCATCTGCTTATTTGAAGATGCGATTAAAGTTGTAGAGAGGTTTTAAACCAGACATGGCTACAACAAAATTGGTGGGACCCATGCCAGAGCCCTGTATGATACTTGCATTAATAATTCAGGCCAGGGACGATGTGATACCATAGAACTTAGTGCAATGGCCAGTTCAATTCAATTCAATTCAATATTCGTTTATTTGATAAATACAGGCTGTCACAGACGCAACATGTTGGTCGGCCAGGAAAGAGTGTCTGACAGTGTCAAAAGCCTTAGAAAAATCTAACAATTATTGTGATTTTTATCAATCAGCTTACCATGTTTAAATGTTATCAGACCGAAGACAATGCCATTATGTATTTTATGTGTGCACTTTGGTACAAAATTTGAGACAATTTCAATGCGATTTGTTACTGTGCTCCGTTTTACCATTAAATTCTCATAATTAGTCGAATAACTCAAAAACTAGAGCCAATCTAGCAAAACCGACTCCATATTCGGAATCAGCACCACAGGTTTACCTTAAAATCGCTCTAATATAATCGGCAATAAAATCATTGTTGACCAGTGTAATTAAAGTTAAGGCAAGATGTAAAGTACAGTAAGTTAATGTACAAAAAATTAAAGTAAGGTGTAGAGTACAGTAATTTAAGGTTAGGTAAGGTGAAGTAAGGTATAGAGGGAGTCTGGTTAGATGCAGTGATGTAATACAGTGAGTGCGTTAAATGACTTAAATTACCTCATTCTTATATTACATTACCTGGAAAAAGCTAACGCAGCACACAGTATTTAGGTAAGGTAACGTAAGTTGGGGTTATAGGCTAGGTAAGGAACGATAAGATAAACTAAGGAAGGTTAAATAAGAAGAGGTTACGTAAGGTAACGGTAACATAGGGCAAGGTGAGGTTAGTTGGGGTAGGCTAAGTTTAGCTAAGGTAAATTGAGCTGTTAGAAAATTATCGATGGCGCTGAGCAACTGTGAGTGAAGGTCTTGCACAGTGTCTCTACACAGTACCGTCCCGGGGAGGAGGATCGAACTCGTCTCTTCGCGTCACAAGTCGAACGCTCTAACCAATCGGCTACCGGGTCCGAAAAAAAACAGGTTCTATTGCTAGTAAGGATGAAAATCAGGACGTTACCTGGATATGGAATTCTTCCATAGGTGACCAGTTCGTAAAGGAGGATGCCAAAGGACCAGACATCCGATTTGATGGAGAACTTGTAATCCGTTGCTGCCTCCGGAGCCGTCCACTTAATCGGAAACTTCGTTTCTAAGATTAGCAATGATGAATAAGGCGCTATATAAACTCATGTACCATGAATCTTAGGTAACTTACTGAATACTGATCTATGACAATGTATATAATCACCGTATAAAAATTAGGTTAATTCAATGCATTAATCAATCAATTAATCAATCAGTCATATTTATTTATTTATGAATGAATGATTAAATAAATAAAAAATAAATTTATTAAGCGCCATTATCTAATGACAAAGCATCAGTCGATGGCGCTGAGCATTATTGTAAGAGAAGGACTTGGTCAATGTCCCTACACAATAAACCTCTCAGTGGGGAAGGCTCTGACCCGCACCCTTACCTGACTTATCATTATCCTAATTACACCACCTTATAGGTACCTTACTGTCCTTATTTTGCCTGACTTACCTACCCTACTTATAGTAATAATTAATTATTGCAATCGTAAACTCCAGATTTCTAAAGCGCTACTCTAAAGCTGAGCGCAGGGCACCTGCTTATTCACGAGCGCTGCGTCGTGTCAGAGGGGTTGTCCAGAGATGATAAGGGAAGATCCGAGTTCGGTTGCCTGAGAGACCAGAGAGAGGAAACAAAGGAAGGTAAGTAAAACACTTACACTTGCTCAGCTTGGTTATTAGATAGCGGCGCTTTAATAAATGCGTAATAACAATAGGTTTAATAATTTTATAACCGACCAGATAACCTTACAAAGACTTACCGTATCACACCTTAGCCTAATTTACCGTTACATACGTAGTTTCCTTAAAGAAAGACAGGTACGTACGTTCATTGCCCTTGTAGATATCGTCCTCTCCCTCGTAGATTCCGTCCAGCATCCGGGCCAGCCCAAAGTCTGCGACCTTCACGACGAAGTTTTCGGCGACGAGAATGTTGGCCGCTCTGAGGTCACGATGGATGAAGTTCTGCGTCTCCAGGTAGGACATGCCGTCCGAAATCTACGACAGTTCACTATTGCTGTCATTGTTATTGTTATTTCATTATTATTACTGTTATTGTTATTATTATTATTATTATTGTTATCATCATCATCATCATCATCATCATCATCATCATCATCATCATCATCATCATCATCATCATCATCATCATCATCATCATCATCATCATCATCATCATCATCATCATCATCATCATCATCATCATTATTTTTTCTCGCCCGAGGTATTAAATATACCTTAGGCTCTAAGATACTGCCTACTTATACAGTAGCTAAGCTTGTAGTGTATGGTCCTCACCTCCAGTGTGTGATGTAAATGTGCCGTGTTAGGCCTATGTTATTGTTAAATGTTATTATCATTATTATTATAACGAAATTACGAAAACATATCACGCACGCAGTCGCCCAGAAATGTGAAGTTGAGGCGCGGTAAGTCAGCGGCCAAGTGGAGAACATCTGTGAATCCTTCGTTCATTTGTTCATTCATTCGTTCATTCATTCGTTCATTCGGCGCCCCATCCAACCATTCACTCACAGGCACTCCTAGCCCATCCACCGTGACAGAGACCAAAACAAAATCTACCTGTGCGGCCATGTCGATAATCGTAGCAAACTGAATCGTCTTGCCCATATCCTTCCTCAGATAATCAATGAGAGCTCCATGTGCCATTCTTTCCGTAATGATCCAGTGGGGGAGGCCCTGGGTACAAACCCCCATCAGCTGAACGAGTTTCGGGTGACGTAGTCTGTGCATGAGCTCCGCTTCTTCGAGAAACTGCTGGTTCGTCATCGCTCCCTGCTTCAGGGACTTAACCGCCACATCAACAACGTTTCGAAAGGTACCTGAGAAATAAGACTATCTGTCAGAGGTACTCGAGCAAATCGTCTCGATTGGCTAGGATACTGACTGACTGACTGACTGACTGACTGACTGACTGACTGACTGACTGACTGACTGACTGACTGACTGACTGACTGACTGACTGACTGACTGACTGACTGACTGACTGACTACTCACTCGATCACTGGCTGACTGGCTAACTGGCTAGCTGACTGACTGACTGATTGGCTGACTGATTGGCTTACTCACTGGCTGACTGAATGAATGAATAACTACTCACTCTCTCACTGGCTGACTGGTTTATTTACTAACTGACTGACTGACTAATTGACTGACTGACTGGCTCACTTACTTACTGACTGACTGGCTTACTTTCTTACTGACTTACTGACTGGCTGACTGATAAAGTGGCTGACTGACTGACTGACTATGACTGCCTGACTGCCTGACTGACTGACTGACTGACTGACTGACTGACTGACTGGACCGCTCGCTTAAAGACTAGTGGTGTTATATAACTTGCAAATACCATCGCCATTGTCTCAAGGGTGAACAGCGTACCCGGCCGGTCTGCCTACCTGCATGTACCTCTCCAAAGTTGCCCGCTCCAAGTCGTTCCCCAATGACGATATCCGTCCTCTTGACCTCAAGGTCCTTGAAGGGAACGGCCAACGCCTGCTTAGGACACGGCTGCGTCAGACAGCGCCTCAGGCCGCTGTTCTCTCCTGAAACGACCGACAAGGTAACGGTAAAAATCAGGGATGTCATTTGGGGAGGGGCTTTTGCCCCCCTTGATTTTTGAAAAAAAAGGAAAAAGATGGAACAAGAAAAGAAGGAAGAAGCAAGGCGTTAAAAAGAAAAAAAGATACTCAGATTATTATATACTATTGACAAAACTAGAGTTTGCATCATTGCATAGCTTTTTCACAGTTTTTGCAGCAATAAATAAATTCATCAAACCTAAGGGGGCATCCATGTATTACGTACGCAAAAATCCGGGAAAATTGGACCCCCTCCCCCTGTTCGCAAGCGTACTTTCTTCCACACCCCTCCCGCGTACGTACACTTGACGCACCCCCCCACCCCGAAGACCAGCTGCAGAAAGTGTCTGGAAAGTCTGCACTTTAGGCCAGATTGAAGGATGAGTGAGGGCCAATATAGACAAATTATAGGTGTCTTGTTCACAGCACAGAATAACTGCACATGGCTTTTATATAATGTAATAAAATGCCATCGGACGACTATAGGACAATACAGAGTTATAAATAGGCTAATATGGACGTCATAATTAGAAATTTATTTTGCGTACGTACACTTTTTGGTCCCCCCCTCCCCCCCGTTCGCACCCGTACGCAAAATCGCCAAAATCCGACCCCCGACCCCCCTCAGTGCGTACGTAATATGTGGACGGCCCATAATTATATTAAGTGACAATATGCCCACTGCAGCACACATCATGCAGCAATGGCTTACAGTTTTGCACATGTAAACTAAATACCGGTACAAAACTTAACGAGCTGGCCAAGTTCCTCCGGAAAAATACTCAAATGGCGTCCCTGTACCCCGAAAAAAGCTGAAATGACGTCCCTGGTACAAATGAAGGTAAAATCAAATGCAAAGGTAACTGTATCAGAGGCCTGGGAAACTGTCAGCACAAAAGAAGACTCGTTGTTTGTGTACAGATTATTAGATCAAGAACATACTTTAATGTATTAGATCTATCACACTCTGATTGTCTGTCTGTCTGACAACATCTATCAGACTTAGATTCTCTCTGTGGAGTTCTTTATTGTCATTCGCTACGATTGTCTCTTTACGAATACAGAGTTCAATTAGCAGACGAATGTTCAGTTACGCTACGTTACACTGACGATAATGAGATAGCTACGATACTGCGACAACCACAAGAACAGACTCTTAACCTAGACCTCTTAAGATGGACGCCTATGTCTGCTAAAACTAGACATGTCAGTCTAATACAGAATGCCGTGTCTAAGCTTTATTCTCACTAACTGCCCGACTGATTCTGCTCTCCTGACTGGTCTCTACTGACTTACGTATCCTAAGTTATTCGGAGGTTTGTGGTAAAGGTATCCTATCTTGTGATTGAATTGGCAAACCGTAGGAACTCTAACTAGGATCTCTAGATTGACATTACTAGTTCACTGGAAGGTTGGCCTTAGTCAAACCTAGCTAATTATTCTTGGCCAATTGAACATTAATCCCGACGTGGATGGATCCCTTTCCTAGAACCTTCTAGAATGCCCATCTGCTGTGTCATCACTCATCTATTATACAGAATTATCTACTTGTCCAGTAACTGAAATCCTCGCTGAAGCTTATCTTTGAAGACGTGGCGCTGGACTGGAATTCTCTGACCAGCTGCAGTATATTATTCATGTTGAGATTGTCATCACAACATCCTATTTCTATCTCCCTAGGAGCCTCCGTGCCTAGCAACTTATCTGGGTTCCATAATTACTTTACATACCTACAAAGCCGTAGCAACAAAAAAACGTGGCCCCCTCCGAACATACGTCCGGGCCGGGGGCTTTTTACAATGTGGAAACTGGAATGCGGTAATATACAATATACATTTCGAAATGACAGACAGACAACTGATGACGTAGCTAATAGCATTATGTGATGTATCAGAACAGTATCATAATGACTTCATGCCGTTTACGGTTATTTTTTGCCACTTTTAGGGGCCCCCTTGGGCCCCTTCCTTGCGGGGCCCCCTCCGGTCGGAGGGTACGGAGGGCGGTCGCTACGCCTCTGCAAACCTAAATGAACTCTGTGGTATTAATCTGCAAAGTAAGGTAAGGTCGACGTAAATGGCCCTGTTAGCCACACTAGAATCTGAGTGATGACAGACAGGCAGACAGACAGACAGACGGACAGACAGACAGACAGGCAGACAGGCAGACAGACAGACAGACAGACAGAGATTAAGGAAAGGGACACAAAACGTACACAAACTCGAGCAAATGGAAACAGACAACAGACAAAGGTACAGACACAGAGACATAAAGAAAAGACAGAGAAGTAGAAACAGACGCATACAAAGACACATACAGAAAGTGAGAATTAGACATACCGACACTGCAGAATTCGTAAACAGCTTTACAGTAGCGCTTGAGAAAGTTGGAGTTTACTATTACAGACAGACAAACAGACAGACAGAATGACTCACTCACTGACGAACAGACGATAGGCAGACAGACAGAGAGAGAATGACTCACTTACTCGCTGCCAAACATATAGGCAGACAGATATATGCCAACAGACAGCCAGACAAATGGAAAGGCAGATAGGCAGACAGACATAATGACTCACTGACAATTTTGACAAACAGACACACCAACAGACGGATAGGCAGACAAACAGACTGGCAAACAGACCGGAGTAGAAAGCGACGAGTTCGAAGAGGTCGGTGAAGGTCTTCCTCGTCTGGATGTAGCATCCTCCGTTGTCCATCTTCCGTATCAGGTAGTGACGGATGAGGAAATCAACCTTCTCATCTCGATCCAAAAACGACAATGCATAGGCGTTCTTCTCTGCACGACAACAGAACAACAGCATACACCACACTACACTACACTACACTACATTGCTTGTACACCAAACCATACTACACGAACAGTTCTAGTCTTAGGTATGGCCAGAGAAAGACGATTAGATGATCGCGTTGAATAACGATAAGTCGTGGGGAATAAGGATTGGTTTTGAGTATTGCAAGTAAGTATATTCTTTATTAAGAACCCCTAGCAAACGCACAGCCCTGTATAAGAAAGACACAGCAGCATATTACTACGTATTACATATTACAATCAAACAATGTAGCCAATTAAGAGAAAAGTTATTACGAATGTTAGTTAGAGTTTGCCAGAGTTCAATGTTTTAAAAACTATGTACCAAACGTAAAGTTAATCCTTTACTGAATAGGAAGCCAATGCATAGATTTAAGAATAAGGGGTTAACATAGGTATTACTATCTTACCTTTGCTGTTGCGGATGAGAAAGGTGCCATAAGGATTTCCGGGTAACATCAGCTGTTTATTGGCCTCCCTACGATCGGAGCCAAACCACCATCTGGCGAGAAAAATAGGAAACGTCATCGATGCTAGGCTGTTGGTTGATGCATGTACGTATCCAAACACTTAATATAGCGTCTTTTCCTACCTCAAAAAGGCGTTGTCTATAACCTAAGGATATCGAAGTTCATCAGGAACCAAAAAATGTTCATCTGTAAATAAGAAGTGTTCGGATAACTAGAAAAGTCCCCACTGGAGGGCACCCGCACACACGTAGAACCCATTCAACGAAGTCTCACCACGAGCTGACACCTGAGTTCCTTCGTCTAGACCTATCTTAGGATTCTAGACAGATATATTTTCATTTAACGAGTCACAGTGAATATTGAAATTTGCCAAAACATCTAAAATCTCGAGTTACTTTCTAAGTCTCAAAACAATAATTTAGGTAGCCAAATTTATTGCGATTACAATGAAGTATACTGCAATGCAATACACTACACAGCAATGTACTACAATACACTACAAACCAGTCAGTGCGATACTATGCAATACATTACAATTCAACACAATGACATATTAAAGTCACTGCGACACAATAGATACAGTACAGTACAATATGTAACAGAATACACTAAAATGCAATGCAATACAAAACAAGAGGCGATTGTTCTACTTACTCTTGGGTTTCTATTGAGTTGTCGTCCACTACTATGTAGTTGCTGGGTACATATGCCTCCTCCTTCGTTCCAATCTTCCTTACCAACCACCAGTTGTCATTATCCCTTTAATCAACAGCACCCACAAAGACATCAGGGAAACCGCAGCACGTCAGGTAACTGAAGTAGGCAGGGTTAGTGAAGTAATTGTAATTAGTAACTTCTATTGCGCCGGTGTCTGTTGCACAAGGCAGGACATGATGGCGCACAAAACCAAGCCGTAATCAGTTCAGTATCCAGAGGATCAGTCAGCTAAGAAAGACAGAGACAGAGACAGACAGACAGACAGACAGACAGACAGACAGACAGACAGAGAACGAGGGGACAGCCTATTGTGGATAAGCAATTTTAAAAAGTAAGTGTTAAGTTAAGAACGAAGTAACATAAGGCTATAAGCGACTGAGCAGAACGGACAGATACAGGAGGAGAATTCCAAAATCTAGGTTCAGCATCCGAAAAAGCTCGTCGTTCACTGAGAACAGTTCTAAGTTAAGCTACTGTTATCATAGAAAAACAATCAGATGACCTCGTTGAATAACGTTAAGTCTGTGGAATAAGACTTAGTACTGACTGGATTGAAGCTGGTCATGGTCCAGTGCTTTCTAAACTACGAGACGCGCTGTTTTATTAACTATGAGCCCCAAGTAAGGTAAGGTAAGGTCAAGTAAAAGGACAATGTATGGTACAATTAATACTAGGTCAGCTAAGGAGCTATGCACATCTATCTCATCCATCCCTGGCCGCAGATACCTCCATTATGCCGCGCTGCGTGGCATAATGGTTGTTCTGTCGCTCTCAGCTTTCTGCAGTCTGGTAGTGAATCTCCGACGTATTCGGTAATCTTACAGGAACACAAGAGGTCATCTGAGACCTCAGCTCCTTCGTCTTTGCATCCATTTCGCAAGCGTTTCGCAAGCACTTTGTTCGATCGTTTTTGTGTGTGTTTTTATATTGGGAGAGTCTCATGGTGAGTTTCTCTTGACGTAGCGCTATAGGTATGAATTTACGATTACAATAAACTAAAGAGTAAGGTACGGGAAGGTAAAAGAAGGTGAGATGAGGTGAAGTTAAGTGAAATGGGGATACAACCTCGGTGAGCAAAGGCAAGGCACGTTAAACTTCACTAAGGCAAATGAAAGGTAGAGCAAGGTAAGGTAGTTAAGATGAAGACTAGATAGGCTGGTGAAGGAAAGGTAAGGTTAGATTGGGCTAAGTTCAGGTAAAGCAGGGCAAATGTAAGGTAGAGTAGGACAAGATAAGTAAGATTAAAATGCAATACAAAACTATACTCGGTAGTATCGCGAAGGAGAGGTACTGAAAATTTAGGTAATGTCAAGTAAGATAGGGTAATAAAAGAAAAGGTAAGGCAGTGCAAAGGTAAGTTAAGGTCAGGTAAGGATAGGTAAAGTAAGGTAAGGCTAACGTAAGGTGGTTTAGATTAAGGCTGTTGGAGACATAATTACCCTTGCTTGTTTAAGATAAGATAGAAACTTGTATATGCCCTACCCTTTACTGACGATCTCCATTCTGTCTCCCTTCTGAAAGCTCATGTCATCCTGGTAGCGAGCTGCGTAGTCGTACATCGCCTTGACTACAGGTAGCTTAGGTTTAGAGGCTACAAGAATAACCGCACTGTAAATTCAATTCGTCAGATGCATACGCTATAGACCCTACCCCAACACAAGCAAGCCGCTACATTCAACTCGCTCCCTAACTCCTCTCCGCCTTACCTACACCTTATCCCTAAAGTTGGAAATCACTCCTTAGCCGTAGCTGTTCCACCTCTCTGGAAAAATCTTCCGTCAGAATTATGACGATCTGAGCCATCCTACGAACTCACCAAAACCTCACCTCTTGCTATATATCTCCACAGATCTTTCGCTCTACACTATCGATTTTATTTCGACTGAGCGCCTGTGAATAAGCTGGTTAATTCTCGCGACTTTCCAATCATGACCGCTGTGAAATTTCGAGATTACGAATACGATTTCTAGAACGCCTAAACATCATCATATCACTCCCATCCTCAAATCACTCTATTGACTAAAAATCTCAGAGCGAATCCACTTCAAAGTCCTATCACAAACCTACAACTCCTTTTTATATTCCCAGCCCAAGGGAATGTTACACGGCTACCCTTTCACCTTCACCATTCAGGCAACCCGCTCCACCCGATCATCCTCCCAGCTCAATCTTTCTCGACCCACTACTCATCTCAAGTTCTCCAATCGAGCCATATCCAACACAGCACCACTCCTCTGGAATTATCTCCTCTCTGAGTTCCGCAGATTCTCGGTTCCTCCACCATCATTCCAACCCGTCCCCCGTCCTCCTCCTCGTTGTCTTCTATCTATCACCCCCGGGTTTTCCACTCAAAACTGAAGTCTCACCTTTTAAAGAACTCCAACACTGACTCATCTGATCGTTCACCTTCCAATTCTTCTCGCCCTAAACGACACTCGCCTTAAAAAGCTGCTTTGCCTCCTCTGTTGATCTGGCTCCTCCGTGGTAACCGGACTCGGACCTCCTTTGGACTACTATTTGGAAAACCCCTCTGATTTGACGCAGCGCTCGTGAATAGGCTGGTGCCCTGCGCTTGGCCTTCGAGTGGCGCTTTAGAAGTTTGCAGATTACGATTCTCTTGACAACCTCTCTAATACGACGCAGCGCTTGTGAATAAGTTGGTGCTTTGCGCTTTGCTTAAAGTAGTGATTTAGTAAAGTGGAGTTTACGATTACGATGTTAAATGCCATTACGAACGAAAATATTACATCAGTTAGCAAGACAATGCACAGTTAGCTAGAAGAAGAGTCATCAGTGGCGGGCCCACGCACACACGTAGAACCAACCAGCGGATTCCCGTCGACAGCTGACAGACGAAATGGCTGTTCAGAGTTTTTTTTATTGCAATTGTAATCGCAAATTTGTATAGGGCTTTATCGAGAGAACTTATTCAGAGCTCTAAGTCTCTAACCTAATTTACCCTACACTACTATGCCATACCTTACCATACCTTACGCTGTATAATATGAACTATTCTTATACCAGAGGTAACTTATCTTAAATCTAATCTACCATACTCTATCTTACCAATGTGTATGTCATTCTCTACCATACCTCACTTAACAACCATTCGTTATTTCCATTAAACCAGTCTCTTATCCTAAGCTTCATCAGGACATTTATGTACCATTATGCCATTTACATGTCCTGGTTCAAACTATTATTTACCGTATACCCTAACCACTATCATTTACCATACCCTAACAGCTTTACTACCCTACCCTACACTCTCGACTCTCCTCTACCCTACGCTAGCCTACCCTATCCTACATCATCTTACCCTACCACGCCATACCTTATCCTACGATACCTACCCTACCACGCCATACCTTATCCTACCCTACCTACCTGCCTGCCTACCTACCTGCCTGCCTACCTACCTACCTACCTACCTACCTACCTACCTACCTACCTACCTGCCTACCTACCTACCTACCTACCTACCTACCTACCTACATACATACCTACCTACCTACCTACCTACCTACCTACCTACCTACCTATCTACCTACCTACCAACCTACCTACCTACCTACCTCTCCTAGATTTACGCACTGATCGATCAACTATAGCTGGGCACAGACGTACGTGTTGGTGGCACAGGTCGAAAGACGGTAGCAGCGGATCCGGTTGACAGTCCTGGATCGGATATCTTCCGGTTTTGTTGCCTGGCGGTGTTGTTCTTGATGTAGGGATTGGGAGTGGCAGATACGCCAGTGCTGTCCTCGTTGAGGGACATGGTTGATCCGACGTTGCGAGGGTTGTTCTTTCCGGCTTTCATCGTGACGTTCTTCCCACTATCACGCTTCTTCTTCGACAGAAGTCCTCCCATTCTGAGCGGACGGAACCCTGAGACTGCATCGGTAAAAGTCAGGATAGGTAAGTAGTAGTAGTAGTAGTAGTAGTAGTAGTAGTAGTAGTAGTAGTAGTAGTAGTAGTAGTAGTAGTAGTAGTAGCAGTAGCAGTAGCAGTAGCAGTAGCAGTAGCAGTAGCAGTAGCAGTAGCAGTAGCAGTAGCAGTAGCAGTAGTAGTCACAAACTAGTACCCGGAGTCAGTCGCTAAGGAGTTAGCGACTGACTTGATGAGTTAGCGACTGACTTAGCGACTCAGTCGACTAATTCGCATGCTTATCGACTGACTAAGTCGCTTAGACTTATCGACTGACTTAGCGACTTGCTATCGACTTCTCATGTAATCTGGTATGTCATACCTGATTATCTAACAATAAAATGCATTTTACCCATACTTTACTGAGCGTGTCATCATTTCTGTGGACATTAGATGGGACCCATACACTGGCGTAACTTGTCCAAAATATTGGGAGGGATTTGGTTATTCATTCTACACTTGTTGCATATGGTGTAAGTCCATCTCAATTATTGGGGGAGGGCACGTGCCCCGGCTCCCTCCCAGAGTCTATGCCTATGGACCCATATGAACTCTATAGGCCCTACCGGTTCCATGTCGGAATATGGGTTCTACATGGGCTCCGCTTCTTTTGCGCATGCCCGATGACTGTTAAAGTTAATGCTAATGTGAATGTGTGACGCATTTGAGTGTTTATAAAAGGAATAAAGCATACCACTAAGTCCAAGGCAATGATATTTCAGTTTTGAAAATAATTACAGTTTCAGTTTTAATTCAGTTTTTGGCTCGTAATTCAGTACAAGTTTCAGTTCTGAAATAATTTCAGTTTTTATTACAGTTTCAATTCTGAAATAATTTCCGTGTTCGTTTCAGTAACTGGAAAATTTTAGTTCCGGTAGCTACATAGATATTATTTGCATTGATAGACAACAACATGGACGTACAATTGATTATATGTTATCAGCTGTTAAGAAGTAGAAGCACTGTTCTGTCATTGTTTACTTGGAAACCGCGATTTAAACAACAAGCAAAATATTGTGAACGAAGTCGCTAGCAGTCGATAGCTTAGCGACTGGTTTCGACTTGAGGGCTTAACGGCGGCGGCGGCGGCGGATGGCGGCGGCGCCGGGGACTATCACAAACGACACTATGTGATAACAAAGATCATCATCGTCGCCCTCCTTTATCCAGGCTTGGGACTGGAACTGCCAGAGTACGAGCAGTGGCGAAGTTTCAGGAAAGGTGAGATCCAGATTGAGGTAGGGAAAGGAAAGAGGGTCAATATTGAGGTAGTTTAGTGTATGGTAAGGTAAGTTAGGACAGGCCCTAAGGTCAACTGAAGTAAGGTAATGAAGGGAAAAGGTCAATTTAAGCATGATGAGGTAACTTAATTTAAGATACGGTATTGTAACGTAAGGTAAAGAGGGGTAAGTAAGGCGAGGTAAGGTGAGTTCATTTAATTCACGTAATTGTAATCAGTAACCACTACCTTGCCGGTGTCTAATGCACAAGGCAGCAACCGATGGCGAGCCAAAACTAAGCACTAACCAGATGACTATCCAGAAGATCAGTCCGTTAGACTGAAATTAGAGCGAGGCAAGTTCAGTGAGATGAGGTAAAGTGAGTCCTCGTAAGGGGGTCACCTCAGGTCAGTTGCGAGGTGTAGTTAGTCAACGTATGGCAAGGTAAGGTAAATTACGGTAAAGGTAAATTACGGTAAAGGTAAGGTCAGACTAGGTAAAGCAGTGTTAAGTAACTAGAGCTTAGGTAATGTAAGGTTAGGTTGGGCAAGGTCAAGTAAGATAAGGAGTTACCTCAGTTGTTCTGGAAATGATCAGTTGTTCCAGAAACAGCGTCCACGACAGGTCCTCAACTCTTCGACAGTCAGAGAGGTTCTCCTCCCAGACTCCACCTACTAGGAGTGACCCACCTCTATCTTGATAGCCACAACGTAATCGATTCTTTGTATAGCACCAGTTACGACAAAAACTCCGAAGTGAAGCAGATGACCTTTAGCTTTCGGTCTTCGGGTTGATTGCTTTCAGTTTCTAAGAAGTACGGTACCACGCGAAGAAGTACGGTACTATGCGAAAAAGGTATGGTACTAAACACACAAACACGATACTACTCGTAAACTAAGAAGTACCGTACTACACAGACCAGTACGGTACTATACCAGTAAGTACATACTGTTCAAAACCAGGTGGTACTATACGAGTATGGTACCACGCGAACAAATGAGAGGACCGTTCGAATCGATCGCAATATCGGTTCCAGTCGAGAAGATAGTAGTTTGACTAATTGTCTACACTGAATTGAGATGCAGATCGTTGTATGTTATCTGCGAACCAGGAAGTTTTCTTGAAACAAAACAAAGTTCCCCCGATCAGTTCGAGTCTCGAGCACTTGAATTCGAAATCAATCGGGTCTTTGCCGGTTTAACGATAGCCGACCTGTCGAGGCCTAATTCGTAGGCCGATTGGAAGCATATTTCGTAGGCCTGTGCGCTGTCGGTATGCTACGGTGCAAAGAGCGAGAGGTTTGCTGATGCGTTTAATGCACACTTCAATCGAATGGATAGGCTGAATAGCTGATCTGCACACTTGAAAGCACTCTATAGGTGGGTTCAGGTATGTGTGCGTATGGATGTATGTATATATATATATATGTGTGTGTATGTATGTTTATGTATAAATGAATTTATCTTATCTATCCTCACACTCTTTAAGTCACTCTTTTCTGCTGTCTGTCTGTCTGTCTGTCTGTCTGTCTGTCTGTCTGTCTGTCTGTCTGTCTGTCTGTCTGTCTGTCTGTCTGTCTGTCTGTCTGTCTACCTTAATCTCTGCCGTCCGCATTTAATGCCCATACCGACAGTGGACCATTGTTGCCTAGGTTAATCCGCCGCCCCAATTAGTCATGTTGGCTGAAACCCAACACCAGCGTTGTCATTGTTTTCGCATAAACGGATCTAATCAATGATTAACACAACCAAAGCCTAATTTATTCTCATCTTATCTCATGAAATCAAATCTGTTCTAAAACAATGCAATCTAAACCGATCCAATATCATCCAATCAAGTCCAATCTAATCTAATCTCTTCCTAAACCAAACACGTCCAATTGAATCCAATCCAATAGGCTCAGATCCGATCCAATCCAATCCAGTCCAATCCAGTTCAATCCAATCCAGTCCAGTCTAATCTAATCCGATTTGATGCGATCTAATCCTATCTGATCTGATCTAATCCTATCTGATCTGATCTAATCTATTTACTTCAATAGGACTGCTATTATCCGTTGAGGAAATCCTGAAGAAATCCCGAAGTTGGTGAGGATTGCAAATTGCATGATTAGACAGGTGTCTGGTTATGTGCATGGGCTGTGATGAATAACTGTTTTGTGTTTCATGGGCAATTCCGGAAGTGGGCCCTTGGCATGTGCATATAGGCTAATCGGCGTGTACGCCTAATTCCGCCTAGTATAAATTTCATATAAAAAGAACCGCTACCTTTACCTAACTCACCTATACGCGATGCATGACCGGTTAACGGCACGGCGGTGCTATTTCGCAAGCGTGTAATTAAAAGTCACTCATCGGTGCACGCGGAAGAATGGTAGGGCCTACTACGGAAGTAGGTGATGTTTCTGTTTAACGACATTGTATCATAACGAAGATGATTAGCTTAGGACTAACACCACCCGAAAATTGGAGTGGCAAAGTTTAGAATAGCAATTAGGTAGGTAGTTATTGCTTAGTGATGCTCTCACTCATAACTGAGATGATCATAATGTCGCCTGCTTCCTTCATCCAGGCTTCGGACTGGCTCGACTCGAGTAAACGGTAATGGCGGAGTTTAGCCTGTACTGGAACTTGTAAGTAAAGTTTAAGGTATTAAAATGAAATCGAGTGCAGTTGACGTGAGTTAATCTCTCAAAAATTCATAATACATGCTACTGCACACTCCAGACAAGTTAACTGCACACCAGTAGCGTAGCCAGGTTTTAACACCAGACGGAGCGAGCACATAAAAAGGACCCACTTACCAAAATACGATTGGAATAAATAAATTGGGAGGGGAACGGACATTATCCCCCGGACATTATCCCCGGACATTATTCCCGGACAAAAGCCCCCGGACAGAATCCCCCCGATTTTAGCTAGGACAAAAGCCCCCCGGACAAAATCCCCCCTCTGTGTGATAAGCCTATTTCTACATTTAATTGAGAAATTTTACTAGCCCTGTTGCCCTCGTGTCAGCTTGTTAATGTTGTAAACGTATAGACTAAAGACTTGTTAGTGTCATTCAGGTGTAAAAATAAGACTTGTTAGTCGCCTAGTTCTTAACTTAAGGCTTGTTAATGTCAGGATTCGCGTGGTCCGCTGCCCAAAAAGCGGGTCAGGCACCGCGCCAAGCAGCAACAAGCCGTCTCCCGCACCCTTGTTAGCGTCACTAAGGTATGAAATGAAAGGAACTTAACTGAACGAATTTAAGTTTGTGATGTGTTTACAAATGATAAAACTTAATAGCCCTGTTGCCCTAGTGTCAGGTTGTTTGGTCAGCTTAGGTATAAAGTATAGAACTGTTAACGAATGAATGGAAGTTAACTGAACGAATGGAAGTCGTTATGTTGAGGTGTATGTATGTATTTATGTATGTATATATGTATGTATATTTGTATATATGTATGTATATATGTATGTGTGTATATATGTATGTATGCATAGATGTATGCATGTCTATATGTATGTATGTATATATGTATATATGTATATATGCATGCATATATGTATATATGTAGGTAAATAGGTATATATGTATATTATGCATGTATGTATATATGTATGTTTGATATATATGTGTGAAATATAGGTTATTATTTCCTAGCCGGGGAATAATGTCCTACCCCGGGGGATTCTGTCCGGGAGCTTTTGTCCGGGGATAATGTCCGGGGATAATGTCCGGGGTATAATGTCCTACACTCATATTGGGAAAGGGCCTCACATTTTGGAAAATGGTCTCAGAGGGAGCCCTCTGCTCCACCCCTAGCTACGCCACTGATGCACACTCGAGAGTGGCAAATGCACACTCTTCCTTAAACTATCCAGCTGTACTTGAACTGGTATATAAAACTTCAGGTATTAGAATGCAATCGTCTGTAATTGAGCTAATCTCTCAAAAATTCATACTACACGCTCCAGACAAGTGCACACTCAACAATGTCAAATGCACATTTTGTGTCAGAAATCCATTATTTTAGGTCCTGTCACTCCTGTGATAGTATATATAGTGATAGCGCATACACACTTCGGTCCCAGTTGAAGTTTTATAGCAAATGCTTAGTTTTGTTACCAGAAAAGTACATGGTCTAGCGCTTTGCTGATTTCGGACTAGATTTTTGGATGCTCCTCAATATCCAGAGTACTAAAACGTATCGACTGCAAGTCTAAGTGAGAACGTTACGGTAAGCTAATGTAAGTTACGGTAAAGTAACGTAAGTGGTTAGGCAGGGTAAAGTAAGGCAATTTCAATTACGGATAGACTAACTTTTAAGTCTATACGTCATCCAGTACAATTTCAATCAATCAATCTTTTATTTGGTATCAAAACTGAACAGGTAAACAAATCAAACAAAAACAGGCAAATCAATTTGTTAGTTTGGGTACGCAGGTGACACAGAAAGGGCCGTGGACCCCGCTTAAACAGTGTCACCTGGGTAGAATTACAAAACGTATAAACGCCAATCATTTATCATATATCTGGTAGATCGTAAAAAGAAACTATATTTTTTATCTTAACTAAGGACTCGACAATATACACTCGGATCTTTGAACCAAGGACTCATTAACCCACTTTGGTCATAATATTCCCTTTCCTATACCTGGATGAAAAAGATAATCTATATACGTCGCTCAAGCAGGAACGAGCGCATTTTACTTTTAAAAGACCACAGACTAGGCAATTGTCGGAGGTGTTGACCGTGTTGGGGTATCTGATTCCAAAGAATGCCGGACAGTTACCCCCCTGGACAGTTTCCCCCCCGGACATATTCCCCCGGACAGTTACCCCCCGGACACTTTCCCCCCCGAATTTCAGTAGGTCATTTCCCCCCCGGACAAATTCCCCCCTCTGTGGATTTATGTATGTATGTATGTCTGTATGTATGTATGTATGTATGTATGTATATGTGCATGTATGTATGCATGTATGACTTTGTATGTATGTATGCATGCATGAATGTATGTATGCGTGCATGTATGTATGCATGTATGCATGCTTGTATGCATGCATGTATGCATACATACATACATACATACATACATACACACATGTATGAATGTATGTATGTATGCATGCATGCATGCATGTGCCATATGCATCTATGTATGTATGTATGCATGTATGTATACATGTATGCATGCATGTATGTATATATGTATGCATGCATGTATACATGTATACATGTATGTATGTATGTATGTACGTGTGTATGTAACTATGTATGCATGTATGTATGTATGCATGTATGTATACATTTATGTATATACGTATGTATGTATGTTTTGATCATTAAAACAGAAAGCTTTGTGTATGTTGCACTGAGGGGGGAAATGTCCTAGTATGGGGGGAAATTGTCCGGGGGGTAACTGTCCGGGGGGAATATGTCCGGGGGGAAACTGTCCAGGGGGGTAAGTGTCCGTTTACCGATTCCAAATGGCTACCCCGGTGTATATAATAGAGAATAAACGAGTACTAGTATGGACGAATGGTTGATAATAAATTATAGGCCGAAGTTTCTTGTCTGATTCGGGTGGCGATCTAATGTACGGCATTTATTGTTAGTGTCTACCGTAACAACTTGATTTGTTTAACATAAATTGTGCATCAATATGGTTTCCAATGATCAAAACCTCAACAAGGAACACCATCAAAAAGCGTCCGCAAACAAATGTGCATACACAGCTTAACTGCAGATTTAAAGCAATGCATAAGCCTAAAGATTCTAATTATTCAACACCGATAACTATACAATTCTTATTCAACGTTGATTTTCTTAAGATATATTTGACATAATAAATATATAAGAAATTATTTATATGGCTTCTGGATACAGTCTAGGATGCGTTGTCTTGATGGACTTCAAGACTTCGTGTTTTGTAGGCACATTATTTACAGTTTGTGACTATTCTGTCTTTGAGCTGAATGCTGATATAAGTAATAATAATAATAATAATAATAATAATAATAATAATAATAATAATAATAATAATAATAATAATAACAATAACAATAATAATAATAACAATAATCATAGGGCCTAATAATAATAATAACAATAATAACAATTATAATAACAATAACAACAATAATAATAATAATAACAATTACAACAACAATAATAGTAGGCTTAATAACAGTAACAACAACAAAAGAAATAACAATAATATTAATAGCAACAATAATAATGATGATAATAATGATAATAATAATAATTATAACAATATTAATAACGATGATGATAATAATAATAGTAATAATATTACAAAGATATAGTATTATATTTATAATCAGTGCTTTTTTCTAGAAAAAAAGGTTCCGGAACGGAACAGTAGGTTCCGCAATGGAACAATTATGGACGGGCTAAAATCCCCAGAAAAACGGGATTGGGTCTGGGAGGGTCTCAATAAACACTGAAAACAGTTTAAAACACTGAAATTAAATTAAAATAACTAAATTATTGTTTTTATTATTACAATAAATAAATTATTTTTTAGGAGCTGAAAAAAGGTGCCGGAACACCGTTCCGGCTGAAAAAGGCACTGTTTATAATATAATATCTAGAGTACTAGACTATTAAATTACAATTATTGCTTATACTACCCTATCTATTGCTTTTCAATGAAGGTTCAGAGCGTTGAAGATCAGAATCATGATAAAACAGTGCAAAATAAAGATTCCTTCTACTCTGGTATAAAAATAATTTTAGTAATAGTAATTGCAATAGTAATAGTAATAGAAATAGTATATGTAGCAGTAGCAATAGCAATAGCAGCAGCAGTAGCAATAGTAATAAAAATAAAAAGAATAAACTATACATTAATCGGGAGCGCCCCTATTGAGTTTATTCTTGCAGTGACGCTTTATAAATATCATTACATTATTAGTTACATCAATAATGGTAGTAATAATAACTACATTTCTCTACCAGCGCTTACCATCCAGCGCTTCAACGTAATCACTTTCCACTACACTTTAGCCACCATGCACGAAATCACCGAAGATTTACCATCCCAGAAAGAACTATCCATACTTTTTTTAATTATGAGAGATCATATCTAGGCCCTACCTCGAGAAAATATAATTATAATAATCTCCAAAAACTTTCTAAAACCAGACAGATGTGTACACTGAATAAAAATGTCGCTAATAAATAGTAACTTCTGAAGCGCCGTCCGTGTTTAATGCACTTCAAGGCATCATCCGATGGTTCATCTACAAAAGACCGAAAGTCCAAGATCCTATGCATTCGTTTTAATCTCAAGGAGAGTTTCTTTGATGCGTTCGAAGTTCGGTCGTTCGTTGGAGTTTATCAGCCAACATTGTGTCATGATGTTGTAGAGAGTCATAGGACAATGCTGTTCCGCCGGCTTCTTCAGACGATTGCCCTGCTCCACCCATTCGAGAGCTTCATTGTTTTTCATCGCTGCAGAAGAACATGAAGAAGAGCGTGAAAATGATCAGATAAAGTGAGATCAGATGAGGCTGGATAAGATAAGAGTAGATGATATTTGATAAGATTAGACGAGAGAATTTATAACATATTCCTGTGGTCTACCTGCGTATGGGTCATCTCCTCGAGTCACCATTTCGTAGAGCAGAATCCCGAAAGACCAGACATCGGATTTGACACTGAACTTCTTCTGTTTGATTGCCTCAGGCGCAGTCCACTTGAGCGGAAAGACGGCCCCTGAAACAGTTCACAGACGTCGTTGTCAGGGTCATAAGGACTGCTATCACAGCAAGCATATGGGATATATATATACAGGCTGGGCAAAAAAAGTAACCCCATAGAGGTTTTGCTAATAATTTGGCCAAAAGTAAGAAATTTTAAATCAAGTTTTAGTGGCTTAAAGGTAATTCATATCTACGTATGACAGCCAAATTTCACCAAAATATTTCAAACAGAACCAAAGTTATGTCACTTTTACTGAGTCCACCCACTGTTTTTTGATGGTCCAAAAACATGTAACGCAACAAAAAATAACACAAAAAAACGCTTTTATTAAGTCACATCTAAAATAATTGGTAATATTTCGGCCAAAAGTAAGAATTTTTAAATCATTAAGTGTTATTATTATTATTATTATTATTATTATTATTATTATTATTATTATTATTATTATTATTATTATTATTATTATTATTATTATTATTATTATTATTATTATTATTATTATTATTATTATTATTATTATTTAGAAAGAAACGGGCACCAGCGTAACTGCACGTCACTGTGACATCATTTATCAAGACCTGATCGCTTGATCGCTGAGCGCAAGAAGTTCGCTTCACATGTTATGGTATCGGCTGGTATTTGTTTTGGTGACAAAGGTCGACTGCATTTTGTTGATGAAAAGGCGAAGGTGATTATGCCGCATATTACGTTTCTCGCCTGCTTCCAGAATTAATTTCTGATTGCAAGCATCTGCTGCCAGCTGGATTCATCTTTCAGGAAGACGGCGCACCAGCGCATACTGCACGTCTCACGCAAGATTGGCTCAATGTCAGTTGCCCTGGTTTCATTGAGAAGGAACAATGGCCACAAAACTCTTTGGATTTGAACCACCTGGATTATCACGTATGAGGAGCTATGCTGGAGAAATACCACAATCTGCGATCAAAGTCAAAAACGATAAGAGATTTGAACGTCGCATTGGAGTTGATATGGGAAGATTTTCCTCTTGAACCTATCAACAAGGCCATCAAAACTTTACAAAGAGACTCAGAACATGTGTGGGTACTGGCGGTGGACACATTTAACACAAGTTGTGAAGCAATATCAAGTCTGTATGATGCCAATTATTTGAGATGTGACTTAATAAAATCGTTTTTTTTACTTTTTGTTGCATTACATGTTTTTGGGCCATCAAAAACAGTGGGTGGACTCAGTAAAAGTGATATAACTTTTGTTCTGTTTGAAATATTTTTGTGAAATTTGGCTGTTATACGTAAATATGAATTACCTTTAAGCCAGTAAAACTTGATTTGAAAATTCTTACTTTTGGCCGAAATATTAGCAAAAATCTGTAGGGGGTTACTTTTTTGGCCCACCCTGTATATATACACATGTGTGTATGTGTGTCTGGAAGTAGTTCGTAGGGGAACTACGTCCAGTCCTAACAGTCCAATCTGACAGGCAATTCAAAAGCCTAGATCTTAATCGAGACCCGTTCGAACGACATATAAGAAAATCCTGAGCAGACAGAAAGTGGCGAATTCCATAGCTCGAGAACCATTCCGTGTTCTGTCTCGGAGTACCTCAAAATTGCCGACGATAATTTATACATCTAGATTAGGGTGTTTTATAGGGCACGTGTTACATTCAACTCAAAGACTTTTTAACGCCCAGGTCGAATTGTCATGCCAATTCATATGTAAACTCTATAACCGAAATTATACTCTGATAGCTGAGCATTTAGAAGTTGCGCAAGGCGACCGAAATTAGGACCCATGACCAGAGCCGTTTTAAGGATTTTGGGGCCCTAGGCATAATCCGCACAAACCATAACTTACCTTAAACGTAACCCGATTTCACCTCAATCTATCAGTATCAGATATAGGGTATTGCATTAATGCATTGCAAGTGCTATAGGTGTAATTTTCTTAAATTTATTAACATAGTGCTATTACTAAACTCATATTAACACAGCAATCTTTGTACTACAAGTGTAAAATAAAAGTTTAGTTTAACATACGTTACAGTTTCCATTGCTAATTTGTATACAAATTGAAAAGGGAGATTGTAATGAGTAATGTTTGCTTAGGGCTACATGGATTGTGACTTTCTCACGACATTTTTCTTACAAACATCACTGCCATGTTTTGCTTTGAGCAGTCTCTTATAATATCATCGAAATTCAAAGACTTCATGTGACGGAAATGGGTTCCCTCCTTTAGGTTGGTCTGGCATTTAACGCTTGGCTGATTTCGAGATCTTATGATGTACATTATTCGCTTGGCGAACTCTGTAAGATTCGCTGATGTGTTTGGCTGATTTTTCCAATTGCGGTATGGAGAAATTGTATTAGGGTGACTATTCATTTACGCCGTAAGGCTGTTGGCTAGATTTCCTATGTTCGCGCTTGAGAAATGCTTTGAGTTATTTGTGTATTAGCGCCAGATGCTGTTTGGCAAATTTTTCACTGACGCTAGCCTATATTAGATGCTCCGGCGGTCTATTTAAACCGCCATTTAAGTTTAGTCCGTAGGAAGTATGGCTGATGTTCGTTAGTATAAACTCTGCATTTAATAAGATTTACAAGGTGGCTGACTTTCGCCAGTTCGCCTAGGGCAAATTATGTTCGCCAGAAGTGTAATTTGTCGCCTAGTGATAGTATATAAGGGCCTGGTATAGGATAATAGGTTGTTCTTCATGTGATTCTGTTTCGTCTGGACATTTTTCGTGCAGTAGTTTGATGCGTTCGTTGTTTCTGCAGTTTTCGAGAGAAGAAGAATCTCAGTGTCGACATTTGTAAATTGTAAATTACGGCGATAATAAAAGACGTTGAATTGCGGCAAGAATAGTTTTTTCTTCTACTAAGTCTTTAGCAAAACAGCTGAAGCCGAGTCCTACGGACATAACCGACGGTCATGAGGCATCCTGAAGTCGCGACACGAGCCGTCGGCTGCCTTAGTGAAACAACTGACAGAAATCCGGTTCCCATCGAAAGCAGTTTTCGCGACACTTCAACACATCTGATTCAGTGGCAGCGCCAGACATTTTGTGTAACCAGGGCATAGCCAGGGCAGTCATACAAGCAACCAGCGCAGGGGGCGATTATAGCACGAACAAATTCTGGGTATGGCAAAAATTCTGGCAGGGCAACGACCAGGGCAAAGGTTTTTTTACCAGGGCATTTGGTGTAGCGCCGCCACTGATCTGATTATATGCTCATGGCACACCGACAATTCAAGCTCGTTCTTGCTTAATTTTAAGTTTTGAGAAAGAACGTTCACGCGTACAGTTTGTTACCATCATTGACAGAAACATTCTTTTTGCAATTTCAACGTTTGGAAACGTTGATTCCAGATTGTCATTCTTCATCATGGCATAGATTATTGACATAGATGGCACTGATGTTTTTTGCAAATGACACTGACATAATTATAGTAGGGGGCCTATTTTAGGTGGTCACATTTATGAATCAGTTAAGCAATGTCTCTGCAACTTATCTCCAGTTCCAGCACCACTCATGTAATTTCTACGCATATTTGGTGGGTTGTCTTATATTTCACTTAATAGATCGTAGTTAGTGACAATTGGCCAAAATAAAAATGGCAAATCGCAGGGCCTACTATCCCCCCCAGTAAGCTGGAAGCAATCCCCCTTACTGTAAATTTGCCCTATCTGCCATCCCTTCCTCCACTACACTTCCCCACTCCCTTCCCCTCCCATTTCCCTCCCAATGCACACCCCTCTCCCTTCCCCTCGTGTACATTTCCCCTCCCCCTCCCCTTCCCCTTGAAGTGGGAGGTCCGGGGGTCCTCCCCCGGAAAAAATTTGAATTTCTACATTGTCGTAGGTGAGTTTTAGCGCATTTTTTGGAGCAAGAAAACTGGCTTTGGAAAACTATACATTTTAGTTCAACTGAACTGTTGAATTAATTTCTGCAGGGCTCCTAGTGCACTGTAAAATTTTATGGGACAATCTGCAATAAATATGGCACAAAATTTCAGTGCTACAATTATTGTTGTGTAGTGCAGTCATAGGCGCCGACTTTTGCTTTTGTCTCTGGGTGCCAGTCAGGTGCGGATCCAGAAGGTTTCTAAGTTTTAAAGGACCAACGGAACTTTTTTTAGGAAATCATCTCCGAAAAAAACTGATGACTTTTTTAGTCATCCGTGTGTAAACACATTTAAAATGGGGGCTAAACACATTTAAATGGGGGCCGAACAAAGTTTACGACTTTTTTTAGAAATACCCCAAAAAGGTCCGAATTCTTCTGGGTGCCAGGCCCCCACTGAACTTTTTCTCTGGGTGCATTGGCCCCCAAGGTCCCCAAGAAGTCGGCGCCTATGAGTGCAGTGAAAATGAGGCACAAAATTTCAGTGCTACAATTATTGTTGTGTAGTGCAGTGAAAATGAGATTATCAGGTCTTGAAATATTCCTGCAAAATAATTGTCGCCTGGATAACACTGTAGTAGGCAGGGATGGAGCCTTTTACCACTGCATTACACCAGAAATGTACGTTCATAATGCAATCTTTAAAATCCCCATATATTGCTAGTGTCCTATATTGCCCAATATTTTAACATGTGTCCCATATTTTGAAAATTTCTAAATCAACAGGATTGTGAATGCTTTTCTTCAATTTTTTATATACTTTTTGCATCTTTCATCAACAAAAAATAGCAGAACATAATGGCCAATAGCTAAAGAAAAACAAGTAATAATGATACACTATAACACTGCTTAGACACTGTACGGTAACCTCAGCAAATATCGCATGGCCCATAATACTGATACATCACAATACAATACTTTAAGAATCATTAGTAATTAGTCACTTTATTAGTCACTAATTATTAGAAATTAGTGACTGTGCCAGGGGGAAACTTCCCCCCTGGCACAAATTGGAAGCAGTCTGATTCCTTCCCCCCCCCTACGTAGTAGGCCCTGGCAAATCGGTTAACCGTGGACAACGGTGATAACTGACAATCACAATCTGAATCTGCATAACAAAAAGGGTAGAAACTATAAAAATAATTTAACGTTATACATTGGAGGAGGTACGTGACAAGAGCAGTTTTAGATTTCGTTAAGTTAAATAAGTTTGCTAAGTTCACTACCGACGGCGACTCAGTACCGAGTACCGACATCTATTCTATTAATTCGTTTAACTGTGAGAAATTTGATTATGCTTTTTGCTTTTTGCCTTTTTATAATTAAAAGTTTAAAACAATTTAGAAAATGACTACATTATAGGACTGAGAGAGACTTAATGTTAAAAATTAATACTAACTTACCACGACATAAAAAATTCCTTGAATAGCATTGTAAAAAGCAGACAATGAAAACAAAATATACAGCAAGCTGCGCACCATAGCCGCCATGCGTTAAAATTATTGATTTAGCCTATTTCAGTCTAACTTCTATGGCGCTCTGCTCTTATTACCAATAATCATAAAAATACAGACCGCAGCAGACGTTTGTTTTAAAATGTGTTATTGTTCTTACTTTGCTATACAGAATTGTTACTTGTTAGAACAGAACGTATACTATTGCTATGTTGTTTCTGGCCCGCCGCGGGGCCCCTTGTTGCGCTGGGCCCTAGGCATGTGCCTGGCGTGCCTAGGCCTTAAAACGGCGCTGCCCATGACTATAAGCAAGATCGAAGAGGATCGGCAGTTTTTGAAAGTACAGCGGGAGAAAGGACGAGGTTTCGATCCAACATATCAGTAGTACAGAACCGCGCTATCTGGCGATTTTGACCAATCCTAGGTTCAAATCGCCACCTAGTAGGTTCAAAAACAGTTTTTAACCTTTGCTATGGTTAAAAAATCCACGCCATGCACAAACCTATAGACACGGGTAAAATAAAATCAACCAATAACCAGGTAAAATGCCAATAGTTTCAACCCGCCATACGCAAACCTATAGATATGGGTAAACAACCAATAACCAGGTTCATAACGTCACCACCATGTGACGTCATCGATACTATTGGAAATCCCCGCGGTATCGATCACGCGCCTATGAGTCATCGCGATAGGAAATCACCTTAGTATCGGTGATGAGTCCTAGGATGATTACGCTAGCTGGGAATAACCAGTTGTTTCTATCACTCACTCCACTAACTCATAGCGTAATCGTTGGTCGTCACAATGTAAGGAAATATTTTCTTAAAACAGCTTAAAGGAATGCCACCCTAATATAAAATGGAATACTCGAAGAAAACTGTTATTGAACTAAGAAAAATCGCCAAGCAGAGCGGCTTAGTTGGATATACGAGACTGCGGAAAGCGGAGTTGATTGCTAAAATTGAAGCTAACGAGACCCAAACACTAATCCCCTCACATTTTGCACCGATTGAAATCCTAACACAAACACCCACACCAACCTCAACAGTACGAAAAGTATACAACAAAACTATGTCAGCGATTAATACGTGTGCTAATGTGATTGAAAGGAACATACCTAAGCAACCAATGAAAATCGTAAAGGAGAAATTTGGGGTAATGCAAACAAAAATTACTTCATATTTTAGGAAAATAATTAATAAACCAAAGTTTGAAATTCATCAAACGGCTTCAGCTATCAAGGGCTTCACGAAACAATACACGGTAGAGGGAGCTAAGGGTATTGATGCCACATCTTTTCTTAACACCGTTCGAGCACAGACGATTGACTTGTTGTTAAAAAATCGTCAGACTAAAGTCAACTTTGTCCTTTCCTGCACAATGGAGCGTGTTGATATGAAGACTGGAGAAGTGGATGCTAAAGATTTTCCATTCGTTTCAAGGACTGTGGTGATTCTAGACTCCACCGATGTAAGTGAAATTTATAACAACGCGAAAGATAAAATTATTGAGTCGATGGCTACCTTCCAGATGCGCGGTAGTATTGTATTGTATTGTATTGTATTGTATTCGGATATTTATAAAGCGCTTCTAGCGGGAGGGCCATTCAGAAGCGCTCCCAGTGCGATAGACCCCGAGAGAAAAAGCAAGTTTTAAGAAAGGTAAAAGAGGAAGAGACGCTACCTGAGAGAATAGAAGAACGAACAAACGGAGGAAGCCCATTCCAAAGAGCAGGGCCAATGGAAGCAAACGACCTAGATTGAGCCAGTGAAGTCCTGGAGACTTAGAGCGGTTCAAAAATTAGATATCAACACGGTTGTTTATAAACCGCTGAAAGGTAGTTCTTACATTCCACTACCAAAATGTTTGGCGAGTAAAAAGGGAATTATTAATATGAAGAACGAAGACGAAGAATGTTTCAAGTGGTGTGTAACGAGAGCCTTAAACCCTGTTGTGAGAGATTCAGAAAACATTACGAAAGTCTTAATCAAGCAGTCTGGGGAACTTAATTGGTCCGGTATCGAATTCCCAGTAGCAGCGGATGCTAACGTGATAAGCGGGTTTGAGAGAAATAATAATGTTAGTATTAATGTTTTTGGTTATGAGAAAGATGTTTACCTGTTCCCACTATATTTATCAAAGCATGAGAACGATAGGTGTGTAGATCTATTACTCATTTCTGAGGGAGAAAAGAAGCATTATTGTTGGATAAAGAACTTTAACAGATTGATGGCGGTTCATAACGCAAACTCATACACTTCGATGCACTATTGTAAAAGATGTTTGCAGGGATATAGAGATGTAGGTTCGCTTCATAAACACACCGAGTACTGTTCCCAACACGAGGCGCAAAAGATAGAACTTCCAGAACCAGGAACTATGTTGAGTTTTAAAAATTATTATAGAAAGATGAGAGTCCCTTTTGTAGCGTACGCCGATTTCGAGTCTTTTATCAAACCTATCGATACATGCCAGCCCGATCCCAACATGTCCTACACCAACAAATACCAAAAACACGTTCCGAGTTCTTTCTGTTATTACATAAAATGTTTTGACGATGACTTATATTCGAAAGCCCCCGTAATGTTCACAGCGAAGAACGAAGGCGATGATGTAGCGCAGATATTTATAGACACTCTTATAGACGATATAAAAGATATTTACAAGCGATTTAAATTTCCAAAAGAAATGATATTCGGGAAGGAAGACAAGGAGCTATACGACTCGGCTACTGTTTGCCACATTTGCGAAGGCGAACTAGGCGGTGATCGAGTTCGAGACCACTGTCATTTAACCGGAAAATATAGAGGAGCCGCTCATAACATTTGTAATCTACACTATAAGGTCCCTAAGTTTATCCCAGTACTGCTACATAATTTATCCGGATACGACAGTCATTTATTCGTAAAGAAATTACGAGGCGATGATAACGAAAAGATTAACTGCATTCCTTGTAACGAAGAAAAGTACATCTCATTTAGCAGAGAAGTTGTAGTTGATAAGTTTGTGGGTAAAGAAGATAAGGAAGTAGAGGTTAAACGTGAATTACGTTTCATCGAGAGTTTTCGATTTATGGCTTCGAGTCTCGACGCTTTATCGAGGAACCTAAGCAAAGACCAGTGTAAAAATATAAGCAAGCACTACTCTGGTAATCAGCTCGATCTCTTGTTTAGGAAAGGAGCGTATCCTTACGATCACGTTGATTCCATCGATCGCTTGAACGAAACAGAACTACCACCAAAGTCAGCATTCTATTCGAGACTTAACGACTCAGATATTAGCGATGAAGACTACAACCATGCACGGGCGGTATGGAACGAATTCGGATTTAAAACGTTTAGAGAATACCACGATTTATATAACCTGTCCGATGTTCTCCTGCTCGCCGATGTGTTTGAGAATTTTAGAGATGTGTGCTGTGAGAACTATGGTCTAGACCCCGCTTGGTATTATACCTCACCGGGTCTTGCATGGGACGCCGCATTAAAGTTGACTGGAGTAGAGTTGGAGTTGTTGAGCGATTATGATATGATACTAATGGTTAAACACGGGATAAGAGGCGGTGTTAGTACAATTTCACATCGTTATGGGCAGGCGAACAATAAGTACATACCTTCGTTTGATGACAGCAAGCCTTCATCATTTATAACCTATTTAGACGCTAACAATTTGTACGGAGGGGCGATGTGTAAGAATCTACCAACCCACGGGTTCCAGTGGATGGGTAATGACGAGCTAAACGACTGGAGATCAACGCCGAGCATATTAGAAGTGGACTTGGAATACCGAAGAGATTTGCACGATCTTCACAACGACTATCCTCTCGCCCCTGAGAATATTACACCCGAATCTTCAACTGTGCCTAAACTCATTCCAAACCTGAACGATAAAGTAAAGTACATAGTCCATTACGAAAATTTAAAGCTGTATGAAAGCCTAGGTTTGAAGATAACTAAAATTCATCGTGGAATTAAGTTTGAAGAAAGTGCCTGGCTGAAAACCTATATCGATCTAAATACCAGCCTGAGGACCAGAGCCACCAACGATTTCGAGAAAGACTTTTTCAAACTAATGAATAATAGTGTGTTTGGGAAGACGTGTGAAAATATAGAATCTCGAGTAGACATAAAACTAGTTTCCAGCGAGAAGCAAGCTATAAAACTAGCGGCGAAAACGAGCTACGACACTCGAACTATTTTTGATGAAAACCTAATCGCCATTCATATGAAACGTACGAAACTATATTACAACAAGCCTATATATCTCGGTATGTGTATTTTAGACTTGAGTAAGACGATCATGTACGATTTCCATTATAATTACACCAAGAAAAAGTATGAAGATAGAGCAAAGTTACTTTTTACGGATACGGATTCTCTAGCTTATGAAATTAAGACCGAAGACTTCTACGCCGATATAGCGCCTGACATTAGAAGTAGGTTCGACACTAGCGACTATCCGAAAGATCATCCATCGTGTATCGAAACCGGAGTTAATAAAAAGGTTATTGGTATGTTTAAAGATGAAGCGGGAGGAAACAGATCGAAGAGTTTGTAGGTTTGAGGTCGAAGTTGTATTCATACAAGATGGCTGGTGTAGACCACAAGAAATGTAAAGGCGTTAAGAAGAACGTCGTCAAGAAATCTATCACTCACGAAGATTATAAAGACTGCTTGTTCACCAAACGAGAACAATCGAGAAAGATGAACGTCATTCGATCGTATCATCACGACATTTACACCGAAGAAGTCAACAAGGTGGCTCTGTCAGCGGAAGATGATAAACGAGTGATTCAGCAAGACGGCGTCTACACTTTAGCATATGGTCATTATTCTCTAATATAAAATGAGTGTTAAACAAATCGATGTCGAGGGTGCAACGCTACCTAATGTTGCTTTATCGAACGCGGATCTAATCGAAGCGGCTAAAAAACTAAACATAAATAATTTCAGAGGAGTTTTTCTAAGAGACGAGCTGCCTAAAAAACCAAGAGCGAACGAGTGCGGTATCCTTAACCTCGATGATTCGAGCGGTAAAGGAACACATTGGACGTGTTGGATCAAGCGGGTTAACGAGAAAATATATTTGGATAGTTACGGTCTTCCTCCTCCTACGGAATTAATAAAATATCTTCAAAGACAACTGCTTTACAACAGCGAGCGAATACAAAAAGACGACCAAGTGTTTTGCGGTCACTTATGTCTGTATGTACTGAAGAAAACATGCAACGATGGTTGTAAATTTCAAGAAGTTATAAACGAACTACATTAAATAATTATATCGTGTATACAAAAACATGCCTGTTGATAAATTTGGACGAACTGATGCTGCGTCAGTTGAAAGAATAGTGACTGGAGGCGTTACGCTGACTCAGGTAAATAATACTTTTGTTAGGTTAGATGGAACGAACGCCTTCACGGGAAATTTAAAAATGGGTGGTTACGCGATAAAAGGGTTACCTACAACGAACACTTCGACAGCAGGAATGGATGAGGCTCTAAGTCGGGGACAAGCCATAGATTTGATAACGAATCGCGACGACGATAATCATTTGACGAAGACATACGTTGATGAACGAACTGCTTCGAAAGTGTCTAAAACTGGCGATACCATGACTGGCGACCTATTCTTAAGCGTCGGCAGGGATCTTACGCGGGTGATGGGATGTAAGGATTTGGTTGGAAATAAAGATTTTACTATATTTTTAGGAAATGCAACGAATAAAATAGAAGGTCGATTAAACCAACCAATTATATTACAATCAACGGATGGATTTCGTTTTGGAATAAATAATGAAACCGCCTTAGAGATGGTTAAGTCAATGGACGGCACTCCTCCGTCTAAAATAAATGTGTATAAGCCCATCTTTATGCATGGTGCGCACATTACAGGCCTACGCGATCCCGGCGGCGACAGTGGTGCAACGACTAAAAAATATGTTGATACGAATACGCGCGGACCCGTGATTAGCGTTTACACTATATCTCAACAAGCTATAAACGCTAAAACTCTCACAAGAGTTTCTTTTGAAAGCGTAAGATTCCACACCGAGCACATCGGCGAAGCGGAACTGACTCGTTTCACTCCCGGTAAAGCCGGATACTATATCGTTACAACGTACAAAGATTTTTGTGATACTACTAATACCTCTTATGGTAACGTCTTCCTGTATAAAAACGGGGTGTCGCACATGCAAATTGCGGGCGGAGGGGGTACGGGAGGTTCGCATAACAATTCAACTGGAAGTAGCATAGTTTTTCTAATCGGTACCGACTACCTCGAGATATTCGTTTATTCGTCCATCGCTACAAACATAATAGCTAGAGACTTTTCAGCGGCATTCTTACGACCTTAGTGATCGCTTATCAGTATTACTGTAGCAGAGGAGGTCGTGTACGATGATTAAGATTTTCAATGAGAAGCGTCATTGAAAATTTAAAACTCGAACTCCAAAACCTCGAGCTCAAAAAAACGTCGCTATCTCCGGATACTACTATCAATGCTGGGTCCATCCTAACTCCAGCTCCTTTCTTGTAAAAGTAAATATCTTGTTCGTTGTTCGCAACTTGCTGTACAGGGGCCTCTCGTGTACGTGCATGTAATATTCCCTACCATCCGGCGCTACTACCGTAATCAGGTAAAAATACTCTACTGTACAAAATAAATACTTCGCTTTAACGGTGTAAACTACGTCTTCTTCTAAAGCTTCGAGCCGTCGAAATTTATCAGTCTCCGTTTTAAGTAGCTCCTCACTACTACTACTCTCCTCACTGACGGTACTCTCATCACTGGTGCTACTCTCCTCACTGGTGGTACTCTCATCACTACTGCTACTACTCTCCTCACTGGTGGTACTCTCACTACTGCTACTACTCTCCTCACTGACGGTACTCTCATCACTACCGCTACTACTCTCCTCACTACCGCTACTCTCGTACACCGTAATTGCGTATCGATCTCTCCAGACTTTACCATTATAAGCCTTCAGCGTGGGGATACAGGTTTTTAAAGTCGTACTCGCCTTATACAACGATTGGAAGACGAAGACTTCGTTAGTGTTTTTGTCTAGGATTTCAACGCTTATAGGATTATTTCTGATAGTTTTTAAATACTCGTGCTTAGGTAATACTTGCCTTTTCTCCTTCGCCGGTTCGGGTAATTCTGATTCCGGTAAAATACCCTTCTCAACGAGTATTCTTAGCAGTTCGGGTTTGTTCATATACCTCGACTTTATTCCGTGTTTCTTCATTAACGATTTCAGTTGTAAGAGTTTCATGTTCTTTTTATATTAGAAAATAGTTTCTTTAATATACTACGTTCATCTTCTGACCATCTGATTGGAATTTTAACAATTTATCCGAAATGACGAGTGCATAAGCTTCAGTTCCAGCGGGGACGGCGTTATTGAAGGTAGCCTTGATCTGAACGTCTACAACCGATGACTTTAGCCGTTCGGCTTGCTTACTTACATCGAAAACGAAAAGAGGGTATAAGTCTTTGTAGTCGGCTGGAGTGATGTTGCTCTGAGTTATCAACTGGTCCATCCCGTAGAATTTTTCGCTAAAAGTCGCGGCATCTCTGTAAGCTCTCGAAAACTGTTGATTCGGGAATGATAGGTTGTAATCGCATGCCGGATATTTGTCCTGGTTCAACATCGCGTACATGTTCTTGATATCGCAATGATCGCAAATTGATGTATTAGCTAATTGATTACAGCTTCGATTAGTTTGAAATCCAACTACGATGTACCTAGGTTTTTCTGATGCCGTCTTTACGCTAAGTCGCCAGCTAAATGTCGCGGATTGAGGAACCGCTATAGTATCGCAAAAATGGGCTCGATAGGCTACTGGTACCGTTGTCTTCGCTTCGATCACTTGATACAGCTGCATTCTTTCCATATCAGACGCAGTAACGTGAGGCATAAACCATGAAATTTTACTAAGGTTGACTTTACCCGTCGCCGCTAAAGTAGCCGCATCGTCGGCACCGCGAGCTCTAAAGATAGCGTCGTCGTCCGATTTGCGAACGAGCGTTAGAGTCTGCTTCATACCGTACACGACTTTATCGTAGTCCTCGCAGAATCCGAAAATGTGCTTCAGAGGCACTATGAAGCTGAATGTGCCCTTTGCATCCGGTTTCCGAATGAGATACGCTTGTCTTATCGCAAATCCTATGTTCTCGGCAATAACGGCAGTCGCCGCGGTGTCTTTAGTCCATAATTGGTTAAGTCCTTGTGCGAGAGCGAAGTCGTTAGGATATTTCAGCAAGCCCAGCATAGTTGTCGCTTGTCCGGGATGAAACACGGTTTCTATTTCTTGATTCGATAGGGAATAGGATATCTGGCTGAAGAGATGCATCAGTCCATTGTTAACTAATGCCGTAGCGTCTGCATTGACATATGCGGTATTATCCGCTTTAGTCAGTCTACCCTCGAAAAGCAGGTACGACTCAGAGGGGTGGCTGAACAAATCTTGAAGTTCGATATTTATACGAATTTCCCCAGCTGTGTTTAGATTCGTTCCAGACACCGGCTCATAGTCGTGAACTTCGTATTTCTCAATTCCCTCATCTATGATAGTATTTTCAGTAAATCTTAGAATATCTGACTGCATTTTTTAATACGGTAAGATATTTTTTTAAGCCCATTTCATTCCAGATCCGCGCGTCAAATCTCGGATCGATATAGCGCCGCCAGTACCGGACAGTAAATTATTTATATTCATCGAAGGGTGAGGAATTATTAAATTCTGTAACGTTTTCTCACTCTTTTGACTAAGCGTCGTGTTTCTGTGGGAAGGTTCCAAAATTTTTGCGGCTGCTTTATCAACCATTCGCTTTCCCGCATGAATAGCGAGGGTCTTTCCAGCATCTATAGCCTTTTTACCAATCTCCGTTGCAGCCTCTTTTCCCGCACTTAACGCGGTTGCTGCTACCTGTCTTGCAACGTTTGAGGTTAACATTCTTTTGAAAAATCCAGACATCGTGTCAAATATCCCTGCGCCTCCTACGACGTATCTTTTAGTAAATCTTCTCTTCGTTACGATAATCATTTTATAATTGCATCATTAAATTTTTATAGTACAACTCATTTATCGCATTTTGTCGACGTAACTCGTCACCGATCCCAACTATCTCGTTTCTTAAGCCAGTATTTCCCGCTCTGAAGCTAGCCATTCGTAGTGCTAACATTTCCACTAGCGCATCAGGGTCTTGCGGGAGAACTACAACCCCCTCACCTGTTGGAGCCCGCATCGGCTTAATGATTTCATTATACTTTGAGCCTCTAGACGCTCTAGGCTTTTTAGGATTTTTCTGCGTAAACATAGCACCCGTCGAAACAAGAATTTCCTCATACTCATCCAGATCGTTTTGAGTGTATATCGTCTTATCTGGTTTCTTCCTCGTCATCAATTCCACAGCCCTGGAGTCCCCTTGTATGTGTTATTACCCACCGTTACATCATCTCCTTCGATCGAGATTGGGCTGTTCCCGATGAAAAACCCATCATCTTTTGAGCGTATTCCAAAGGTTGTATCCGTCTCCTTCTTATCCGAGGCATATTCTTTTAAATATTTTGTAGCGATATCGCCTAATTCTAAAATTCTAATATCTGAAACGGGATCATCCTCGAACGCTTTTATCGACGGATACTGCGGGAATTGAATCGCTTTCAACGACGTCGTTATCGATGTCGGTAAAGCACGAAGCGCTTCGGCTGTTAACTTAGAGTTCTCTTTTATCGTACCTAACTCTTTAGATATTCCAGACTGCGAGTCGATTATCGGTTTGTACGCTTTTGTTAATTCCCGCTGAAGAGATATGTCTCCTAATTTCTCGGATAACGAATCTTGTCTAATTTTTTGCTTCAGCTTGAGAAAATTCTCAACTATTAAGTCACGTTTGGCTGGGTCCTCAATTTTTAGAAACGACATTTTTAAGTTGGAAACATAATATTTAAACCTAAATAAACGTTCGTTTTGTATTCAATCCGTTTTACCAAAACGTTTCGTCGCTTCATCTACGTTGATAGTGGTTTTACTTCTAACCTCTTCCTTCATCTGATTAAATTTCTCGAACTCGCTTAGAATAACGGAATATTCCGAGTCCGAGATGTTATTATCATCTAGGGCTTTTGAAACAAGGTAGTTGATCGAATTGAGTTTCCCTTCGGCTATAGTCCTGATCTTTGCATGTTTTTCTTGCCGGAGCGATAATATTCGGCGGACCTGGGTAGATACCAGAGATAGTGCTCCGGCTCCGGCGGATAAAGATACCACGATGGCAGCGGCGGGTGCAGCAACGACGGTACTTAGAAAAGATACGCCTATTACGCCGAACCCTGAAGATGTAAGGATCAACAACCCTCCCAGCGCTTCGACTACTTTAACACTCTTTTGATATTTTTTACAGATTACGTCTCTCTTTTCTCGTTCTCATAAGATTTCCTGTTGAATTTCAGATATTTTCTGAAGACGATAGGAGTCTGCTTTGTTCGATTCCATTTTATAATACCGAAGACTTTTTTAAAATGGAATTCAATTTTGTTCGTAATTCACATAACATAACGAGTCTCCTTCGTTTACGACGACCGTTCCGAGGTCGTTAAAATTCTTAATATCTAGTAAAATATCTTCCGCGAACCCAGTAACGGTATCGCTTACCAGGCGGCAACCCGCTTCTATAAATTCTGGATGGAGTGAAATTTTACACGATCCTTTCGTCATTCGAACACCTAAGCCTAATGGTAAAACTACATTTTCTTGCGGTTGAATAGTTTTCTCTTCTTGAGCAAAAAACTCCCATGGTAGACCGCCCATTTGTCTTTGTGGTCTATATTTAACATCCCACATACCTTCACACGCCTGCCACCTGACGGAGCTCGGTTGAGTCCTTTTTTCTGGGACATATTTAGGTTTCGTCCACCCCATTTTATGAATCGGAAATAGAGACATTTTATATACGATATATTTTTTTAAAGCAACAATCCGAGAAGCGGAATGTTTTTAAACGGTGAATCTGGTCCTAGTAGAAGTCCTTCCCCATCTACGAACGCATTACCTCTCTTCAGATACAGGCCTTCTCCCACACCGTTTAATCCAGATCCTTGATATGGCTTCAAATATAAGCCCTCCCCTTGGTGCACTATCTTATAGTTTTTACCTCTAGTATTGAGATACATAGCCCCACCTGAAACTTTATCGATGACTTTAGAACCAGCCGCTGCGCCTATTCCAGTTAATGCACCCGTTGCTAAGCTCGGTAATACGCTAGATAGTATGAATTTACCCGCAGTTGCTAGAAACGGTAATATAGCGCCTATAAACCCTCCTTCGACTTTAGCGTTATATATTAATTGGGTTTTACTCATTTTTAGAGTCACACCTTTCCCATCCTGATACGCTTTGGTTAATTTATTGATCTGTGCTTGGGTAAGAGCTAACACGTGCTCGCCGTCTAAATCGTTGTGGCTTAGTTTGATGCTTACGCCGGTTCCCGCTTGTAGCGATATTTTAAATTTATCTTTTTGTCCTTCTGAAACATTGACTTTGACGTTCGCGTATCGACTCATTTTATATAAAACTAGAAAAACTTTAAGCTTCTCTAATATGAAACCGTATCGATAATTCCTCACCTCGCAGATTAATTAGTTTACCATTCTGATCGACGAGAGTCGTCTCCATTGACGAAATAGTGGATAGGGTGATTGGAAGATATATCAAATTTCTAGGCGTTTCGACAATCTTATAACCGGGCCCTACATTCGGGAAGAAGGAATAAATGATATTATTCGTAGTTCCGTTGGTATAAGACGCTCCGACGATATCGCTAGTAACCCTCAGATTAGTAATACTCATTATGTCTACTATATTCTCCGATTCTTGGTACCCCGCTGAATAACGTCGGCTATTAAAACCGAGGACTTTCCCGATAGAATTCAACCCCCCAAAATCAACAAGGTAATCTTTCGCTATATGTAAAACAGTTTTCAACGTATTACTGTTTGCGTCTATCTTAATATCGTATGCGTTGTTAACCATATCGTAATGCTCCTTTTCTTTCATGCTTCTCTGCACGTATTCGTTAATATCGGTAATTTCATAACAGCCTTCGGGGATGTGTATAGTAACCCACATAGTCCCACCATTCGGCGAATATGAAAAGCTGTTGTTAGTCGCGTCGATATTCGGAAAGGAAAAATATGATTCTAGGTTGACTAAAGACATCTCATACCTTTTATCTCTATCGAACTGTATCAGCGGATTGAACCGCGTTCTTATTCTCGAAGTCTTCTCGCTTAATAATATGTAAAACGATGTCTTTGGTTCCGTGTTACGCGCGATCCTTTCGGTATTGTCCGCAATCTTTTGTAGATTCGATTCCATTTTTAAAATAGCGAAAGATTTATTTATAGCGGAATGTAGAATTCATCGAAGCCGCATCTATACTTGCCGTTATTTTTATTACTAATGTGGTCTATTACTACAAATCCATGACGTTGCTTCCAGGCTCTTTGACATAGTTTCTTAAACTCATCCTTAGGCATGTCCGTACTCGCGTGATCGCCGTATATATGATTAATATTATTCTGGTCTTGCGGAAACAAACAGATAAAGTTTGCATTCTCTCTAATCGTCTGTCGCGGCAATTTAAAATAATTTTGGGCTAGATATATGCTGTCAACATTGCTATGCCTTCCTCGGATGTAGTAGGCCTCGCATAAATTCTGCTTTTCTAGCTGAAGGTCATCGAATATCATTAGGTGGTTCTTCTCCGGATCCAAGTCTCTCGGGTCTGGTACGTCTTCGGCCGATTCAAAGAACTTGGAAGATATATCGGATTTCTCATTCAGGTGTTTAGCCATTTCCTCAACTACAACTGCTGGTGAAAGATTTTGTCCTTTGATCTCGTCTTGGTAATCGAATAACTCGACTATGAATTCTTTAGGCAGCTTTTCTTCAAATACTTTTTCAGAATTTTATACTCTGGTTGAAAGAGAGACCGACCGAATATTTGTAGATTGTTGTAATCTAACCACCCAGGTCTTAGAAGTAAGTTCAACAGTAATGTAGTCTTACCACAACCAGACTTTCCTACGATTAATCCCCTTATGCTTTTCGGTAAAAGAGGATTATTGAATGTCTTAGATAGCGCGCCGTTCCACGAAAAATTTACGACTTCCATTTTAAATATATCTAGTTGTATTTAAAATGTATTGCGTAAAGTGTAAAAATCATACTAAAACTAGAAATGCACAGACCGTTATAACGAAGAATGGGAGGTCGATGCTCAGAGGCACGTGCGATGTTTGTGGAAAAATAAAGACGCAGTTCGTGAAAGCGGCACAAGGTGGAGATCTAGTTGGATCTCTAAATTCAGTAACCAGCGGTATTAAGTTGCCATGGGCTAAATTCCAGGGTGAGATGCATTTACCAGGCCATCAGTTTACAGGACCAGGAACTAGACTAGATTTGCGGTTGAATCCTGATGGAACTCCAAAAGAGTGGTCTAAACCCGTTGATAGGGTTGATAACGCCGCGTATATTCATGATTTAGCTTACGATCAGCACACTGATACGGCTTCTAGGAATGTCGCTGATAGAGCGATGATTAATGATTTGAATAATATTCCTAATCCTAGCTTGCAGGGAACGAATAGAGAGGAGCATAGTCAAGCCTATTTTATATACTAAAGCGAGTCTCGGGTTAGGTTTAAAAAAGCCTAAAATTACAACCGGACCCGAAATGGACCGACGAGCTCGCGGATGAATTACATAAACCAGTAGTAAGGCAATTTAGAAAACGGAAGGTGTATGTTAGTGGGATAGATGAGATATGGGCGGCTGATTTAGTAGATATGCAAGCATTCGCTAAAGATAACGATGGCGTGAAATACCTGTTAACCGTTATAGATGTCTTTTCTAAGTATGGGTGGATCGTGCCATTGAACGATAAGAGTGGGAAATCTACAGCAAGCGGCTTCTTGAAGATACTCGAGAGCGGACGAAAGCCTGTTAAATTATGGGTTGACAAGGGGAAAGAGTTTTATAACAAAGACGTTAAGAATTTGGTTGGGTTATATTCTACCGAGAACGAAGAGAAATCTTGCGTAGTCGAGAGGTGGAACAGGACGATGAAAGATAAAATGTTTAAGTACTTTACAGCTAATTCAACGAGAAGATATATCGACGTTTTAGACGGAATGGTTAGTAATTACAACAATACAAGACATTCTTCCATCAAAATGACTCCCGTTAAGGCTAGTATGAAAACGAATGAAAAGACTGTATTTATGAATTTATACGGCGGAGAGGTCTCACAGCCTATTACGCCTAGATTCTCGATCGGAGATAAAGTCAGGATAACTAAGAAGAAGAATATCTTTTCGAAAGGATATCTCCCTAGATGGACGGAGGAAGTTTTTATAGTATCCCAGGTTCAATACACAGATCCACCAACTTATAAGATTACCGATTCTAATGGTGAGGAGATACAAGGCTCATTCTATGAACAGGAGCTACAGAAGACGACTCAAGAAATATTTAGAATAGAAAAGATTATCAGGTCGCGTGGGAAGAAATCTTTCGTTAAATGGGTGGGGTATAATGAGTCCTTCAACTCGTGGGTAGATAACGAAGCACTGATGACGTTGTGAAACGACTATTCAGAAATGCTATTACGAAAAAATGAAGATCATTTTCGATTTAAGGAAAATAATATTCGTATAATAAAAGGAGACACTATGGCAATCACATGGAAAAACTTTGATATAAATAATGTTATTTTCGAAGACGTTACAAAAATCACTACTCCCGCTGAAATTAAATTTCAACGCATATTTCTAAAGTACAAATACGACGATGGGACAATCGATAAAATATCTATAAAAACTCCTCCGCTGTATTCTTCTGGAATTCAAGAAAACCGATCTTCACAAACGGGTCTGTTAGACTCGTATTCTTTACCATTAACCATGTACGATAGAATGGTACCGGTAGGTGAAACCGAAGACGAAGCGAAAACGATTGAAATTTTTGACTCGTGTTTAAAACTAGTAAAAAAACATCTTAAAAAATCCGATGTGAAAGACGCGGTTAATAAATACAAAATGGATGCGGATGTTGACCAAATGGATATTTTTTACAGAAAGAAAGATAAAGGTAAAATCCTTTCCGATATACCGCCTACTCTATATCCGAGACTTTTAACTGCCTATGAAAAATCAAGAAATCCAGATGTACCGCCTAAGATAATCACAGGATTTTACGATTTAAACGATGAACCGATCGATCCTGAAACTCTCAAAAATACGCGTTGTAAAGTCGTTTGCGATATTCGCATCGATAATATCTATATCGGTGCTAAGCCGTCTATTCAGGTAAAGGTAAACGACGTTATAGTCATCGATCGTTTCACTAGACAAAGGCGTCTTTTCCACACACAAGAATAAGATGATTCAGATGAATCGTGATAGAAACAACTGGTTATTCCCAGCTAGCGTAATCATCCTAGGACTCATCACCGATACTAAGGTGATTTCCTATCGCGATGACTCATAGGCGCGTGATCGATACCGCGGGGATTTCCAATAGTATCGATGACGTCACATGGTGGTGACGTTATGAACCTGGTTATTGGTTGTTTACCCATATCTATAGGTTTGCGTATGGCGGGTTGAAACTATTGGCATTTTACCTGGTTATTGGTTGATTTTATTTTACCCGTGTCTATAGGTTTGTGCATGGCGTGGATTTTTTAACCATAGCAAAGGTTAAAAACTGTTTTTGAACCTACTAGGTGGCGATTTGAACCTAGGATTGGTCAAAATCGCCAGATAGCGCGGTTCTGTACTACTCACATCCTCTTACTATCCACTGGGACGGCAAGATCATGCCAGATTTTACAGGAAATGGACGAGGGTGCATTTATTGCCTTCCAATAATGGTATCTGATAAGTAAGTGAACAAGCTATTGGCCATCCCTAGACTCCAGTCCTGGACTGCTGCCATGAGGGCAGATGCGTGTTTTGGCCGAGATCAGAAGTTGAGGTTTTGAAGACAGAATCGTGGTAATGTGCTTCGACACAACGGCGAGTAGCACGGGTCGGGTTGCAAGGGCGGCGTATATATGCATAAATCTGGAAACGGAATTAAGGATTATTAGGAGTGGACCTCTTGAACCTTGCCTGTCGACATCATGTTTCTGAAATTGTTCTAGATGATATGTTTTCACTGCAACATTCTGCAAGGTCTCCAAAATTTAAACTCTTCATTCATTTCCGTGACTTCTGGCCCGTAACTCGATAAGGCCTTCAAGTATGGCACATCGATGGAGGACAAAGACGCAGCACAGTGTGTCAAAGAAATGCGAGAAAATGTCATCACCTTCGCCCTTCAGCAACTGAATGCTGAACATCACAAAGACGACTATGAAGAGCTACTAGAACTAACAGTCATTTTCCTTGGAGGAATTTTACCGAAAAGGAATAAAGTTCAGTTACCCAGAGGTATTTAACCACGCGCGTGAGATGGCGCGTCACCACAACCTACGTAAACTAGGCCTGGTTCATATGTTAGCCTACGTCACTGAATAAAGCCATAAGGAACGATCTTCAATTCTTGGAGGCAATCAATATTTACCCAGAAAAGGAAATCTCACAGATCGTCATAACAGCATTTCCCCGACACCTTTGGTATTTGTCGGACACTTTGGTTGCCCTCAGCCTTTTTGACGATTGTGTCACCGTCGACGAAAAACAGCGCATGGCCTACAGCATGCGCAACAATCAGGGACCCATCCAACGAACCCACAGAGACTTCCTCCCATACATTACACCCCTACAAAAGCACAACCCCATTTTTTCACTACTTCTACCACCAAACTTTTCCAGATCCTTGGATTGGATTATTGGATGACGCTTTTCTTGATCAAGACCGGAAACAGTATGAGTCAGAACAATCATACAGTGAGGGAAAATATACCATATTCGTCCTAAGAGTGACGAACGATATGGAGGAGAAAGGAGTGGTTGTAATGCAGTCCTTCAATGAAACCCTGGTTCAAAATGGAAAAAGTAGCAATTTTGTTCTTTAAATGTTCGAGTACCATCCAAACAAATTCCAAAAAGCACGAAAGGGAATAAATAAATGACAAATAACTCAAGGTCCTTCGTGTGTTTTTGCCTATTTTTTATGTTCAAATATTTAAATTGTTTGGTTCTTTGAAAATTACAACGTATCACATTGTTTTCTAAGTGATAATTCTTCCGGGACTTTGCGCAAGGTCTAAATCTATTACGATTTGCACATAATTTGCAAATGTTGATGTTTCTCAAGGTGAAACACAAAAACAACCTGTCCGATATTAATTTTGAAACTTCAAATTTAAGACAAACCGTAATCTAGATGATACACTACTAGCGATCTTCAATTACAAACCCTTTTTATCCTGATAGAATTGTTCGTTTTGATAATAGTCGTCGAGAATTCGAGCCAGACCGAAGTCAGCAATCTTAGTCGTTTTTCTATCTCCCACTAAGACGTTCGCAGCTCTGAGGTCACGATGGACAAATCTCTTGTTCTCCAAGTAGCACATGCCCTCAGATACCTACACTCAGTTTATGATGCCAATTTTGTGTAATAAAATATGCATTGAAAATAAAATGTGATGATGATGATGATGATGATGATGATGATGATGATGATGATGGCGACGACAGCCATAATATTGACCATAACAACGACGAAGATAAAGAAAGCAGAAAAACCAAGACGATGTTGAAGAGGCAGACGAAGAAGTAGGAAGGAAGAAAGGCAGAAAGAAGAGGAGGGGGAAAACAAAAGATAACAACAATATTACGAAAAATAACCGAACTTTTCATTAGAAAAAGAACGAAATCTTTCCTTAGTCACAAGTTAATTTACATAAGTGGTTTCAACCGGAGTTCCCCTGAACTCCAGGGTTGGGCGGGCGTTGGACAGGTTCAGAGGTTCCGCCGCAGTTCGAAATAAAATTTAAAAAGCACTAACTGAATTAACAAAATGATTAGCAATGGGCAGAATTCTTCATCACTTTCAGTCATACTTGCTTGACCCGATCCAATTTTAAAATAAATTACATTATTACGTGAAGGTATTGTTGTATTTTACATGTCGTTATACCGGTACTACATACATTCCTTTATGAATGAGTCTACTCATGACTTATAATTTGGAAGCGACATGCATCCAATAGGAATCTAGATAGTTTCCAAAATTAATGTCATTCAGACAAAGTACCAGAGACTTTTACCAACGGTCTCAATAATTATTTTCCATCAGTTGAGCAGTAGGCCTACGACTGGGTTAGAAAACCATTTGCAGGAATTAATTCTTATTTGTGTCAGTTCACCTTGAAAGAAAAGAACTCGCTGAAATCGCGACTGATGGAACGCTCAGATTGAGGCATGCAGAGTTGGACCTGAACTCGTTTTGGATATTGTTCGAAAAGGAATATCCATCTATTGCTCAGAAAGATTTGCGAATTCTGATGCAGCTTTGGACTACCTATCTGTGCGAATTCGGATTTTCTGCCATGACTACCATAAAACACAAAAAGCGAGAACGACTTTTGTCTGTTGAGCAGGAATTATTACGATTGTGTCTCTCTACAATTCGTTCGTAAATTAAACTATTACGCCGAAGCCACCAGGCACAAATTTTGCACTAAACTTCATGAGAGTTACTTGTAGCACAGCGTTTCTATAACACTCTTCCAGAATATTTTAATACTCCTTCCATCTGTCGGAAATAGTTGATGGCGAAATACAATAAAAATGGCCACTAACTTTGTTTTTGTGCACTACACTTGAGTGCAAAAGTAGGCCCTATCTATTTGTGATAGATAGCCTGATATTATATCCTCCACCAGAAATGCAAATAACTGATATTCAAAGTTAAAATTCTAAAATCCAAATATTATAGACTAGGCATGGAATCTCAAAATGACATTGTTAGAAGCAAATCATGTAACAATTTGCTACTCGGTGTTTCTAGACTAATTTGCCCTGCTGAAAACGAAAATCGCGGGTAGCAAGCTGGATTTTTGGCGGTTCCATGAGAAAACAAGATGGCGGCCAAAATGTCGGCCCGTATCTTTATTTGACTATAAGTAAAGTTATATATGTGATGGAAACGTGATTTTAGAGTCTAAATTAACATTTCCGGGGTCAAGGAATGCGATGGAACTAAAGACACACATTTAGCACTGCCAGAAAACAAAATGTCGGACAAAATGGCCGACCAGTATCTTCAAATGGCTATAAGTAAAGCCATGTATGTGATGGAAACATAATGTTAGAGTCTAAATTAACATTTTCAGGGTCAAGCAATGCGATGGAACTAAAGACACATATGTAGCGCTGCCAGAAAGCAAAATGGCGGACAAATATCTTCAAAAGGCTATAAAACAAAATGGCGGAAAAATGGCGGCCAGTCTGAAGTAGTGTTTTACTTGGTCAAAAACTTAAACCAGTTTTCCCTAAAAATAGATTACTTAAATATAGACACACGATAGCTGCCTCATGATACCTGAATCCAATGGAGATACAGTAAAAGCAGAGCTACAATACGTAGCAAAATGGGCAGCAAACTGTAACCTAAAACTAAACTCCAATGAGACGTATGAAATAAGAAGGGCGAGGGGGCGGGTTGACTTGCCTGCAGCAACTCCTGGTGTGACAAGAGTAAACAGCCTAAATGTCCTGGCAGTCCAGATTTCTGAGACCCTTAGTTTTGAGCAGCATATGAACAGATTATGCAGTAAGGCAAAGCAATCTCTATATGCATTACGCATTATGTCAACACATGGCCTGTCTGGAGTTAAACTCCATGATGTGGTACGAGCCACAACGGTTGCCCGACTGCTGTATGCTGCACCGGCGTGGTGGGGATTTTCAGGGCAACAGGATAGAAATAGACTTCAATCGGCAATGAACAAGCTGATTCGACTGGGATATCTCCCCAGTGATAACCCGACATATGATTACTTGTGCAACCAGCTGACTCCCGCCTTTTTCTGATGTTTTGAGTAAATCGGGACATGTTTTGCGGGGATAATTACCCCCCATAAGGAACACTGGATATAGGCCTACGTTGCGGCCAAGAACTCACATAGTCTCACAATAAGACATTACCTAAGGCTGATGGTCTAATGAGAAAGACTTTTTTATTAGAATGCTGTATAATTATGGTCTTTAATATTAATATTAATTGTCTGACATGTATGTAAGTGCGTTATGTCAGCAGGTCAAATAAAGAATATACTTACTTACTTACTTATAGAATACCTAGGAAATAACATTCTAAATATAGTGTTGACTTTAATGCAGGTTAACCGTCATTATTTACATGAAATTTTTAATATCCTGTGATTGCAGTTTAACCATTTTATACATTACGTATGCAACATTCGTGTTTCATGACTTGACTTATATAGACTATAGAGCTATTTAATCATTGCTACATTATTTCAAGCATTGTTGTAGTCAATGCAATTAATTGCACATAAGTGCACATGGCAAGTTCGCACTTCGACACCTGCAGCGCTGGGTGCTACACTTATCTACTTTGCATGATTTACAGTAGACAAAGTCTAGACAAAACTGTGGCACAGAACCAATTGTAGACCACACTGGTACGAGAACACCCTCTTCATGCATATTACATCCTGATGAGGCTGGTGTCGGAGCATCAATGTATGAAGGATAGGCCTTTTCCCAAATGACAGTTTAATATGCTGCCTGATGGTGTCACTGCATGGTAGAAGAGAATCAGTCTTTTTGGTTTTCCCGAACATAACATATCGTTCCGCATTGCATGTCTTGACCCTATCATTTGTTTTATACAATCGTACCAAAAAATCCTCTGCATTTGCCATAGCATTTTCTGATAGGTAATGTTCCCCAAAGTCGAACTTTCCAAGAAGGTTTTCCATGCATTCTTTTTGCTGATCCCTGCTAAATATGATGTCACATCGCATCCAGTTATGGCATGAAAAGCCTATATATTCGTCCTTAGTTGGTCCTCCATACTTAGAGCAATTGTGTGAATTGGAATGAACTTCCGCTCTGCTGATGTTCCTGCCATCATCCACACCTCATCACAGCAGAATCACGTCAGTATCTCATGCACAAATGACCAAGGTTTTTAGGTTTGTTTGCGAAGCATGCACAATTATTCTGGTATCAGCTTCTTCGTGTGTTGCTGCTAGGGTAGACACATCAGAACCGGCAGTGGACAATACCTTATCTTCTTCCACGAAACCACCAGCAACAACCACATCTAGATCGCCATTGTGTGGCTGTTGAGAGCTGAATGGGTAGGAATGCAGCTAGATCAGCCTTGTTTTCAAGCATGGCAGGAAAATTCTGCCAATTTTCCGGCAACAATGCCGCACTCTGTACAGCGACGGATTGCTCGTAATATCTTACACCGTTTCTGTCTGGTTCCACTTTTTACTGACAGTGCCCAGTATCCATCGAAGACAATATCGCCCCTATTGTAGCCAATCGAAAGTTTCTTCACATGTGTAACCACCGTATCTTTCCTTCTCGTAAGTTTACCTATTGCTTGTCCATCAATAATTAAATGTGATGCCTCTGTTAGAGAAATGTTTTCATTTTCTGGCAGTGCTACATATGCGTCTTTAGTTCCTTCGTGCATGCATTCATTGACCCAGAAAATGCTAATTTAGACTCTAAAATCATGTTTCCATCACATACATGGCTTTACTTATAGCCATTTGAAGATATTGGCCGCCATTTTGTCCGACATTTTGTTTTATGGCAGTGCTATATATGTGTCTTTAGTTCCATCGCATTCCTTGACCCCGGAAATGTTAATTTAGACTCTAAGATCACGTTTCCATCACATATATAACTTTACTTATAGCCAAATAAAGATACGGGCCGCCATTTTGGCCGCCATCTTGTTTTCTAATAGAACCGCCAAAACTCCAGCTTGCTACCCGCGGGTTTCGTTTTCAGCAGGGTCAAATTAGTCTAAAAACACCGAGTAGCAAATTGTTACATGATTTGCTTCTAACAGTCATTTCTAGAGCCTTTTTAAAATTCAAAGCCTAGACTATTATGCCAAATTTAAAAGTTACAACTAGGCCTACATTTATCTCTTGCAATATATACTGGATGGGTAAAGCGCACTGGGTTCCGTGAGCCAATGAGTGCTTTGTGCAAGGTTCCGTCGCTACAAAAAGGTTGAAAACCACTATCTTACCTTAGGAATCCAGTGAAGGAGAGGCGAGGAGCGTCTTTGGAGCGGTATCGACTGTCAGTTCAACGACCAATCAGACAGTTGCTTAGGCACTACAAATTTTTGTCATGCACAGACCTGCTATCTAGGAGGAGCGATGGATGGTACAGTCTTCATCCGCTCTTTCATCCTATATGCAGCGCGGTTCAGGAACTTTAAACCAGCTGTCGATCCTGGATATGAATCTATCGCTCAATGTGAGTTTTGGGGGCCAACTGACGTTGATTTTTCTTTTATTCTGAATGAATTTTACAACAACAATTATTAAGCTAACGAAGCCAGCCGGTTGGTTAGGCATAAAGTGTTAATATTACGAGTGGTATTTTTTATCTTACCTCACCTTACTTTACATCGCCGTCAAATGAATGTACAGCCTAACCTGAACTGCCATGTACATCAGGTCCTTGAATTTGATCTTGTGAGCAGTATCTCCTCGGAGTAGAGTGAGTAGGGCTCCCTTAGACATCCTCTCGGTGATGATGTAGATCATACCATTGTCTTCCGAGATCCCCAGAAGCGAAACCAACTTCGGATGACGCAGTTTGTGCATCGTCTCAGCTTCCTTCTTGAATTCCTCGATCGTCATTGGACCTCCAGCCTTCAAGGATTTCACGGCCACCTGTGTTTTTTTATGTAGCGTACCTGAAACGATTCATTTATTCATATGCTTATATAATTATTTAATACACTTATGCATTACACGTGAAAAGTCAGTAATTACTTAAAAGTTTAATTCGAATCTTCTTATCGCAAGTAGAGTAACTTACCTTCTCGTCTATGATTCATAAGTCTGGACTAGTTCCTTTCAAAGCATAGGCCTAAATTGCCTAATTACTCCGAACAAGTTGTTCGCCAATAGAATGAAGTGAGCATTTCCAAGGACGTAGCCAGACTTAAATTCAAGAGGAGGCAACTCCGGGAAACATCCAGGTATAGTACTGCTGCGGAGGTATAACCCTCAGGAAAATGTTTGAAATCTAAAAAACCAAGAATGCCGCCTCTTACCTCTATGTGGCTACGCCTATGAACATTTCATGATGACAAAGTAAAGTGTAAATGTATTAACTTTTTGTGTGAGTTTTGTCTCCGTCACAAGGCAGTATACTTTGGCATATGCAGAGCTGGAATTAAACGGGAAGTTTTGCGATGCACTGACCCCGTGTCCAACATCATAGGATTCGTACAGTACCGGCTTCAGGGCCGTTATTCCAATGCAGGACATGAGGGCCTACAGTAAGCACAGACATAAGAGTTTACCGTACCTTACTTTAACTACATGTTACTTACCTTTCCTTACCTTACTTTGCCACCAAGAAGCAAGGTAAAGCGCCAGTTTTCTTTGGGACATGACAGCTTCAGTTTACTTTTAGATATCTATATCCTTTATATGCTAAGGTATGGTAATATGATAATATTTTTCGTGGCGTGGTCGGTAGCTAGTGTCTAAAATCATGCTTTGTACCAGTCTTTTTATTTATGTAAGATTAAATTAGATTTTATTAAATTAGATTTTATTGAAATACATTAAAATTCGGGATTTATAAGTAGGCTACTACCAGCGCATACGGTGCCGAAGTTCCCGCATCCAAGTTGCGCTCCAAGTTTCAAGTCTGAAAACTTGACAGTTAGATCTTGGAATGGTATATCATGAGGAAGCGGCTTTTCCGACTTATATCGAAGACCAGGTTTCTCTGAAATTGACAATCATATTATGTTCTGTTTGAAACAATGCGGTTAAGATAGACACTCTGAAATGCTTCACTGGATGAGACTTATTCCAATGCTTGGATCCTACGTGCGTGCGTGAGCCTTTTAGTCGGGTATTTCTCAGCTATTCGAACGTCACATTTTTTATGTAATCAAGCGTGTTGAGGTAATACACTTGATTATATAAAACAAGTGATCTTTCTGTAATTACAACGATGAAGATGATGATGTTGATGATAAAGATAGCAGAAAGAGTAGAAGGAGAAACAAGTATGTTACCTTTTCGGTCTCGATGATGATGCTCAGGATGATCATGAGGACAATGATATTAACGCGGAATTTGAATAGAAACCAGTGTACTAACTTCTCAATATTAGTGATGATCATAACAACTATCATGAAGAGGGAGTCGGAGGAGAAACAAATGTCTGACCTTTTCAATCTTGATTACTATGACGATGAAGAGAATGATGAGAGGGATGACTGTGAATATGAATGAAACATGAAGCAGACGTATTCAGAAATTTTTGAAATTTTACAGTTTTCTAACCTAGCTTGGTAAAATAAGGAAATAAAGTTTCGCTATGACATAATTTTTGATTAGAACGCAGAAGAGGCGTTCATTTTATACTATCAGACATTTCACGATACAAAGTCTCACCCGAAACAGAGTCCCCTCTATTTTCAGTTGATTTCCTATATAATTTTGAATAGGATTTAATATGCGCATTTTCTGAAATATATTACTTCTATGTTTATTAGTTGAAATGAACATGAAATAAATATAAAATAAAATAAGAAAACTATGAAATAAATGTTTTATGTAGTATTATGAAGCAATGTAATAACTCCTAGGATGCCTGGCGCGTTTATGTCATTAAAAAGTAGTCGAGAGATTACTCACACATTGTTATATAATTAAGAAAATGGCTCTGACTAGAAGTAGAAATTTTACTGGAGCTAGTTAGCGCTGGTTCCTGAAAAGATTCTGTGACCAGTTATTCCTTATGCCAGCTAGCACTAACAGTACTAGCTTCACGCTGATTTCTCGAGACCTACGGAACCACTGAAATTGTGTTGCATATTGGTCGTTCAATTTTTATTAGCGTAAGACGGATCAGCTCTGCAAGGAGTCAAAAACAAATGCATGGGAATTACTATAACTGTTGTCACAGAATAGGTAAAGCGTAGCGCACTGGCTTCCTTATACGAGCTAACACTGGCTTCTATGCGATTCATGTTGCGGATTAGACCTACCTTTCAACTGGTATAAACTGATACGAGCTTGTGCTTATTTTCTGTGATTCTTTTGCAGTGATGGGCAATAGTTAACTAAAAAGTTGCTAACTTTTAGTTTAACTAATTTTTTTAGTTAAGGATGAAGTTTAACTAAAAAATTAGTTTAGTTAAAACCATAGTTTAACTAAAAAAAATTAGTTGCTAACTAAAAAGTTTAACTAAAAAAATCAGCAATATGCAACTATTTTTCCACAATAAACATTGAACACTGTCAACAAAAAACATTTTAACAGTGCATGGTTTTAGCATTAACAGCCTGTGTTTTCAAATTCATACACTACTTACAGTACGCCTGTAACTGTATGCCAGAACAGTACACATTGCATATAGTTTGAAGGTGAAATTGTCATTGACGCTTTGTATTATTACAGTTCACTTAACCTCTGTTATTGTGAAAATGTTTGTCGTAAAAAGTTGGAAAAAGTTTAACTACTTTTTTTAGTTTAGTTAACTAATTTCCAAAATCAGTTGCCAACTTTAGTTAAACTATTTTATTTTAGTTGGAAAATAGTTTTAGTTTAACTAAAAAAATTAGTTTAGTGCCCATCACTGTTCTTTTGATGCGGATTAGGCCTACCATTCATCCATTCATCTGGCATATTAGTTGCTTATTATTGTTAGTTTAGTTGGTGTCATGTTATTACCTAGAATAGGGAAGTCATGGCCAGTGATTGCAAATAAAGTGCTGGCTTCTGGCATTCATTGATGAAGATTATTTAATGGGTAAGCTGTTTACCCATAATTCTGTGAATTCACAGAATTATGGGTAAAAAGCTTACCCATTAAATAATCTCAGCTAAACCATACCTATTTAGTATCGAAAGACAAATATGAATTAAAGAAAAATAGAGCAATGTAGTCCATGAAGCCAGTACAGTCTTTAGATGAAGACAACTGAAACATTTGTAGAACTATGGAATTATTCGGCGTAGAATGAAATTTGCTCACGGAGTTAACAAAAGTTAGAGCAAAGTTGACTGGTTGACTATAAAGTGCAGACGAACAAAAAATAATTATGCCTAGCTCGTTTATTTCTGCATAGGCTTAGATGATCTCAACGAATTTAATATTAGTTAGTACATACTGGCTATAAGTTGCATTAACAAGTACTATACTTTGTGAAACAGTTCAAAATTAGTTTCATGGATAAGGCTGAATGTGAAGCGTTGCTAAATAACATTACCAAAAAGAATATCCAGCAGAATATTCTAAAGATGAGAAAAGTCGTCTACGAGAGAATCTGTTTAATAATTCATTCTGTATCGACAGCAGAGACTGGCGCTAAGAAAGGAGAACTCGAGTCATTGTTGACAATGAAGAGAAGAAACAATAGATTAGGTGGATACATTTTGGTCAGAATGCAACAATACACAAGATCAGCGAATGTGTTTTTGGGGGGTGGAATTGCACATGCCGCTAGAGGATTTCTTCGAAACTGCCCACGTTGTCAGGCGAATCCCTCAGCTAGCCACCGCCATCAACACAATGCATCCCATCAAGGTAACACACATCATGCTTCGCGGGGGATCGATTTCGTCGGGCGTCTGAAAGAAATAATTATTACTCACGGCAAAAAAGTACATAAGCTTAGATGTTGCTACAGAATTCGTGACCAAATGGGCTTGAATTTCACGTTGAAATAAAGTATCCCCGGGGGATAGTTTATTTTAACGGGGGATAAAATATTCTCTCCGGAAACTTTTGTTCAGAATGTAGTCTCCGGGAGGAGGGGGGAAAATTTATCTGAAACAGATCCCCGGGGAGAATCTGTTTCGAAATAGAGTCTCCAGGGAGAGACTTTTATGGGGGGTGGGGAATCTGTCACCGGGCACCGGCGCGCTATTTACCTTAATATAGAACAATGACTAAAAAGAATTTCAAAATCGGCAAGTGATTCAAAACTTTAGCACACCATTGTACATATCTGCACAGGATTGGAGAGACATTCGTCATCAGAATGACAGTGAAGGGTACATTCGCATCCTCTTTGTGAAGGGGTGGTTGCCCTCCTAAGCAGGCAGGGAACACTGTCCAATGACCCCTTGTCCAGGACCTTGGGACTCGTTCGTTGCGACTCCATGGCTGATGAGCAGGAAATGAGGTCATATCTTAAGTTCCACTGTGACTACAGGGACTCGAGAGCTACAACTTATTTACACCTAACTTTACCTTACGTTACCTTACCCCAAGAGGTCAGGTTAAACTCATGTGTGCTGTGGCGCGCGACAGTTTCTCCTATTGCCTTTGGCATGGCAATATTTTTCTAGTGTGGAAGTTGATCGCTAGAGTCTAATCAGTTTTAAGAGCATATCTGAGGCTAGATTATGCTGAACTAAATTTGATTATATTGAAATACATTGCAAATTAAAATTTCAGGTAGTACCAGCGTATACGGTGCCATAGTTTCCGGATCCAAGTTTATCTCCAAGCTTCAAGTCTGAAAACTTGACAACCAGTTCATTTATTGGAGTATCTGGAGGGAGCGACGTTTTCAACTTGCATCGAAGACCAGGCTCCTCTGAAATTTTCAATCATTTTTTCATGTTTAAAAACGCGATTAAGATAGACCGTTGCCTCATGACATGTTTCACTGGATGAGATTTGTTGAGACGCCAGTGGTTGAGTTATACTTGTGCGCGGAAGCCGCTAATGGGCACTTCCCCAGCTATCCTCTTTTCGTGACTTGGGAATTGTCCTTGATCATACCCTCTCCTTCACTGATCTAGTTAACCTTGTATCATGATCTTGTTTTTATCATCTACGCCTGCCCCGATCCATCCGCAAATCTCTTTCATTGCATGCTGTCACTAGTCCCCGGCGCCGCCGCCATCCGCCGCCGCCGCCATCCGCCGCTAAGCCCTCAAGTCGAAACCAGTCGTTAAGCCATCGACTGCTAGCGACTTCATTTACTTAATATTTTGCATGTTGTTTTAATCGCGGTTTCTAAGTTTCGATTTGACGAAGATATCAGCAGCAGGACGAGAGTAACACTTACAATACAATACAATATTCGTTTGTTGAGGAAAACAAGCGGACATGCCGCAACTTGGTACTTTACAAGAGAGTGTTTGCTCTATTAGTAAGAGTTCTTATAGAGAATACGGGGGATATAGTTGTTGTTGTCTTTTTTGGTAAAAGGAATTTGCATTGGTAAAGTGAATATGCATTCTATGACGAAGATGGTGTTGATGATTACCATGGGAGGAATAAGCAGGGTGAGAATTGTCGGGGTTGAGGTTCAACCCCTAGTCTTTCTTAGGACCCCACAGTTAAGTCTTCATTGCACACCCTATGGGGGTCATTTCCAACCCCCTCAGTTGTGCTGGTGTGTTTAGCATTATTTGATTCTGAAACCCTAACAAAGTGAAGAAATTTCTATGGTTTATCATGCATGCATTTTTGAGTTTTCTCAACAACAAAATTGATTTTGATTCGAGTTTGACTTGCGAAACTCCTAGCGTTGAAATCTGATGCTTTCACATTTTGCTGACATCAGTTTGCAAAATTGGAATAAAATATTCAACTCCACTCGGATCAAAGTATAACCCCCCAGTCTTTTTTCTACAATTGTCGCACTGGGAATAAGTGCCGAAGTACACGAATCTCGTTTTCAGCTACGGCCTGAAAGAGACACGCATCAGCAGTTTCGGCCAACTGGTTGGCCATTAGATCGGGTATTGCTATAAATACTCCTCACTTTATTCAATTTATCAAGCGCTCAATTTCATGAATTCAGATTAACTTTAAGTTTGACAGTCATTGATCTGTCCTCTGTCAGCATGCCCACATGGAGCGGAGCCCATATTCCCATATTGGACCCGTATAATTTTATAGTCTACATTGGTTCCATCCAATGCCCACGGAAATGGGCACCCCGTCAAAATAGCCCGGTCAAAATAGCCCGGTCAAAACAACCCCGTCAAAATCGCCCTGCGTCAAAATAGCCCCGTCAAAACAGCCCCGTCAAAATAGCCCCATAAAAACGCCAAAGGCAAGCAGTTCCACAACGGCTAATAAGTTGAATGTTACAAGAAATGTTTTGAATCGCAACAAAAGTATAAGCAATACTTCAAAGAGGTGGTTCTGACACATGATGACTAAATACAAATTAATTTGTTAATTGGAAATCTGATCAGTAATTGGTAAGATCAAAAGAGTACTTCGACGGTGTATCGAAGATAATAGCATGTGAAATAGGGAAGACCTTCTTCAAAGCGGTATTTGCCAAACTATTGAGAGGTCGTGACTAAATACAAATTAATTTCTTAATTGGAAATCGGTTCACCATTTGGTAAGATCAAACGAGTACATCGACGGGGTATCTGAATGTTCGCGTTTCGTAGAAAAACATTTAACATTCCATGCTTGTAGTCTGTTTTTTATAGTAGTATCTTTTATTAGTATCTTCTTATAAATGAATAAATGAATAAATACATTTTCACTTTGTTTTCTGTCGTTTAAGACGGGGCTGTTTTGACGGGGCTGTTTAGACGGGGCTATTTTGACGCTGGGCGATTTTGACAGGGCTGTTTTGACGGGGCTATTTTGACGGGGCTATTTTGACGGGTCACCACGGAAATGATGGCACGGTCAGTACTGTAAGCGGGAAATTGCATTATATTGTTAGGTAATCAGGAATGTCCAACAGACATAGCTGATTACCTGAGAAGTCGATAGCAAGTCGCTAAGTCAGTCGATAAGACTGAGCGACTTAGTCAGTCGATAAGCATGCGACTTAGTCGACTGAGTCGCTAAGTCAGTCGTTAACTCATGGTCCATGCTCTGATCTGCACTCGGATGGCCTTTGGCAATGCTGTGTACATTTCCCTTTCCTCCTCCAATATGCACAAACTGACGACTATTTATAACGCTGCTACTCGGCTTATAGGTGATATTTCTAAGTCTAACCACATTTCTGCCTTTACCCGTGATTCCCTCTACTGGCTCCCTGTCCAACAGCGAATTCAGTTTAAAACCTTCACCCTCATGCGCAAAACTGCCTCACTGGGTCTGCTCCGTCTTACCTATGAGTTTATGCACCCCGGTTTCTTCCTTGCCTTCGAGGGCTTCCTTGCGATCCTCGACCCGCGGCCTCATGGCTGCCCCCGTATGCGCTCTTCCACGGCACAATCCAGGAGCTTCGCCTACGCGGGCCCTCTGCTTGGAAATGTTTCCCCTTGTCTCTCCGCCAAGAGCTTCTTGTCCTCTCTCCTCTCCTGTTCCGTAGATGCCTGAAAACCTTCCTTTTTGCCGGTGCTGGCATTGATGAAGGTTGAGAGCGCCGCTGATCTGAGTGGCGCTATATAAGTGCTCAGTTACAATCATTCTAACGTCATTCGTTTAAAGTAGGCTAATCTTGATCTTTCTGTAACTATGATGATGATGATGATGATGATGACGCCATGTTCATGATGAAGATAATAGGAGTAGGAGGAGAAACAGGTGTGTCACCCCTTTAATCTTGATTGTGATGATGATAATCATGATGATGATCATACTGATGATGATCATAATGATGAAAAGGATCCTGTCGATAATGATGGCAAGAAGGAGAAATAGATGTGTTTAGCTTTAAATCTTGATGATAAGATGACGATAAATTAAATTGCTATCTGACTTTTTCGAGGACTTACAGAAATTCATTGAATTACACACATTTCTGACTTTATTCTATAAAATAATGAAATAAAGCTCCTAAGTCACATAAATGAACTCAGAGGAGGCGTCCATTTCCTACTTCTCAGATTTCTGAGTTACCAATGGGCGAATCCAAAGGTCCATGGACACGGGATCAGTGCATCGTAGGACTGGATGGTAATTTCCCAGCGTACACCGTTACCAAATTCTACTACCGGTACTTCTTAACAGAGACAAGCGTGTACGACCGATTTGTCAAGAGGCGTTACACAGGATCAGCTCATGGAGCTCGAATCCGCAATCGTTAGAATACAGACCATAGGTTGGATTGAGGCGGTGGATTGATGACCTCTGCCACAATATATTACCTCGGTATGGCCGTTATTATTCATGAGTTTTTACCTACCTGTGTAGTATTCGATGAGTTCCATTATGTCGCTGAAGGGTTTGACGTTTGAGTCAGCATCGATATAGCACACACCCTTGTCGTCAACTTTGACCATATAATGTGTGATCTCCAGATCATATAATTCATTCTCGCAACGAAGTGAAAGAGCGTAGCCACCTGGTTCTGAAAATATAAGATAAAAATAACACAAAACATGTCATAACAAAGCACAACAACACAACATAATGTAGCAAAGCAAGACATAAAATAACATACCATAGCAGAGCACTTTGCTACTGCCACCCTTATTCATTCTTTTGTCACAGCTCGGCTTGATTACTGCTGCCTGATTTATACTGGCTTACTGGCCTGGCGGTTTGGGTGCTTGGATCGTATTTGCGCAATGCTGCTCGCCTTGTTGGGCGGATTCATATATTCGGTCATGTGTCTGGCTTTATGCGTGACGTTCTCCACTGGCTTCCTTTCCAGCAGTGGATCATGTATGGGATAGCTGTCCTGGTGTGGCGATGGCTGTTGGGTCTCTCCCCGGCCTACTTGCGAGAGGTCTGTAGCCCTGCCCTAAGAGCCCGGGCCGCCACTCCCTTCGCTCGCAGATGAGCGGGGTGTGCTTCTTGTTCCTTTAGCCCGTACTTCCACTAGACAGAACCATGTCTTTTCTGTGGTTGGCCCTTCGGGTTATAACGGATTCGCCTTAGCCATCTACCTGCTTTCCAGGATCCATTCTGACACCTTCTATTCTAATCTTAAGACCAGTGCTTTTTTCTGGAAGAAAGGGTTCCGGAACGTAACAATAGGTTCCGAAACGGAATAATCCGGGGCGGGCAAAATTCCGAGAAAAACGGGACTGGGGTTTGGAAGGGGTCTCGATAAACACTGAAAACAGTTCAAAACACTTAAATTAAATTAAAATAACTAAATTATTGTTTTTATTATTAAAATAAATAAATTGTTTTTTAGTACCTGTAAAAGGTGCCGGAACGCCGTTCCGGCTGACAAAAGCACTGCTTAAGACTGCCCTCTTTAGCCGTGCTTGGGTCGGGAGCATTTCTAGGAGCGCTATATAAATCTTTGCAATGAATGAATAAATACAATAGCATGACAGGACATGATATGGCATGATCAACGTGATCTTACTATCTCAAGATCATTCATTGACCACAATTCAAGAATGATACATTACAAGAATAGTTTAATTGTCCTGGATACAAAAGCCATGTCCAACAGGAACAGAAGAACCGCTTAAGTAGGATCATCTATTTACTCTAAGCTTTGAGACGGCAACTTGACATAGCTGTAAACGAATAGCCCTTAAGATTAATATAAAACTCGAAGACAAAAACCGATATTCAGCTACAACTGAGCCGAATACCTATAATGTAATATGACATCACATGACGTGACATGTGCGTGACATGAAATAGCGTAACATAAGAGGTGGACTTTAAATTGCAGAGTAAGTTAGTGATGACTTGTAATGTTTAATTAGACATTTATATAGCCCCTCTTCAAATAAACTGATCAGAGGCCCATTCTATGCAAACTTAAGCAATGTTGAATGTCTTAAGAACAGAAAATTCATCATTTAGGCCTAATGTCCTCTGGTATTGTGTACCGCTATCTGGATTGGCTTTCAGTAACTGTTATTGTACCATTTAAACGATTCTACTTTACCTTCGCTTGGTCTTAGCAAGTACGTTCCGATTTCGATTTCTGGTTCTAGGAGATTTTCTTCGGCTTCTTTTCGGTTCAACTGGAAGAAGCACCTGAGAGATTTGAAAAGGATACGCTTGTTATCACAAATGGAAGGACTAGATATTCAATCAAACGTTCCTTTACAATTAGCTGACAGAATCCTACAAAATAGGAACTAAATGCAAAACTTCTAGAGATGTACAACATTTGCTCCTTCCTCATCCCCCATTCTTCAACACCTTCCTCTTCTTTTTCTATTTCTACTTTTAAACGTCTTTTCTTCCCTTCTTCCTCTTTATATTTTTCTTCTTCTTCATCTTCCTGTCTTTAATCTTCATACTGTTCCTCCTCCTGAAATTCCTCCTCGTCGTCATTCTCCTCCCCTCCTCTTCCTCCTGCCCCGCCGCCTCCTCTTCCTCATCATCACTAATTCGGGTTTCACTTCCTGCCGTTAGGAAAATTATGAAATGAAAATGAAATATAGTCAAAGATCGCGTTGTCTATTGTTCTGGCTTACGTTAGTGATTCCACGACAACGCAAGTTATCATCACGACGCAATCTTTGGGCACACGACCTTCTTGACCATTTGTGAAGTTTTTCACGAAGAACCAACCATCGCTTTCTCTGTGTAATGCATTACAAATGTGCATATGCTCAATGGATCTGACATACTGGTACATTTATATAGCACCACTTACCGCAACAAAACCACTGAGAAGACCTTAGTAATATAACAGGATTACATTTATGTATGTAAAGTAATTATAATAATAATCCTCTTTATTAGTTCAAACTGAGAAGTACAGATAAGTGCCGGTAGACTTGTAATGCCAATCTAAGGGATCTAAGGTACGGGCGTACAGGGACGAACCAATCAAGATGTACCTTTACCATGGACCTCAGAATAACTTAGATACGTAAGTCAATCAGCAAGAGGAGAGTCAGTCTGGAGGTCGTTCAGAAGAGTCAGCGGTCGGTCGAGGCAGAATGAAACCTACACTGCGCAATCTGTATTAGCTGACATGTCTAGGTTAAGCAGACACAGGGGCGTAGCAATGGGTTGTGCAGGTTGTGCAAAGCACAAGGGCCCCCGGCGGTCAGAAGGGCCCCCGGCGGTCAGAAGGGCCCCTGACAGCGAGTATCATTTTTAGCCTATAGAAGAGAATCTACATGTACAGCAAGTTAGCAACAGCGTGCACAGTAATAAACACTCAAATGATCAACCACCTTCGAAATTGCACAACTGTTACTCGTAGACTCTTTCGCCTACATTCAGCGATGTCTGCACTGCCTACATGTTCCTGTTGACTTTGCCTGTGACCCTGTTGCGCCATGTGAACGATCACTTTCAAAATTGAAGCTAATAAAAAAAACTATCTGTGTATACAAAGTACAATGTCAGAAGAGCAGCTGAGCGACTTGGCAATCTTGTCAGTAGAAAATAAACATGCCAGAAAGCTTGACACTTCAACAGTAGTAGATAGGCCCTATTTTTGTACATTTTAACTTCTCGAAATTTTAGGATTCTTCTGTTTAGGCTACCGTAAACTAAGAACTTGTCTAATTTGTTAAGCTGCTTCGTTATTTTTACCAACCAACCCAACTGTTTCACAATTTGGCAGAATTTAAGTGTGGATAATTCATATTTTAGCAGTCATAGCAGATGGAACAAATTCCAATGTGTGTAGATTAATTATCTCTAGGCCTAGTTCAATTTTTAATGCTAGCCTGGAGAAATAAAAAACAATTCTTATAAAAAATTAAATCGCAGACAATAACTGAAATGTAATTATTTAATTATTATTTAATTGGGGTGCGATTTATGATATTTGCATATTTCTCATGGTGCAGAATAAGCAAATATCGCAAAAGCGCCAATCAATCAATCAATCAATCAATTTTTTTATTGTTCACCGCATCATTTCAAAATAAGCAATGTTTGCATATTGCAAAAAAACATGTACAGTTTCAGTGACAAAGGGTAATACCCTAAGGAACCTCACGTTCCGCTAACAAGGTAGCCCTAATACAAGTGTGTAACAGTCAGTCAAATTTATACAATGATTAGCAAGTACACATCGGTTTGACAATTTGTAAATTTCACACAGATTTTAAATATGAATCTTGACCATTAATGTTGTTTATTTAAAAAAACGTTGTTGGCACAGCGGTTTTTTTTCAAATCGAGGGGGTTCAAGGGGCCCATCATCGAAGCTCTGCACAAGGGACCCCAAAAACCTTCCTACGCCACTGAGCAGACACTTATAGGTGTTCGTCTTAAGAAGTTTAGAATAAGAGTCTTGTAGTCGTTGCAGTGTCGTAGTCATCTCATCGTCTGTGTAACTGAACAATAATCAGCAACTGAACATTTGTCTGCTATTGAACTGTATACGTAAAGAGACACTCGTGGCGAATGATAATAAAGACATTCCTACAGAGAGAGAGAGAGTCTGCAGTCTGAAGATAGATCATCTAGAGAAAGATAGCAGAAGCATTTCTGTTATAGAAATATCTAAGGAGCAAGGCCCATAATTACAAAGAAATCGGTGCATTATGAAAATATGAAAAAATAACTATAGCCGAATGTTCACATGAGCCTCAGTTATATTAATTTTCTGATCGATGCAAATACAAAAGTATGTGTGCATGTATGTATGTATTTTCGTATGTATATATTACATATAATAATAATAATAATAATAATAAAATATGTATTACATACATACATACATACATACATTAGGGTAGTGCTCAAAAACGCTATTTTTGTAAATAGATGGGACAGCCCCTAGTTATGTTCCTTTTGATATACTAAGCTAGTGTGCAAAATATTATAAAGATATTCCATCATTTAGGGTTGCCACATGAGATGACAAGTTTTCCAAATTTTAGACAAGGATTGTAAGCACAACAAATTGTGATAATAATTATTATCAATATTCTTTTGCATTTTGTGTAACCGATAGTAAATTTTAAATTGCTAGGTTTAAAAGTAGAATACTTAGAACACTTGTGAGCATTATTGAACTCTGTCAGTTTGATTGAAAAAAATTTATTGGTCCATTTTTGTGACCGTTAACTTCTTGGGGTCCGGATACTTTTTCCAATGTTTGGACACCACATGCAGCAAGGCCTGCTTTTGACCTTCATCCTTGGTCAGTATTTGATTGTATTCTTGGATCAGTGCCAATCCCCTTTCTGCTCTATCATTCACCACAATCAACCTTTCTGATGACACTCCAAATAGATAATAGTAGTAACACGGACAATTTCTATAGCGCCGTAACCTGACCATGCCACTACAAGATGCTGTCCTGTTTCCACGAAGTTTTATCTTTCTCCAGTCAGTCAGTCGGGATGCACAGTATTCATCATGTTTGAAGTCACAAAAATCATCAAGAGTACATTCATTCATTCATTCACAACGTTCATTTATATAGCGCCTCTTCAAGGAGTACTACTCAGAGGTGCTCCCGACTACATGAAGCTGTGACTACTGTAATTTGTGGACATTTGGATGGAATGCCAACAGGCCCAACACCAACTTTGGTTCTCATTGTCTGCACCAACAAGGCCTTGGTAGCGGCATCAATGTAGTCATCGAAAAAGCAGAAATCGACCAAATCCTCACTGAGGTACCAAGTATGACAGAAAGTGCCTTTACAGGCACATTAGCCACATTCAGGTTTATCGATCTGAATTTCACGAGTTGTTGGAAAGACGTTTCATCAGTTGTGGGATTGAATAGAGTGTAACGCTGTGAACCAGGATCTGAGAAAAAACAGATAAACAGGTTCAGGGAACATAGTAAATTTATTCCCCGAAGGTAATTCGGAATTGAGATCGAAAGAGGAATACCATCCACCTGGCCCTATGCACGACACCAGAGGCTATAAAATGCAACCCTCGAGGTGAGACATGACCCATGTAGATCAGTGCAAGTATCAAGAGCTCTAGATAATCATCAGGAGGCTGACTCTTTCTGTAAACATTCCACTACAAATTCAACAGTGTCTTGCATAATTTCTTTGTTATTGTTAAACACTGCTGCAATTTCATCAGCAATCATATCATGGACGATCGAAGGCCATGCATTCTGAAATCATTTACACATAGGCATTTCAGGTCCAGCAAATGGTCCAGCCAGATCGTTGAAAACATCAAGGACAACTTTTAAAATGTGATTAATTTGAAATGGATTATGAATAATGTGGGATAGTGTGATTAAGTAGGCAAATAAATAATTAAGCTTTAGAAAACCTTAAATGTACAGACTACAAAAGTCCAGAAAATTGTTTAAAAAATTGCAATTATTTATTTACTCCTCAGCTCCAGTTGGTTCTAATTTATATATTTATTATTTAATCATTTATTTATAAAACAAATCATCAGAGAATAAGGTATCCAACTATCTATGGTACATCACACTCATCACATAATTACAGTAATCAAATAATAGGTTCTAGAAGTGTTGAACTTTCATCCAGCTCCTGAAAAAAATTAAAAAGTTGATATTTTCGGCTTCAATGATGCATAATGTCATATGTAAAACTTAAGTTGTCGTGTGGCACGCATAAATAAAGGAATATTTTAAAAAGAATTTGCACATGAGTTTCTACTACCAATACGAACAGAACTAGGGGGTGTCCCAGGCATTAATAAAAAAACTTTTTCACTACCACCCTAACATACATACATACATACATACATACATACATACATACATGCATACATACATGGGTCATTAGCCGAAAAGTGCCGAATTGATGTCTCATGAGGGTTTTTTGAGTTTTTTCGATAATTTCCTGAAATTTCTTTGCCTATCCTTCAAAGAATGAGCAGATTAACATTTCCCATAATTGTTGTAGCTGCTAGATTTTGAAAATTTAGAAAAAATTACTAAATGTATACAAAATATCATTACCATCCTCTGTCCGAGACGGTGCACAATGCAATAAATTCAGCTTTTACGCAAATTTATGCCATTACAACCTCTTACAAAGGTATTTTATTTTGATTAATTAGTAGCTAACGTATGCAATAAATAAATATTTAGACTCATTTTCGTAATATTTCTTTCTTTTTGGGCCTATTTATACTTGTCCATAGAAATAAGCATCATGGCCATCTCAAATTTTGGGAAGCCTATAACTTTTACAGAACGTGCTTGCTTACTAACAGAAATACATTAGGAACAAGATATTGTCAACTATTAATGGAATCACAGAGATTTGTGTTGAAATTCATAATGTTTTATTTTTAATTTAAGTTTGTGTGTTCCAAATTACAAGAAAAGTAAATTTCTTTTTCATTACCATCTAGTGTTGTATTTTCTGGTTTAGGTAGATTACAACATTGATAACTTATTTTATTTGCCGCTTTTGTTGAACTGATTGAAATTACTTATCTGATGGAGTAATTCACCTGAAACTGTTTGACGGCTGTTATAAATTTCATCATTATGTCATTACCATCCGCGGTTGTTTTTCATCATTAAAATCCGTATACATCAGATTTTTGCTACTTTCTCATGACGATCCCATCTTGTCATGGATGGTAATGACGCATTGGTAAGAGTGAATTACATGTATTTTTTTAAATTATTTGATATAAAAATAAATTGAAAGTAATTAGAATTTACTAGCAACTCTTAAAATGTTGTTCAACTTGTATCTAATGCATATAACATACAGTTATAGCTAATGCTGCACAGAATTTTGTCTGTAGCTGAAAATAATATTTCTTTTTTAAAATAATTTCTAAAAATGTCTTAATTTCTTGACGCCAGACTAATATATTATGCGAAGGAAAGGCCTGTTTTATTTCTACTTAATGCTGGTATAATAGCCTATAATTTTAGGAAATGGCCATTTTATAAGCACCAGATGAATATTTCAGGTTCCTGTGATTAAATATGATTACACAAAAAGGGCCGACTGTAATGAAAAAAGAAGAGTTTTGACTTTATAAATTCTGAAAAAATTAACTTATGATTAAAAATATAGTGGATTTCTTTCAAATTAGTTAAATTTAACTTTGTACATGACTAAAGAAAACACTTGCAACCAATTTTGAGGAATTTTTTTCTTTTTCGGAGACGAAATTTGAAACATATCGTATTACGCCTGCATGCATACCGACATTCAAAAGTAAATTATATGAATTTGTTATTTTCATATAAAATGGAGTTCAGGAGTAAAAGAGCAGATTTGAAATAAAGGCGGTTTTTGTAACGGCTTACCTGCAAAAGATACGTAAAAGAGTATAGGTAGACCACTTGTTAAGTGTTAACACGCTCTCCATAGAATAAATTCCGTATAAACTTGGGTCCTGCGGTCGACTAATGAGGTACCAAAACGTTCGCAACAATCCAACGATAGGATACCTGTCAACTCCACTCTTCTTGACACTGTTATCTTCACTTCTTCTTCCTTCTCGCCTAGTTAATCTATACTTTTCTTTACCTCTAATTATAGGTAAGATAAGAATATTCGTTAATATACCAATTGCTATCCGCAGGGGCGTCTATCCCCCCTAAGTCAT
>OY744603.1:68668287-68775787 GCA_963556255.1 Allolobophora icterica
TAATTTGGGTCCCATTATGACAGGGCCTTCTTTGCAAATTCAAAAGACAGTCAAGTACATTTTATATTACGCTGACGGTAAAATATCGTTTTAGCCAATTTAATTGAATCGATGAAAATAAACTCCTTTGCTTGACTTCTGGCTTCTCTGACCAATCGGATTGCGATCTGACTTCTCCAATGCAGCGGTTCTTAAAGTAGTGCCGGTCCGCGGAGCTCTTATAACCGGTCCGTCAAACAGTCCTTAAGAATTCATAGTTTTTCATATTTCAAACGTATTTTAATTAAAATCAGTAATCACTGATCATATGTCAATACTTAATTTAAAAATTAAATATTACAATATAATAAATCTGCAAGTTCCATATATGGAACTTGCAGAACTTTAAAAATGGAGTCAGTAAACATTCAATTTTGTTCGTCAGTTCACACCTCGAAAAACTACGAAGTTTATATAGTCAAAAGGGGCGATAGCCTACTTGAGTAGATAATTATAGTAGAACAGACGCTTGTTATTAAAAAATTCTTTAAACAAAATTAATCCTTTTGAACATGAATAAACAAAAGCAATCCAGTCTGGACCGTTTGCTTCAACTTGCAAATGTGAAACTGGATTTTCGTCGATGACAATAATAAAAACGAAAAACAGGAATCGTCTGAATGCCCGCAGTCAACTGCGAATCGCGCTGATTGACATCGAGCCTCGCATTGATTTGCTTGTCAAGAATCTTTCGAAACTAGGAAGTCGGGACGCAGTTTTGGAGCATCGGAATCGTAGGGGAGGGAGGGGCATGTTGTCTCAATTTTTACTTTTTTCGTTATGTACACTGCGTAAATAAAGTTATTACAAATCCTATTAATGTACCGGGGAGGTATACCATTCCTTGACATAGTAAATGAAAAATAATGACAAAATATTAAAACGCACTATTTAATAAAATAGTTTAAACATGAGCCCCAACATGTGACAACTTACCCCGACATCGGGGTATGTTGTCTCGCAGATGGGGGCATGTTGTCACAAATAACATTTGACACTGAAAAATAAAACTAAATATTGTAGGAATATTCAAAATCAATTATAAATAGTCTAATCCGACTATATATAATAAAACCTGCCAACTGACAACAAGAAACAGATTCTGTCAACTACAAAAACTACAAAGTATGCTAACAGTTAGAGTCATTGACAAGAATTCTACTCCTGAACTACATTTTCCCTATCAGCAAAATCGGAACACGACGTGTAAAAGCAAGATCAACGACGTCTTAAATGCTTATATTACGTAACGGAGGGAGCTGTCTTCAGCTAGCTGGCTCGGATATGTTTAACCAGGAAAGTTATTGATTCTGAGATTGTGAGGGGACTGAGGGGTGAGGAGTCATATCAAGGCCGACAATATGAGTGTGGGTCCATAACTCCATATACGATTTTGTAACTGATGAACTAAATCGCCACTAGAAGGCCAAGAGCAGGGCACCATCCTATTCACGAACGCTACGTCAAATCAGAGGGAGTTTTCCAGAGAGTAGTCCAAAACAGGTCCGAACCCGGTTTCCAAAAGGCCATATCAAATCAGAGGAAAAGGTTTTCAGAGAGTAGTCCCAAGGAGGTCCGAGTCCGGTTTCCAGAGGGCCAGATCAAGAAAAGAGGCAGAGCCGCTGTTAAGGCAGATATAGTTTAGGGCGAAAAGAATTTGAAGAGTCTGACGAGTTAGGGTAGGAGTAGGCCTACTTGAAAATGTGAGACTTCAGTTTTAAGTGGAAAGCCTTAGGGGTGAAAAATAGAGGAATATGAGGGGAATGAAGGACGTGTTGCAATTATGATGACGGAACTGAAAATCTGAGGAATCCAGAGGAATCCAGGGGGAGATCATTCCAGACAGAGGCGTGGTGCTGTGTTGGATATGGCTCGGTTGGAGAACTTGAGATGACAAGTGACTGGGGTCGAGAAAGACTGAGATGGTAGGATGATCAAAATATTTATTGGCATTGTTTAAGAAGTGGGGTGCGGTCTCCCAGTCCAAAAACGCATCATAGACCCATATATCCTGCAAATTAAAAAGTCAAACTGCTAAAGTACAATAAAATGTGACACAAACAATGACAGGGTATGTTTTGTCTCAAGCTTAAATTTGCATGGGGTATGTTGTCACAAATTGTGACAACATACCCCTTGCAAAAAATTCCTGAAGTTAACATTACCAGTGCAAAGCAAGTGCCTTTAACGTTCCAGCGCATTTCTTACTAATATAGCGGGTTCATAAGCTAAATAACGGTCTAGAAACAATTTGTATATGTGAAAAACTCTTTCAACACTATAAAAATCATTAACAAGCAAGAAGATGCTTTTGGGTTGTGAAAAAAATGACATTTTGCCTGCTAACTAACCTTTATAGCTGTATTAACCAAAGTTGCTTATAAATGATCTGGCTGTTGTGTACACACATCCTGACGATATCAGCGCACAAAAGAACATACAGTTTTTTCTACACGATTGTTGAGACAACATACCCGTGAGACAACATGCCCCTCCCTCCCCTAAATCACCTGACGATGTGGGACTAGAGGCGCAAGTCGTGCAATCGAGTAATTTTGTGGGAAAGTAAAAGACGATGATTTATGATTTAGAACACTTCAGTGATGTCAGGATGTGTTTAAATGCCTTTATTTATGATATTTCACTTCGCCTGCGTTATAAATTAATAGTGATATTGAACAAATACTAGTACGGGTAATGTGTTTTAAGCCAAAACCTTTTTAATCTTGAAAAAATTCCCACAAATTTGAAAGTAGGGACAGTTGGCTGTCCCGGCTTGGTGAAGTAGGGAAGCGGGACATTTAACATCGAAATCGGGACGGTCCCGACGAAATCGGGACGGGTGGCAACCCTACATGTTTCCCATTAATTTATTCTTCAATTTTTGAGTTGTTGTGTTGCTGTGTTCTATTTCTGACAGGTTTTAAAACATGTATGACATATTTTGTCATAAGCTTATATAACAGTGTTTAGAGGTCACCATCCTACGGAAACTGCCCTCCTGTCCCTTCTCTCGGACATTTACACTGCCATTGACAGGTCTCATTTGACGCTTCTGGCACTCTTTGATGTTTCCTCCGCCTTTGACATGGTTGACCATGAAATCCTACTTCGGCGTCTTGAACTGTCTTGTGGTCTCAGTGGTCTCCATCTTCTTTAATTCAAATCTTACCTCTCTGACTGGACTCAGAGGGTTGTCCTTGGTGACTCCAGAACTACCTGGGTTAGGGTTGAGTCTGGTGTCCCACAAGGTTCTGTCCTTGGCCCCATTCTGTACACAGAGAGTCTGATTTGAGGCGAGCGATCGATCGCTCTCCTTGGTCGCTCGCCTAGCAAAGGTACCGGCGAGCGATTTACCGCTCGCCTAGCCAAAAGCTTGTCACCGTCGGTGACAGTCGGTCGTCGGTCGTTGAGTTTGAGTTAGAATCCAAGACGATAGACGAACCTCGAGCCACACCATTATTTTATTTACCTAATTGAGGTTACTTTAATTTACTGACTTGCGCCAGCGGTGAATGCGTACCGTGACCTGTCCTAATTACTGCTGACTGATCACTCCAATTTCGTGCAATATGATTGGCAATAACAACACGGCCGACACCTCACGCCGCGTGACATCCGTAATTTGTTATCGTGCAGATTCCGTTATGGCTTGGCCCACAATGCCAAACACTGACAGTGACAGTGATTGAATGTGTCAATGTGTGATGCGAGTACACTTCTGAGCTACATATAATGTTACAGTAAATGTGATTGTTTAATTTGTTGTTATTGTGTAGCTTCCGTTACTCTTTTCTATTCATAAGAAAATATTGATACTCTAGACAGCTGACATTCCTTCTATATTTACTAAGCACCTTACCTCTAGCCACCTTTATGCAGATGGCGTTCAGATCTTTGTCCAAGGCTCCTCCTCTCAGCAGATCTCCCTTGTTGGATCCATTGATTCCCTGTCACACGATCTCCACTCTTGGATGTCATCAAATCGACTTAACCTTAACTCTTCTAAGACCCAATTGATCTGGTTTGGCACTAAGCAGCAACTATCTAAACTTAGTATCCCACTTCTGTCGTCAATATACCCTGATTTTTCATTTTCATCCAGTGTTCGGGATTTGGGCGTCACCCTTGATAGTACCCTCTCGTTTTTTAAACACCTCTCACACCTGACACGTTTCTGTTTCTATCACTTGAGGCGTTTTAGGGCCGTAAGAAGATCAGTTTCAACTTCTGTGTTTACTACTATGGTCCATGCCTTCATTTGCTGCCGCATTGACTATTGCAATTCATTATTTGCTGGGCTACTCAAGCGCGCCTTTCATCTCTGCAGTCTGTTCTGAACGCGGCTGCCAGGCTCATTGCCCATTTCCCTCGCTTCTCTCACATAACTACCTTTATGACTGATGTACTTCGCTGGCTCCCTGTTGCTTCCCGCATCAAATACAAGGTCCTCCTCCTGGTCTCTAGGACTCAACAGGGAAAAGCTCCTAATTACCTTTGTGACCTAATGCGTAAACCTCTCTCTACTCTCTCTCCCCGCCCCCTTCGGTCTGCTGACCGCCTTGACTTACTTGTCCCTCGCCCAAGGACTTCGATGGCTCAGCATCGTGCTTTCGCCATCCTTGGCCCTTCCTTATGGAATGACCTGCTCCCCTCTCTCCGTAGCAAGATATTGCTTGGGATCTCGCCATCTTCTCTCCGCTGCCTAAATACCTTTCTTTTCCCTCGGGGCTGTCACGCTGGGAGCGCCTCTGAATAGTCTATACTGTGAGAGGCACTTTATAAATAATCATACAAGATAAGATTAGATAAGATAAGATATGCATATACCAGTGGTTTTGCTAAAGCTTAGCTATTACAACTCTTAAACAAACTCTTAGCCTATCTGTTAACTGTTAACAGTTATAAGATAATTAAACTGTTTATGCTTAGTCAAACCATTGCCAGTAGCTTTTAACGTGAGCTGTATCCATGCACAAATAAATAAAAGAACATATGAAAAAGTACTGTGGCCCATTCAGACCATCTGGTAATCTATATTAATAAAGCGAGAATTCTGTGTGTGTGTGTGTGTGTGTCTGTCTGTCTGTCTGTCTGTCTGTTTGACCGGGCTTAACTTCTACAATTTTGCACCTTTTCACTCGAAACCCCTACTACTGTGTCGGCCTCGGCTTCGGACACCCAGTGGAGGGGTTCGCGTACCCCGTTTTCACCCCTACCATGGTGAAAATGCCCCAAAACTCTACCCACCCGACTGTCAATCACGCGGAAGCTCGCCTATTCCACTGCGAAGCGGTACTATTTATGGCGCCGGTATTTCCCAACGTCATTAATAATGCGCATAAAGACACCGCGGTTCTATTTATGGCGCCGGTATTCCCCAACGTCATTAATAATGCGCATAAGTTGTTTACTTTCGCACAAAATCAAATGACGATCGATTCGAAGTATATTCATCGTTTTACAGCAAAATTTTAACACATGTATGTTCAAAGACAAAGATCTAAATTATTTACAGTATATGAAACAACCAGTCTGCTTTACTAAGGGCGAGGCCGACTACAGACCGGCAGTGAGGGCTAGATTTCTGGCGTTTTCTTTAACACGCCAACGCCCGGTTCACCCTCTTCGACTGCGAAGCAGTCAGCCCACGGGAGACTGCAGTCTCCCCCACAGGTCGCCAGACGCCACAAGGGCCTCCAAGACTGCGAAGCAGTCGCCGCCAGAGGGCGACTGCGAAGCAGTCAGTCCACTGCAAAGGTCGCTAGACGCCAGAAGGCGTATACAAGACTGCGAAGCAGTCTCCGCTGTACGCCAGAAGGCGTCTACAAGACTGCGAAGCAGTCTCCCCCACAGGTCGCCACACGCCACAGGGGCCTCCAAGACTGCGAAGCAGTCGCCGCCAGAGGGCGACTGCTACGCAGTCAGTCCACGGCAGAGGTCGCTAGACGCCAGAAGGCGTCTACATGACTGCGAAACAGTCTCCGCCAGAGGTCGCCAGACGCCACAAGGGCATCCAAGACTGCGAAGCAGTCGCCGCCAGAGGGCGACTGCCAAGATTGCCAAGCAGTCGTTGTTGTTGTTGTTGTTGTTGTTGGTGGTGGTGGTGGTGGTGGTGGTGTGAAACTTATAACCCCGGGCAACGCCGGGTAATCCAGCTAGTAGAAAATAAAGTCGTTATCACGACTTTAAAGTCGTAATAACGGCTTTCGGTGCTAAAAATAAATAAAATAGACAACATATTTTTTCAGAATTCAAATTGTTCCATAGACACGAAAAAATTAATTTCTGGTTCAACTGTTCCTATTGCGACTTCTTTCACGTGTAGGCTACCAGTTTCGTAATCGTTTTACGTGAAATAAGTAGGCATACCCGTTTTACTAAATAAGTGTACCTTTTCGTAAATAAAATTTACCCATTCTGTGGTATATCTTAATTTTATATTGTGGTAAGTTAGTCTAGAGGGGCAAATAGAATGCGTCCCGGGTTTAAGAATAATAATTTATTAAGCAATATACAAGCGAAAAATTCTACCTTACCTAACAGCAGAACAGCGAGGAGAAGGAAAACGTCAGCACGAATCACAAAACGACTTCAAAGTAGAACACAAACGAGTCGACAAGTCTAACGAAGACTTCCAATGTCGAACTCTCCAAAAGATATAACTTGTCAGCCTCACGGGCGACCAAACACTGACACAAACAATCAGCACACAAACAGACTGACGCTAACAAAGGATCCTATATTCAGTCTAACACACATGCACGAAGGCCGAGTTTATAAAGCAACATTGGGCGCCAAAACACCATCCTTTATCAACTACACCACACGTGCTACCTCCTCAGGCCTACACGTAACAATATTTTCACCATTTTCGTGTTGTGCCGGAATAAACAACTTCGAATTCACTCAACATAAGCGTCTACAACTCATCCAGAACCCTATCATTTATTTTTTTTATTATCTTTTCCCGCTTGAATTAAGTGATGCCTATGGCTGAAAAGTCTTAAACTATGTTTATCCTGAAGCTTGAAAGTGTCATGTTTTTATACGCAACATGAACAATGCACTGCCTTTTTGGACCTTATCCTCCTCACGAGAAGTGAAATAAAATCCAGTATTGTATTCCATTAATTGATTACTGAGTGATAGGACAATTTATTGCTATTACTGAACGTCAGTGCAAAATTCAGTTAGTTGTCTCTGCATGAGATTACTGAACCTATTACGTGGCGTCACAGTCAAGTGTTGTTTCACATTTCAGATGGAGAAATCAAAGGAATAGTTTTTGAGACAACGGGAAGTGCCGGAAGATGTCATTTAGCGTATGAAAGCGGAAAGGGTCTGTTGAAACAGCAAAACGTGCAATATGACATTTTCCAATGCATGAATTGTGTACACATGCCCATAAACCATAATTTAATTAGGTATTTATTTCATACATAATTATAGTAACGCAGTAATGCCAGGTAACTGAATCTCAAGTATCGAACAATTGAGTGTTGAGATGCTATTGTAACCAAACGCGGTTACTGATATAGCCAAACTTCTCGTTTACTTCCTAGTGAATTGAGCTAGAAGAAACCCTGCCGATGGGGGCGCTATATATACGGAACGTTTGTCCTGACGCAGTCGGCGCCGCCGCGTCTGTGTTGTGGTGGAAGGTTCGAGAACAGAAGTGTGGAGTTGCGATTGCCCATTTCAGTTCTCGAAGTTTGATCGTTTTACTGTAAAACTTCGATTGATAAGTTGAATCGGACGCTTTAGCAAGTTGTTCTGCCCAGTGTCGATTGATATTATGAGTTATTTGGAGATAGGGTTGCCACCTTTCTAAACTAGGAAGTTGGGACGCAATTTTGGAGCACTGAAATGGTAAATCGCCTCACGATGTGGGACCAGAGGCGCAAGTCGTGCAACCGAGTAAGTTTTTTTGGGAAAGTAGCTATTTATTTTAGAAAGGCGATTAAGATTTATGATTTGAACACTGTAATGATGTCAGGACGTGTTTAAATGTCGTTATTAATGATATTTCACTTCGCTTGCGTTCATAGGCGTAGACTCTGGGGGTGGGGGGATGGAGGCGGGGCCTGTGCCCCCACCACCAATAATTGAGATTAACTGTACACCCAATGCAACAAGTGTTGAAAAAATAACCACATGCCCTCGCATATTTTGGACAAGTTTACGCCAGTGCCTGCGTTATAAATTTATAGTGGTGTTGAACAAATATAGCAGGCTTACGGGTAATGTGTTCAGCGTGAGATGTGTAGAACAAAAACTGGGGGCAGGTTAGACTTTGATGAGTTTGATCCATGTAGAGTTGAATAACCGTATTTTGCAAACTGAGAAAATTCAAAAATGCAATAGAAAGCTTAAACTCCTTTAAGTGATGACATCGCCAATGCACATGGTCACAAATCTCACAATAAACCAGATCATTAAATTATTAGTAACGCACAAAACCATTTGTGAAAGAAAATGCTAAATATATGCACAATATAATCACACTAGTACAACTGAGGAGGTTGGAAACGACCCCCTGGGTTGTGCAATGAAGACTTAACTGGGGTCGTAAGAAACACTAGGGGAGTTGAACCCTCAAACCCGACAATTCTCGCCCTGAATGTGTTTAAAGCCACACTTAGGTAGTTTCGAAAAAATTACCACAAATTTGAAAGTAGGGACATTTGGATGTCCCGACTAGGTCGAGGGACGCGGAACATTTACCTCAAAATCGGGACGGTCCTGACAAAATCGGGACGGGTGGCAACCCTATTTGAATATTTTGGGGCTTTAAATTCCAAATTCCAAATAAATTGGTCGGCGGTGAGTCGGTGACGCCTGAAATGGAATCGAGGTAGCCATATTGAAAGAGAGCATAATATGCATCGCAGAGGATAGCGAGAACACGTTGAAATGTTCTATTCAGGAAGTATTGATCTCATTATCTGTCTATTATTTTACATGTTTGGAAAAGCGATCGTCACTATGAGCAATAGTCCCGATGACCGATCGTCCCTATGAGCGATAGTCCTATGAGCGACCGTCCTATGAGCGATCGTCCTATGAGCAATAGTCCTATGAGCGATCCTATGAGCGATCGTCCCTATGAGCGATAGTCCCCATGAGCGATAGTCCTATGAGCGACCGTCCTATGAGCGATCGTCCTATGAGCGATCGTCCTAGAACCCACCCCATCAGCCCCAATTGTCCAGCATTATGTGCCTAAACAGTGAGTATAAGCACACCGCATCAGACCAGCCCTGACTTTTTAAAGATCAATTCATGCACAGTGTGAGAATTTTAGAAAAAGACTGGGGGGTGGGGGGGAATTTGATGAGTTTGATCCATGTGGAGTTGAATATTTTATCCGCATTTTGCAAACTGAGAAAAATAAAAAGTACAATAGTAAGCTTAAGCTCCTTAAAGTGATGACATCGGCAAATTTATTAGTATACAATTCACATGGTCACAAATCTGACAATAAACCATTACCATACATGATACAGTTTTGATACACCATGGAAATTTCTTCTCTTTGTCAGAGACTCGGAGTCAAATAATGCGAAATCACACTAGCACAACTGAAGGGGTTGCAAGCGACCCCTGGGGTGTGCAATGAAGACTTTACCGTTGGGGTCGTAAGGAAGACTAGAGGGTTGAACCCTTCAAACCCCTCGACAGTTCTCGCCCTGCTTTTGCATTAACTGTTTAACGAATGTCTGATAACTGTATTTAATCTGATCGAACTCACATAGTTTAACTGTATTAAAGTGTGAGCATCAACTGATATTTGCACTTAAGTGAAACTTTAGTAAAGTGAAGTCCTGGTGAAAATTCTGCACAGAAGGATCTTCAAGAATGTGGAAAATGCTAACAAGAGAGAAGTGATCTGAGAAATTAAATTTTGAGTTGCGTTGGGACAACGTGCATTAGAAGGCATTACGGCCTCGACTGAAAAAAGAATAGTGTTCCTTGCAAATGCATAGTCTGAAGCGGTTTCGAAACATGGTCACTGGTCAGCTCGACTACAGTAGCACTTGGTGTTATTCCCTCCAAACCAGACTTCTGAAGATCACCAGTGGTAGTTTATGGTTAACGATGCAGTGTCAAAACGATGATTAGTGTGGCCACTGGCCAACCTGTAGCGGACTTGGGACTGGCACAACCTGAAAATGCATTCAAAATGCTACAGCAAGCCTGTTAGGTCTATAGGTGTATAAACGATCAATAAGACGTTGCTTCAATTGTGTCATAGAGTCGGGGATTACAATTGCTCTCTGAGTCTCCCGTTATCACACAATTATCGAAGTGTTCTTGGCTATCCTCGTCATCAAATACCTCGATATCTGAGGTGATTGCAAAGTCGTACACTACGTGTCGCCACGATAAAAACACGTCTAAAATAACCAAGACGATACGCCATTGTTGTTACTTCTGCTGAGTTACAAATTACATAAACCTAAAGTAATGTCTCATCCCCGGGTGGCGTGAAGCCAGTGAACCTGCCTTCGGGCAGAGAACTCATCATCATCATCATAGTTATCATCATCATCATCATCATCATCATCATCATCATCATCATCATCATCATCATCATCATCATCATCATCATCATCATCATCATCATCATCATCATCATCATCATCATCATCATCATCATCATCACCATCACCATCACCATCACCATCGTCGTCGTCGTCATCATCATCATCATCATCATCATCATCGTCGTCGTCATTATCATCATCATCACCATCATCATCATCATCATCATCATCATCATCATCATCATCATCATCATCATCATCATCATCAACAAAGTAATGTGCTGGGAAATATCTATTGCCTTTGGTTATCAGATTATAATTTCAGTTTACTTACTTTCCCAAGGACACTGCAAAAATTAAACATGTCACAGTAATGGGTAGTGTATTATATTTGTTCCATGAGCTGGATTAATTAATGTGCGTGTGAAAATACGCCTCATGCAGTCTCGTCATTTGTAAACAAAAGCTCATAATCTGAAAAGTTCTGCAAAACAGTTTATGATTAAATTAATTATATAAATATGTTTGCATGTTGTTGAGCTAAATCAGCCACACTCATGTCGATGTGTGTGAAAATGCACGATCTCAGTGTTATTACTATCGTAGGCATTAATATATTGAGTCACAAATCAGTCATAAATAAATAAGAGTCATAAATTGTTTAGATTAGCCGAGGCGTTGGCAGTGCCGGATTTAGGGTGGTGGGGCCCATAGGCGCCCGATATGATGGGGCCCTTTTGTGCAGCGGATTTTTTGCCTTTGTTGATGCGCAGTTTGCGACGGGACAACCCCTATGCCTGCAGTTATAACATGACATACGGTATTACATATTGACATGTTATAGCCTAGCGTTAGTCAATGTTTTAAAATTGTTAAATTGTTAAAAAGCAACTAAAGGCAATGTTTATTATTGTTGACTTATTGTTAACGTTCTAAAAAATTCATATAATTGAAAATTGATTGGGAAGATCGTTTTACTCGTAAATAAATATCTTTTGTAATATTAATAGGTATTACATTATTTCTCAAAATAGAGAATAGTATAAGCTTGAAGCTTCCTCATCCAGTTTTTAATGGAAGTCACATTCACTGGGGTCAATCTGAAAGAATTCTTCAGATAGGCAAGGGTCTTCATATAGTGCCGTGTAGATGTCGTGACGAAGTTATGTAGTCCCTTTGTTTCTGGATTGACGAATAGTGGAATCCACATTTTGTAGGTTCATTAGACCCCCTCAGTATCTCAGAGCTACGACGATTAATTTCTTCTCTTCCACCGAGACATTATCGTCGAAGAATCCAAATACTACAACAGCTCAGACAGGTACCATATAATTGGCCACCATATACTGTGATGGCAGCTTCTGCGACCTCTCTGTTAAGGCGTGCTCTAGCAAGGGAACGGATCATTTATTGGAACAGCTACAGATGATGGGCTCTGGAAACAGTATTTTGCATACAAACTTAGGAAAAGTCAATAAAAGACAGGCCTCACTTAGATGCTTCTTATTTGTTCGCGATATGTAGGTAAATAAGTAAGAATATCCTTTATTGGAACAATTGCTAATCGCATTTTGGTGTACATACATCAAACATCATATATATCATACAAAATATGAAGGTTCTACGCATCAAACTATCAGCCGGTAGTATAATTCGGTCATGTGCCCGGGGGCGTAGGAGATTTGTGGCCTTAATGGGAGGGAGCAATTCATATAATACATGCCCTCTATTCGCCAGTACCGTACTGCAGAAAAGAGGCGAGCTTCCGTGTTTAAGCATAGCTGCTCAAATGTCGGAGAATCCTCAGGAAGGTAATGATAACGAATCAAGCGGTGAATCACGGCTTGTAACTTCGCGATATGAGATGTTTAAATTGTTCGCGATATCACGCAGATGCTTCCTTATTTGTTTTCGCAAATTAGTTATTTTTTCTCTCAAAGCAATCAAAGTTTCTTATAGGCCTAGTGTTGTTTACGTAAAATCGTCAAGTGAAACAGTAAAAACTAAGCAGAAAACACACTAAACAGTAAATATACTTGGGAAAATGTAAACTGCAGCGTATTGGTAGACTACCAGCCAATGTTCCCTCCAATTTTTTTGGCCGTGGGCGCATTGGCTTGCCGCGTGAGCAGTAACATTTTTGATCTTTAATTAATATTATTATTGTACTTGCGACGTTGTACGTCTGTTCAAGTTCTCTGCCCGTAGGTTCTAACTTCGAATGGCGAAATGCCTATTCGGGAAGTTTAGAGAGGTGGTTTCCCGTTGCCTTCTCCTCTGTGTTTTTACTGAGCGTAAAAAAGGTTGATGTTGATGTGTTGATGTCTCCATCGTCTTTTCTTCAGACTTCTTATCTCGCGGGACTCTATTATAGCCTACCGGCGAGGACTCGGTCGTCCACCACGATCTTTGTTCCCTGCAGGGTTACCTCGTGAAGGTGGTGTAGGCGTGTTGAGCGGTGGGGTAGAGGCGTTTACAGAGGCTTGCTCCTCCATTTCCACCACAGGGCTACACTAAAAGCCTAGAAAAGTGCACCATACAAAACGAGAAAGGCTAGTCAAGTTTAAGTAAGTTAGTAGCATAAATTTTGTGTACGTGACAACATAGTAGGCCTACTAGAATTGCATAGAATTATCATTAGGCCTGCATATGCCCTATGGTCCTACACCTTTCAAATTGATCACAACAAGAAACAAATGTGATTGACAAGCAGAATTTCTTCAGGTTATCTGTCACCATGCCCTGTCAGACGTCCGATAACGCCACTCAATTTAGCAGCTAAATACAACCAAAGATTAATCGATTCACAACACTGCTTTTTACGACTCCATTTACCCCCGTATGCATGATTCAAGTTGTTTTCTAAACGTATATATTAGACTGTAAAAGGCTATAGAAATCCTTGTAGGGTATAAACAGGCCAAAGAATAAGCATAGATTTTCTCGTATTTTTGTGAGATTGCTAACGAGTGTACACGTGGTTTGACTAGAAAAAACTGTTAATTCTTATGTCTAAGTCTAGGTGGTCAATTTGAAGTCAATTGCGCATTTTTGTCTTTGTTGCATTCACAAGGCTGAAGCGGCGTTCGCACACCAAGCTAGATGCCTTGAAAGTGACACATATCATATATCGAGGAGCTGCGGTAACTCACAGAATTCTTTATTTTCAAGGATATAGGACGCTACATCGGCAAATGTCTTGAACATTCCTACCTTCAATTTTTCGATTCATATGTATTTAAAATGACGATACTGTTTGCAAACCTGCTTCTTGTATTCGTCGTCATTAGTTCATATAGTACTTCACTGCTATAATAATCTAGCAATCTCGGTTTGCTCAACGTCATAACTTTCTGTGTCTGCCAAGTTCCAACATGCATAGCTCAAACACTATTCATTCCATTCGAGTAATTCATCACCTGGAAATCTGCAATCATATATCATGTGCAGAGGCCATGCACGTGGCTTTGTAGAGAGAGAGAGAGAGAGAGAGAGAGAGAGAGAGAGAGAGAGAGAGAGAGAGAGAGAGAGACAGACAGACAGACAGACAGACAGACAGACAGACAGACAGACAGACAGACAGACAGACAGACAGACAGACAGACAGACAGACAGACAGACAGACAGACAGATAGAGACAGAGACAGAGACAGAGACAGAGACAGAGACAGACAGAGACACGCACACACAGAGAAAGAGAGGAGAGAGACACAGACATACAGACAGGCAGGCAGATAGACAGACAGACAGAGACAGAGACAGCTGCGAAAGAGACAAAGTGAGAGAAACAAGAGAGCGCGGGTGAGAGAGCGAAACAGAGACGCACAAGGCAGACAGTATTTGTCTTTGTTGCATTGACCCACCGTCACGGGCCAGAGATGAGCGAACTACCGCTGAAGGGTATGCAGCTGTTGTAAGGGCTCTGCAAGGGTAATCATGCCTGGCTGTTAATTAATTGATGTGTATCCGAATAAACGAATAGACGTCTCTTCGTGTACAACGGCGTGTCTGCCGATACAGATACATGATACACACGGCCACAGGTGTGTGTATGTGGGTTTACTATCAAATAGGCGAAAATCTAAAAGGCGAAATGAAAAGGGCGCAATCAAAAGGGCGAAAATAAATTAAGCGAATGTTATATAAAACGCATGTTTCAAAGGGCGACAAGCAAAAAAAGGCGCATGTTTAAAAGGGCGAATGTTAATAAAGAGCGTGTTTACAGAGGGTTATAAGCGCTTATAAAGACGAATATATTGAGAACTAAATTAAAAGAAGTAATAATTTTTCATGGAAAATGTAAACATCTTCTATTCCATAGAAAACAAGGATCCAAAAAGTACGATTCAGCGTCATATTATAAATACTGTCGATGTTGCTTATGGTTTACAATCGGCTTATAACACATTTGCTGATTAAGCTTGTAATTCAATGTTGTGTGCAATGCCCCTTAAATAGGCCTAGTCAATATTCGAACGCACCCCATATCCGGCAACGATCCTTTTCAGTCGTTCACCGCAGTCTTTATATTTTTTTCTTTCCTACAGGCTGATGTCCAGCTAAACAGTAAATATTGTTCCATTTTCAGTTCATTTAAGCTCTGTTCCTTCTTTATGGCTTCAATAAACTTCCAGATTGTAAAATGATAGGCACCAAGAAGTTGGCAAAACCCGCGATGCCAACCCTCGAGTCCTCGACTGAGTTGTTCGTTTTGGGGATACCCTCTTGAACTTTCTAGAGCCGAATAGCGAAAATGTAAACACGCTGTTTATTTACATTCGCCCTTTAAACATGCGTCCTTTTGCTTGTCGCTCTTTTACACATGCGCTTTATTTAACATTCGCTTTATTCATTTTCACCCTTTCGATTGCGCCCTATTGATTTTTGCCCCCTTGATAGGATACCTTTATGTGTGGTGTCTGTCAATGTGACCCGATGTGTTAGAGTACTTATTTAGTCAACCCACAGAAGATACCTGTATCGATACCCTGCCAACCAGCCTGTATCGATACCCGGTATCGATACCCAGGCTCGACACCTGCCAACCTGCATCGATACCCAGCAACGATACCTGCTAGCCACGATATCGAGCATCGATGCCCAGCAGCCAGCCTCGATACCCTGCCTGTATCGATACCCAGCCTGTATCGATACCCAGCCACGATACCAGCCTGTAACGATACAGGGTATCGATACACAGCAATGATACCTGCCAGCAAGCTTGTATCGATACCCTGTATCGGTACCATGTATGATGTATCGATACCCAGCGAGCAACGATACCTGCCGGACAGTCGAACTTAAGTCGTCGTAGTGGGGCTTAGGGGCTGTAAAAGGAGACAATTGCCGTGTAGTCGAGTGAATAGTTCGGATAGGTAGTTGCCCTTAATGAAGCGAAATCGATTTTGGACTGGGAATCTATGTCGTTGCCTGTCGAACTTGGAATCACTGGCGTGCGATACACGGTCTATCAAGCGTGTGAGCAACGAACAGTTTTAAGTGCGAAGTGTAGTTGGCGGACACTCTTTTCGATATAAATTGCGATTGATTGTACATTAAAGTTAGATTAGCAACGTCTGATGTTACTGGACAATTTGTGTCTGTGATTTGATTTAGCTGACGGGGAGCTGGTCTGTTTTATGTGAATATATCGATCAAACTTAACCAGATTCTGAAGTCTTCCGCTTGACTAAGGAAAGCCGTGCCTACGGACATAGGAGTTTAATTGGAAGTGGGCCCTTGGTATGTGCACATAGGCTGATCTCTGTGTACGCCTAATTCCGCCTAGTTTAATTTTCATATAAAAAAGAAGCGCTACCTTTACCTAACTCACCTATGCGAGATGCATGACCGGTTAGCGGCGGTGTTATTTCGCAGGCGTGTAATTAAAAGTAACTCATCGGTGCACGCGGAAGAATGGTACTAAGGAAGCAGGTGAAGTTTCTGTTTAACGACTTTGTATCATAACGAAGACGATTAGCGTCGCCCTCCTTCTTAGACAGGGTTAGGACTAGCACCACCCGAAAATGGGAGTGGCGAAGTTTAGACTAGCAATTAGGTACATAGTTATTGCTTAGCGATGCTCTTAGTCATAACTGAGATGATCATAATGTCGCCTACTTCCTTCATCCAGACTTCGGACGGCTCGACTCGAGTAAACGGTAATGGTGGTGTTTAGCCTGTATATAAACTTGTAAGTAAAGTTTCAGGTATTAAAAGGAAATCGAGTGCAGTTGGCTTGATTTAATCTCTCAAAAATTCCTACTGCATACTATGCACACTCCAGACAAGTCAACTGCTGATCAGTAGCGTAGCCAGGTTTTAACGCTAGACGGAGCGAGCACATAAAAAAGTACCCACTTACCAAAATACAATAAATTGTGAAAAGTCCCCACATTTTGGAAAATGGTCTTAGAGGGAGCGGTCGCTCCCTCTGCTCCACCCCTAGCTACGCCACTGCTGCACACTTGACAGTGGTAACTGCACCCTCTTCTTTAAACTATCCAACTGCACTTGAACTGGTAAGTAAAACTTCAGGTATTAGAATGAAATCGTTTGTAGTTGACTTGAGCTAATCTCTCAAAAATTCATACTCTCCAGATAAGTGAACTGCACACTCAACAATGTCAACTGCACATTTTGTGTCAGAAATCCATTATTTTAGGCCCTGTGAAAGTATATATAGCGATAGTGCATATATACATTTCGGTCCCAGTTGAAGTTTTATAGCAAAGGCTTAGTTTTGTTAATGATAGGTCTACGGTCTACCAGAAAAGTACAAGGTCTAGTGCTTTGATAATTTGGATGCGCCTCAAAGTCCGGAGTACTAAAACGTATCGATTGCAAGTCTAAGTGAGAACGTTACGGTAAGCTAATGTAAGTTACGGTAAGGTAACGTTAGTGGTTAAGCAGGGTAAAGTAAGGTAATTTTAATTAAGGACAGACTAATTTTTGAGTCTATACGTCATGCGGTACAATTTGAACATAGATGAAGTATATTTTTAATTCTCCGTGTGAAAATCGATTATCCGATAGCAAAGAATGTAAATTTACCGTCAGTGTCTACCGTAACAAAACGACAACTTGATTTGTTTAACATATACTGTGCATTAATATGGTTTCCAATGATCAAAACCTCAACAAGGAACACTATCAAAAAGCCTCAGCAATTCGTCAAACAAATGTTCACACACAGATAAACTGCAGGTTTAGAGCAATGCATAAGCCTAAAGATTCTAATTATTCAACAGCGACAACTTTACAGTTTATTCAACGTTGATATTTCTTAAGATATATTTTCCATTTAATAAATATATAAGAAATTATTTATATGGCTTCTGGATCCAGTCTAGGATGGGCTGTCTCTTGATGGATTTCAAGACTTCGTGTTTTGTACGGAACATTATCTACAGTTCGTGACTATTCTGTCTTTCAGCTGATATAGTAGTAAAAGTACTAGTAGTAGTAGTATGCAGTAGTAGTAGTAGTAGTAGTAGTAGTAGTAGTAGTAGTAGTAGTAGTAGTAGTAGTAGTAGTAGTAGTAGTAGTAGTAGTAGTAGTAGTAGTAGTAGTAGTAGTAGTAGTAGTAGTAGTAGTAGTAGTAGTAGTAGTAGTAGTAGTAGTAGTAGTAATAATAATAATAACAATAGTAATAATAATAATAATAATAATAATAATATCATCAACAACAACAACAGTAGTAATAACAATAATAACAATAATTACAATTATAATAACAATAATAACAACAATTAAAATAATATTAACCAATTAAAATAATATCAACAATGATAATAACAACAATAATAATAGCAATAACAATAATATTGATAACAATAATAACAATGATATCTATAATAGTAATAATATTAAAATGATAAAATATTTTATATTTATAATATGATATCTAGAATATTAAATTATGACCATGCTACTATTATTACTAAAACTATCTATTGCCTTTCAAGGAAAGTTCAGAGAGCTGAAGATCAGAAAGATAAGTCATTCTAAGACAGATTCTTTCTACTCTGGTATAATAATAGTAATTGTAATTGCAATAGTAATACAAATAGTAATTGTACCAGTAGCAGTAGCAATAGCAGTGACAATAGCTATAGCGATAACAATAGTAATAACAATAGAAAATAACAATAATAAACTATACATTAATCAGGAGCACCACTGATGAGTTTATTCTTGAAGTTATGCTTTACACATATCAGATTACAATCACAATAATAATGATAGTAATAACTACTACATTTCTCTACCAGCGCTTCCCATCCAGCGCTTCAATGCAATCACTCTCCACTGCAATTTTGCCACCATGCACGACATCAACGAAGATTTGCCATCCCAGAAAAAACTATCCATACTTCTTGGAATCCTGAAAGATCATATCTAGGCCCTGCCTCAGGTAAAAATAATTATAACAATCTCAAAAAGCTTTCTAAAACCAGATAGACGTGTGCATTGGATGAAAGTGTTACTAATAAATAGTAGGGCCTAACTTATAAAGCGCCATCCGTGTCTAACACACTCAAGACATCAGCCGATGGTTCAGCTATAAAAGACCGAATGTCCAAGATCCTATGCATTTGTTTTAATCTCAAGAAGTGTTTCTTTGATGCGTTCGAAGTTCGGTCGTTCTTTGGAGTTCATTAACCAACAGTCGTTCATGATGTTGTAGAGCGTCATCGGACACTGCTGATCCGCCGGTTTCTTCAGACGATTGCCCTTTTCCACCCATTCAAGAGCCTCAGTGTTGGACATCGCTGCAGAAGAACAGAAAGAAGAGCGTGAGAGGGATCAGGTGAAATGAGATCAGATGAGGCTCGATTAGATAACAGTAGATGATGTCTAGATTACATAAGAGTATTTGATATTAGGTGAAATGAGGTAAGGTGAGGTGAGATTAGATGAGGCTGGATTAGATAAGAGTAGGCCTAGATGATATTTGATAAGATCAGACGAGAGAGAGAGTTCATAACGTGTTCATACGGTCTACCTGCGTATGGTTCATCTCCACGAGTCACCATTTCGTAGAGCAGAATCCCGAAAGACCAGACGTCGGATTTGACGGTGAACTTCAGCAGTTTGATTGCCTCAGGCGCAGTCCACTTGTGCGGAAAGACTTCCCCTAAAATGGTTCACAGCCATCATCGTCACTCGTCAGGACACTTAGGATCGCTTTCATGCAAAACGCAAGGTGCCATATGCGACTGGCAACAATTAGGAGAGTAATTAAGTCCAGTCCTATCAGTCTATCAGTCTAGTCTTTGCCTAGTCTTGCTTAGTCTAACCTACTCTAGTCTAGTTTAGTCGCAATCGCAATCGTAAACCCCAAATTTCTAAAGCGCTACTCTAAAGCTTATTCACGAGCGCTACGTCGTATCAGAGGGTTGTCCAGATATCGATGGCCATTGGAGGTCCGAGTTCAGTTGCCAGAGAAACCAGAGAGGCAGAGCAGCTGTTGTCTAAGCTGGTCTACTCTTGCCTAATAGAATCTAATTAAACAGGACCGGAGAATAGGAAATAAGTCAGAATCTCTTATCGAATAACATAGGAGATACTGTAGACGCAAAATGCAGGTAATTCCAAAGCCTCGGATTAGCAACGGAGAAGACATCCGGGAACCAGCTGCCGTCCTACTCGAAGTACCACAAAATTGAAAGTGTCCGATGATACATGTAGTTCATCTATTTTGCTAAACTAATAACGTTCTTGAAACACGAACCCTTTTTGCTCGTATAATAATCTTCATGCTCATAATAGGTGTCGAGAAGTCTGGTCAGACCGAAATCAGCGATCTTAGTAATGTTTCCATCTCCTACTAAGACATTTGCAGCTCTGAGGTCGCGATGGACAAATCCCTTCCTCTCCAGGTAGCACATGCCCTCAACTACCTGCCAGTCAATTTATAATGCCATTGTAATGTAAGCTATGCTCTGAGAATATGATGATGATGATGATGATGATGATGATGATGATGATGATGATGATGATGATGATGATGATGATGATGGTGATGATGACGATGTTAAGGATGAGGATGAGAATGATGACAACGATGACGACGAAGACTTCCATAATATTGACCCTTGCAACAACGATGACCACCATTGTGGAGAAGAAGAAAGCAGACAGATGAAGAACAAGAAGAAACATGATGACAATGGTGAAGAGGAAGACGAGGTAGAAGAAGAAGTTGGAAGAGGAGGGAGGAGGAGAGGAGAAGGAGGAGAAAGACAAGAAAACCAAACAATAATAAGAAAAAGAAAGGAGCCTATCGTAATAGAAATAATGGTTATCTTTCCGTAGCTCACTCTGCTGCATCTTACCTTGCCTTTTCGATTCGCTGAAGATTCGTCAATAACCTGGAACCCTGCGCTTGGCTTTCGATTGGCGCTTTAGAAGCATAACAGAACGCTTCTGCTCTCTCTGTAGAAATGTCTTTATTATCATTCGCTACGAATGTCTCTTTACGTATACAGTGTTCAATAGCAGACGAATGTTCAATTGCTGATTATTGTTCAGTTACACGGACGATGAGATGACTACGAGATTGCGATAACTCTCAGAACTTCTATACTAAACTTCATAAGAAGTGTCTGGTTCGCACTAGACATGTCAGCTAATACAGAATGCGCAGTCTAAGCTTCATCCTGCCTCTACCAACTGCTGACCGCTGACTCTACTGACTTCTCCTCCTTACTAACTACTTACAGACTTACATATCCTAAGTTATTCGGAGGTCTGTGGTAATGGTGTTTTTCTGATTGGTCCAGCAACCCATAAGCCTACTAGATTGATTCCTAGAATGCCATTACGAGTTTACCAGGAGGTTGGCTTACCTAATTCTACTGACGAATAGAAAACCTATTCTGACTTTGATAGATCACTGTTCTGAAAGTTTCTAGGAATGCTCAGCTGTTGAATAATTGTTGTACCGAATAATCTACTGTCAACAACTAAAATCCTCACTCGCAGCCTATTTGAAGACGGTGGCGCTTTCTAAGAGTTGGCCAGGTGGATACAGTTAATCTGGAGAAGTCATAACAACGAATCCTATTCTGAACTCCTACAGCTTCTAAGGCGCCTATATATGTCAACTGGGTTTGGAGTTTACGATTACAATTACGATTAAGAAAAAACTGGGAGCGTCTTTGGAGCCGCGTTGACTTTCAATCGAGAAGAGTTTCGATTACCAATCAGCCAGTTACTTACTAGTTCCTGTCTTTGCACAGACCTTGTGGCTCGAAAGATATATGGACACAGCGTCTTCTACCTTCTACGAGGATGTGATGGACGGTCCCAAAGTCCTCGTATCTTTTCATTCGCTGTATTCGTTCCTAATCCTGGATGCAGACCGATGCAGGAACTCTGAACATGGTGTCAGCTGTCGACTCAGTATGAGAATTCTTTCTTTGGGCTCTGCTTGAGTACGGGGGCCAGGCATCATTGACTTTCAAGTTGTTCAAGCATTCTTTTCTTACCGATGAACCCTTTGTTGTTAATGAACTCAGATCGTCATTTAAGCTACCGTTGGCAGTCTTAGCTAAGTATGCAGTATATTATAGCTCTTACTAATACTACTATCTGTAGTTTATCTAAGCTTACCTTACTTTCGCCGTCATTAAACTGTATAGCCAAACCTGAATTGCCATATCCATTAGGTCCGTGAATGTGATGGTGTGATCAGTGTCTTTTTGGAGCAGAGTAAGCAGGGCTCCCTTAGACATCCTCTCTGTGAAGATGTAGATCTTATCATTGCCTTCACAGATCGCCAGAAGAGAGACTAGATTAGGATGACGCAGTTTGTGCATCGTCTCAGCTTCCTGCCTGAATTCCTTGATCGTCATTGAACCTCCAGCCCTTAAAGATTTCACGGCGACGTCTTTATTGCCATGTAACGTACCTGAAATTATTTAATTATTTAATTACTTTAAACACCTGTTACGGATATTGATTCAATAATTACTTAGAAGTTTAATCGGCATCTCTCTACTCTATTAATTTTGAGGGAATTAGGGCATTTTCCTATCTTCCGGTCTCTTACTTCATAGGTCTTGGTTATAAAATATCACATTGTTGAGGTAAGTAAAAGGAAGTGTATTCCATTAAAATATCACCCTATAGAAGTGATTGGAGTTTGGACAGGATAGAAGATGAGCGCCAGTGGAGCGCTTTACTGACAAACAGCTGGCCACATTAAAAACTGTTTCGAAGAGGAAGACCATGTTTCAAGCCGTCGACGCTTTGAGGCAGCCCACTGAAGCTAAGCTGCCTCATAGATGCAACAGGTAAGTGCAACTGATAACCGGCCGAGTAAAATACCACGCCAGATGAGAACTAAGTTAAGTCGCCATTGCGAAAACCACTCTCTTTTCAGGACGTAATTTCTCATTCGTTAAAGTCACCAAACAGAGTTCACCAAGGGAGGCAGGCAAACACCTTCCATAGCTAAGACGCCGACAATTCCGCTAATAATGGATCAGTGTTAAGAAGGCAAAGGAATCCTTCGCGCAGAGGCGTCTACACCATAGAAACCTTGGAGCAAATGCTCCATCTAAAAAATAAGGGGAAGATCTGTCAGTGTGTGTGCCACCATTTGGGCGGGGGAGGGGGCGGGGGAAGGAAGGGGAAGGGAAAGAAGAGGGGTGGAAAGGGGAAGTTGCTCCAATGACTTAGGGGGCGGGATAGACGCCTCTGCCTTCGTGTATCCATACGCTGGAACCAATTTAGTTTAACACTTTACTGACGAGAGTGTACTAAAAGCGACTGGGACACGAATTTAGCTCGTCGTTAAAGTTTTAATAAACGTGTAACTAGAGCTAGGGAAGCAGTCAGGAAGAATCTTCGAGTCTGAGACTCGCCTGGAGCCTAGAATAAAGCTACACGCAGTATTATGTCTAGTATCTAGTGACGCTAATGTCATCCTCTTGTTGTAGATGTCGTAACCATAGGCGTCGACTTTTGCTTTTGTCCTGGGTGCATGGGTCCTCACTCCATTCCCCTACCCTTCCCCTTTCCCTCCCTTAGGTAGTTGAGTTTTAGCGGATTTTCGGAGAAAGAAAATTGTTTTCTTGTCAAGGGCTACAATGTTAGAAAAAGTATTGGAAATCGGTGACGTTCGGACGTGCCAGTGTTATCATTATTTATTATTATTATTTAAATGATAAATAATTAAATAAATAATTCATGTACTGGCTGTGACTGTGAAATCATGCAATGTTGGGTATTTGTGTTGTGATATTACTACTTACTGAGTACTTAGATGTAAAAACTGTGAACTTAAGATCCGAATTCTTCTGGGTGCCACGCACCCACTGAACTTTCTCTATGGGTGCATTCGCACCCAAGGCTCCCAGGGAGTCGGCGCCTATGGTCGTAAATAACATTCTCATACAGGCCAGTCACTTTAAGTGCGCAAATATGAATTCTATACACGTAGGCCCTATTATACAGTGGTGTGCAAAAGTAAAATAAAATACTGACCCATTATATTGACACATTAATCCGACCTTTTCAAGGCCACGACATGACAGAGAAGGCTTACGATCGTACAGTAAGCCTACATGTTCATTATTTCACTTCAACACCTTGTATGTGTACAATACACGGAAGAAACATGGGTCAGTGACATATTTGTTTTTGACTTTTTCATATTCTTCACGCGGTAAAGCAACTATTGTTGTGTTAATTCAAAGAAACAAAGGTATAAAATGGTACCAAAAATAAGAAAACATTTATTTTGCTGCATGTGTTTACCGATTTCACTATTTACCTTCGTACAGAGCACTGAATCAAAGGATTACAAAAATGGGCTAATGATTCTAAACTTTTGCACACCATTGTACATATTATATGCACAGGATTTAAGAGAAATTCGTTATCAGAATTAAAAAAGGGCCATTCATGTCCTACCGGTATTCGCGATGGGACGTTTGCCCTCCTAAGCAGGCAGAGTAACACTGCGATAGATCTGTCCAATGTCCGGGACCTTAGGACTCGTCCATTGCCGCCTCCAGGGCCGATGAGCAGGGAGTGAGGTCCTCAATTAAGTTCCACAACAGGGACTCAAGAGCTACAACTTAATTAAACCTTACCTTACCTTACTCCCAAGATGTCAGGTTATAGCTCACGTGTACTGTGGCACATGGCAGCATCCCCTATTGCATATTACATTTTTCGCGGTGATCGCTGATCGTTACAGTCTAACTTTCATGCTTTGTCTCAGCTTTTAGGGCTAATCTAAGGTTAGATTATGCAAAGTTAAATTTGATTATATTGAAATACATTACAAATAACAAATTCAGATAGTACCAGCGTATACGATGGCAAAGTTTCCGGATCCAAGTTTCTCTCCAATTTGAAAATCTGAAGACATGACAGCAAGATCATCCAGCGGATTATCCCGAGGAAGTGGCGTTTGCAACTTGCATCGAAGACCAGGCGTCTCTGAAATGCCAATCACTTTTTTCGTGTTTAAAAGGTGCGAATAAGATAGACCGTTACCTCGAGACATGCTTCACTGGATGAGATTTGTTGAGACGCCAGTGGTTGGGGTCTAAGTGTGTGCGGGAGCTGCAAGTGGAGACTCTCCGGCTATTCGAACGTCATTCGTTTTAAGTAATCAAGTCTGTTACCTTGACCATTCTGTAGTTATGATGATGGTGGTGATGATGATGATTATGACGACGATGATTTATTATTATTATTATTAACTAGCTGGATTACCCGGCGTTGCCCGGGGTTATAAGTTTCACACCACCACCACCACCACCACCACCACCACCACCACCACCACCACCACCACCACCACCACCACCACCACCACCACCACCACCACCACCACCACCACCACCACCACCACCACAACAACAACAACAACAACAACGACTGCTTGGCAATCTTGGCAGTCGCCCTCTGGCGGCGATTGCTTCGCAGTCTTGGAGGCCCTTGTGGCGTCTGGCGACCTGTGGCGGAGACTGCTTCGCAGTCTTGTAGACGCCTTCAGGCATCTAGCGACCTCTGCCGTGGAGTTACTGCTTCGCAGTCGCCCTCTGGCGGCGACTGCTTCGCAGTCTTGGAGGCCCTTGTGGCGTCTGGCGACGTCTGGCGGAGACTGCTTCGCAGTCTTGTAGACTCCTTCTGGCGTCTGGCGACCTCTGGCGGAGACTGCTTCGCAGTCTTGTAGACGCCTTCTGGCGTCTAGCGACCTCTGCCGTGGAGTGACTGCTTCGCAGTCGCCCTCTGGCGGCGACTGCTTCGCAGTCTTAGAGGCCCTTGTGGCGTGTGGCGACCTGTGGGGGAGACTGCGAAGACGCCTTCTGGCGTACAGCGGAGACTGCTTCGCAGTCTTGTATACGCCTTCTGGCATCTAGCGACCTCTGCCGTGAAGTGACTGCTTCGTGTCGCCCTCTGGCGGCGATTGCTTCGCAGTCTTGGAGGACCTTGTGGCGTCTGGCGACCTGTGGGGGAGACTGCTTAGCAGTCTCCCGTGGACTGACTGCTTCGCAGTCGAAGAGGGTGAACCGGGCGTTGGCGTGTTAAAGAAAACGCCAGAAATCTAGCCCTCACTGCCCGTCTGTAGTCGGCCTCGCCCTTAGTAAAGCAGACTGGTTGTTTGATATACTGTAAATAATTTAGATCTTTGTCTTTGAACATACATGTGTTAAAATTTTACTGTAAAACGATGAATATACTTCGAATCGATCGTCATTATATTTTGTGCGAGAGTAAACAACTTATGGGCAATATTAATGACGTTGGGGAATACCGGCGCCATAAATAGAACCGCGGTGTCGTTAAGCGGATTATTAATGACGTTGGGGAATACCGGCGCCATAAATAGAACCGCTTGGCAGTGGAATAGGCGAGCTTGCGCGTTATGGACGGTCGGGTGGGTAGAGTTTTGGGGCATTTTCACCATGGTAGGGGTGAAAACGGGGGACGCGAACCCCTCCACTGGGTGTCCGAAGCCGAGGCCGACACATTAGTGAAGGTTTCGAGTGAAAAGGTGCAAAATTGTAGAAGTTAAGCCCGGTCAAACAGACAGACAGACACACACACACACAAACACACACACACAGAAAGCTGGCTTTATTTATATAGATTAATTAAATTTGTAACGCGCGCATGGTCACACCGAAAGGTGAATCTGAGGCGCAGATTGTCAACCGCAAGGAGAAGATGCACTTAGATATCCAAGTGTTTGAAAGCCAAGGAGAAATGGTAAGTTTTTAGCCTCTTTTTGAAGGTAGGAAGTGAATTTGAGCTACGAAGAGAGAGTGGGAGTTGATTCCATTCTCTGGGGGCAGAGACATGGAATACACGCGAGCCCATCACTGTTCTGCATCGTGGCTCAGCTAAAAGGCCCATAATTGATGATCGCAAGCAACGGGGAGGGATGTAAGGAGTTAGTAGTGATTGAAGGTAGGGAGGTGTGCTGGTGCTGAGGGCTTTATATGTCAAACAGGCTAATTTGAGTTTTATTCTGAACTCGACAGGAAGCCACTGCAGCTGATGTTGTAGGACCGAGGAGCTTGTTCGTAATGGAACACACAGCACTACGCGAGCTAAGGAGTTTTGGATGCGTTGCAACCTGTTGAGTTCTTGGCTTGAGCGACCAACAAAAAGAGAATTAGCATAATCAAGACGAGAGGAAACAAGGGAACAGGCTATGGTTTGCGACATGTTCGTAGTAAGAGCTGACCTGATGTGTCGTACTCGTGTTGCCCTGATATGATAGAAACAAGATTTACAAAGGTTGTTATATATGGTCGAAATGTGAGCTTGCTGTCTAGGGTTACCCCAAGTGTTTTGACAGTGTCTGATAGTGGCACAGATGTTGATGATGAAGATAATAGAAGGAGCTGGGGGAGAAACAGATGTGTATCCTTTTTACTTTTGACGGTGGTGGTGGTGGTGGTGGTGATGATGATGATGATGATGATGATGATGATGATGATGATGATGATGATGATGATGATGATAATGATGATGGAGATGATGTCGACAGTGATGGTAAGATGCAGAAATAGATGTTAAGCTTAAATCTTGATGATGAGATGGTGATCAATTAAATTGCTATCTGGCTCATTAGAGGTCTTGTTTAAATTCATTGAAATTTTACAAATTTCTGACTTGATTCTATAAAATCAGGAAATGAAGCTCCTATGTTACATAGCAGAACGCAGAGGAGGCGCCCATTTCATACTTCTCATATCTCTGAGTTGGCAGTGGGCGAATCGTTACGCGGTGTCCGCTCATCGAGCTCAAACCCGCAATCGTTCGATTAAACCCCAGTTGTTGGATTGAAAACCACCTTCCTGAATGTATTATCTCGGTATGGCCGTTATTATTTATGAGTTATAACTCACCTGTGTAGTATTTGATGAGTTCCATTATGTTGCTGAAGGGTTTGATGTTCGAGTCGGCATCGATATAGCACACACCCTTGTCATGGACTTTGATCTTATAATGCGTGATATCCAGCTCACAGAACTCATTCTCGCACCGAAGTGAAAGAGCGTAGCCACCAGGTTCTGAAAATATAAGATAAAAATAACACAAAACATGTCAGAACAGAGCACAATACAAAGCGTAATGTATATATGTATATATTCGTTTATTGAAGAAAGCTGGATGGCACACCGCACCCAGGAATATTAACATGGATAGCTAAAGCAGAAAGCAATGTAATGTCAGTTGAATGATGTAATATTAGTTATATAATATTAATTAGCATCCTAACATTAGTCAACAGAGAAACATCTTAACATCAGTTAACTGTGACCATGTATGTGGAGACTAGCGAATGTAGCATGCAAGACATAAAATAACATACTTCACCATAGCACTTCACTACTGCCACACTTGCTCATTGTTTAGTCACTGCTCGGCTTGACAACTGCTGCTCGCTTCATATTGGCCGGGCGCTTTGGGTGCTGGGATCGGGTTCTGTGCTCTGCTGCCCGCCTTTTTGGGCGCATTCATAACTTCGGTCATGTCTCTGGCTATATGCGTGACGTTCTCTCTCTACTGGCTTCCTCTCCAGCAGTGGATCATATATGTCCTGGTGTGGCGGTGTCTGCTGGGCCTCGCCCCGACCTACTTGCGAGAGCTCTGTTGGCCTACCCTAGGTGCCCGGGACCGCCACTCCCTTCACTCTCAGTTGAGCTAGGTGTGTTTCTTGTTCCTTTTGCCCGTACTTCCACTAGACAGAACCATGCCTTTTTGTTGTTGGCTCTTATAACGAATTCCCCTTAGCCATCCTTCTGCTTCCAGGATCCATTCTGACACCTCTATTCTAATCTTAAGACTGCCCTCTTTAGCCGTGCTGGGGTGGGGAACATTTCTTATGCAATATAATTTTTTTAATGAATGAATTAATGAATGAATAAAATAGTATGACGCGACATGATATGACATGAACAACGTGATATCGTGACGTGACATCTCAACACCTCATTATCATTCATTGATCACAATTCAAGAATGATACATTACAAGAATAGTTGAACTATCCTGGATACAAAAGGCATACCCAAAGGAACAGAAGTCCCGCTTAACTAGGGTCCTATTAACTCTCAGCAATTAGATGCCAAATGACCTAGCTATAAAACGAATAGTTCTTAAAATTAATATAAAATTCAATGAAAACCAGAAGAACAAAAACGGATACTCAGCTACAACTGAGACGAATACCTGATACCAATAATGTAATATAACATTACGTGACGTGACATGTACGTGACATAACAGAGCATAACATAACAAAACAGAATAAGATGTGAACTTTGAACTGCAGCGTAACTTTTAATTGTAATTAGACATATTTTATATAGCGAATCTTCTAGGAAAAACTGATCATGGGCCGTCTCTATGCAAAGCTAAGCAATGTTAAGTGTCTTAAAAACAGAAAGTTCATCATTTAGGCCTCATGTCCTCTAGTTTTGTGCATGGGCATCCGGAGAGGGGGGCAAGGGGCATTTGCCCCTGGATTGTTTAGAAAATATTTTACAAAAATATTTTTTTATTATGAATATTCCAACAATTCCAACACGAATTTCAATGCTAGAAAACACTTAATTATTTAGGTAAGTCAACTCTTTATGCAAAAAACGTCATTTTGCTACCCCTAAAAATTTCTTTTCCACCCTAGAAAATTTTCCATCCTATAAATTTTTGGCCCCCCTGGAAAAATTCCTGCGGACGCCCATGGTATTGTGCACGCTATCTGGATTGGCTTTCAGTTATTGTACCATTTATTGGATTCCAGGTTTACCTTCGCTTGGTCTTAGCAAGTACGTTCCAATTTCGACTTCTGGTTCTTGGAGTTTTTCTTCGGCTCCTTTTCTGTTCAACTGCATAAAGTACCTGAGAGATTTGAAAAGCACAAGCTTGTTATCACGAATGGAAGGGCTAGATATTCAATCCAGCGCTCGTTTACAATTGGCGGACAGAATCGTACAAAATAGAGACAAAGTGGATGACTTTAAAATGTGCAACATTTGCTCCTTCCTGATCCTCCTTCTTCTTCAACAACATCTACCTCTTCTTTTCTATTTCTTCTTTAAAACGTTTCTTCCCTTCTTCCTCTTCATATTTTTCTTCTTCATCATCTTCCTGTTTCTCGTTCTGAAATTCCTCGTCGTCGTCATTATCCTCCCGACCTCTTCTCCTCCTCCTCATCATCACTAATTCGGGTTTCAATTCCCGCCGCTAGGGTAATTATGATATAAAATTGAAATATAGTTAAAGATCGCGTTATCTGTTGTTATGACATACTTTTCTGATTCTATTTAAAAAGTTATCATTACGACGCACATTTTGGGCACACGACCTTCTTGACCATTTGTGAAGTTTTCACGAAGTACCAACCGTTGCTTTCTCTGTGTAATGCATTACAAATGTGCATATGTCCAATGGATCTGACATATTGGTACATTTATGTAGCAGTGACAGTAGGACCACTTTCCGAAACAAAACCACCGAGACCTTTTAATGTCTAAGGAGCAGGGCCGGATTAACAAATGTGTAAAACCACAGAATCACAACAAAAAGGCACATAAAACGTGTTATATTCAATGAATCATCATTCGTCTATTATTAATTCGGTTCTAGGACGTTTGGTCAACGGACGATTGGTCAACGGACGATTGGTCACGGACGATTGATCAACGGACGATTGGTCAAGCGGACTGTTCGTCAAGGAGACTGTTGATCAAGGGTCCTTTCGTCAAGAGGACGGTTGATCAAAAATGTAAATTTTCGATATTAGAGACGCTTTTAAAATACGCCAGTTCTCTTATCAGTACAAACCACTGATAAGAGAAATGGACGACCACTAATTATCCCTAGACAGACCGACCAATTAAGCCATTACAAAACCAGGCATCTTTACATGCACAGCAATGAAGACTTCGCAAAGCGTAGCCCATACACAAATGAAACAAATATGGAGTGATACGATATACTTGAATTTTATACGCTTTTAAAATATGTCAGTTCTCTTATCAGTACAAACAACTGCACTGGCACAGATATACGAAGACTATAATAAACAAGGATTTATGAAGTGAGTTGGCTGCTGTCCATCAAGGCGTTGTATAGTCGATGGCTTCTATTTCAGTTAACTCACATTTCCGACGTTAGGTACCAGGTAGTTATTATATTAAAATTAAATACTACTAGAAAGTATTATAAGTTGCAAAGTTGCAAGTTAATTAAGTGTTAAGTAATTTGCATCAGCAAATTTCGGGATTTCAACGGACGATTTTTTGATCAACCGTCCTCTTGACGAAAGGACCCTTGATCAACAGTCCTCTTGACGAACAGTCCGCTTGACCAATCGTCCATTGACCAATCGTCCGTGATCAACCGTCCGTTGACCAACCGTCCTTTGACCAAACGTCCGCATACCATTAATTCGAGCCTTCTTTCTTTTTGTACAATATCAGTAGATCTTATAGTTATCCAGTCTACTGCTAAAGTATACATCTTTTACGGTTTAACTAAATATTTAGAGTGACTCGTTGTAAAAGAATATTACAATTGCAAGCCTACCACAATACAGAAAATAAAAATAGGCCTAATAGGCTTAGGCTAACAATATAATCTTAACTGATATGATTAGTCACAGTGCTTGCAGTCTACATATTGTGACTAAACTAACAGTTACAGAGTTAAAAGCAACAGCAAATGACAATCAATATCGTTCAAATTGTTATGGAATTTACACACAAACTTTGCGAGTCTCGAGTTTCGGTCAGGTGGTAAGTGTTTAAATAAGCAAAAAATAGGTGTTACTAGCATTTCTGGCTGAGTTGATGAATTTGCCTGATAGCCTAATGGAAACTCCAATAGGGGCCCTGTGCGAAAGTTGCGGATTTGTGCATATTAAAATGAGCCGTTTCGAATAATTTATTCTGAGTTTTTTACTCATTTTACAATTAGCCTTAGCAAATCACAATAATTGTAAAATATTGAAAAAATTGTTCTTTTGCATATGTAGGGCCCTGAAGTGTGGGCCCCTGTTAGGCCGAACTTAATTCGCCTCTGCTAAGGAGTAAGGCCCATAATTTTAAAGAAACATTCCAGTGCATTGTGAAAATATGAAAAAAATAATACTATAGCCGAATGTTCATATGGGCTTCAGCTACATTAATTTCCTGATCGATGCAAATACAAACAGACAGATAGAGAGACAGATGCACACATACATACACACATACATACACATACATAAATACGTACATACATACATACCAACATAAAAACGTAAATTCTATGAAAATATTATTTCATATAAAAGGTAATTTCAGGAGTAAAAGAGAAGACTTGAAATAAGGGCGCTTTCTGTAACGGCTTACTTGAAAAAGATGGAAGAGTATAGACAGACCAGTCTTGTTAACACGCTCTCCATAGAATAAATTCCAAATAAAAACTTGGGCCAGCGGTCGACTAATGAGGTACCAAAACGTCCACTTCAATTCAACGATAAGTCCAGGATTCCTGTCAACTCCACTCTTCTTTACACTGCTACCTTCGCTTCTTCTTCCTTCTCGCCTACTTAATCTATAGTTTTCTTTACCTCTAATTATGGGTAATTAACTATGGCAGTGCGCAAGCTCGGTCCTAGGGGAGAACGAGGCAGCCACCTTGGGCCCCGCGCTTATAGGGGCCCCGCGCTGCTGGCTATAACGTTTTTACTGTGATGATATTGAACAGATATTCAAAGAATTTAATAAAAACATCTGTGAACTGAGTTTTGTGTACAGTCTTGCAGTGCGAGATATTAGCGTATATATTTAGTGCGCTTACTTTAGTTTCACGTGTATATGTATATATGATAGATGTATAACGTTTAGTCTTAGTGACACGCGCGGCCGGCCGATATCGGCAGCGGCGCGCTATATGTATATTATTAGATATCGGTTGCGCGCACAGAAGACAGGTGTGTCAAGAGGCGCGAAGAATTATGCTGACTGGAGAAGTTTGAATTCGGTGTTCGCTGTAGTAGTGTTGCTGACTAGTTGAGTTGTAATCGAATTGAGTTCTGTCTGTTTGTTTCTTATTAAACTAAAAGATATTAAACTGTGTTGGTGATTAATTCAGATTAAGCTACACAGTAGAAAATAAAGCTACTTATACGTAGAATTAGTGTTCAAAAGGTGAACGTTAAATAGGCGTTAAGTACGAAGAGAACAAGGATTTAATCAGAAGGATTGTCAACGGAAGGATTGGGTTGACAACATCATTATTGCCTTTATAGTAAAATGCTAGAGTATTAAGTGTCTGATTTGTATTTTGTGTTCATATAAACGAAACCCATTTAATTTCGATTTTGCATTATTTGAATACATGACATTGTGGTATTTACAAAACTGCACTATACGCTATAAGTGATAAAAACACGACAAAATTTTAAATACACAACTTTGTGGGAAAACGAAGAAGTTTGACATATAGATTCATATGTAAAGTGGAGATGATATCAACTTTTAGCATCTGCGAGGACGATTTCGTCTGAATTTCAAGATTTCGAGTGCTTTCAAGTTGGTTGTTGTTCTAAATGGACTTGTAACTGTTGAAGGAAGGGAGTGGAGAGGGTGTGGAGAGGCGGGAGGGAGGATGGGGAAAGGAGGGTGAAGGGAGGGGAGGGGGAGAGGGGCGGGGAGGCATGGGGATTTGAGGGATGGTGTCGTTTTAAAATGGACTTGTAACTGTTGATGAGCCTAAAATTGAAGAGTTTGGTAATGGCAGTTATGAAAAACGTGAATAAATTGCTGTCATGTCTTGTACTTTATCAAATTTAAGGTGCATGGAACTGTCATGATGCACCGAATTTAACATCGAGCATGGATTTTCATATGTCGCAAGAGCATATGGGAGAAACTTTGGTGGCACGACATAGAAGTTGTGAAACTGTATTAGTGAAATAAAACAACTTGTAACCTACAACTCGCGTCTTTGAGTATTTAGTTATTTTGCGTGCAATTGAAAAACCCCTGAGAATGAAAATATGCAAAGTTGCATGTCTTTAGAAGAATACATGGAGCTGCCCGTTTCGCTCCTCTAGCTAAGTCACACATCAATTTCATCACACTAACTCTCCAAAAATGCAACAGATTACATGCTTTGCACATGTCCTTCACGCGAAACATCTCGTTTTCTATCAAATTGCAGCTCCAACACTTTGCTAGAACTATCACGCCTAGTCGTCTAAATTTTTCCAAAACTCTTCAAAAATATACAATTTTCAATGTTTTACAAGTGTGCTTCAATTGAGGAACACCTTTTCTCTACAAATTGTGTGTAAAAATCACCGCTAGGAATAAACTTCATCTAGAAATAACATATCCGGCATTTCCATCACCCGAATTCTCTAAAATGCAACATGTATTCCAAAGGAAAACCCTCTATTCCCACAAATTGTAACCACGTGTTTCATACTTTATCAGTTAGAACTCTCATATGCGTCAGTTCCGTCATCAAAATTTTCTAAAAGAGGTACAGTTTCACATACATTTTAGACAAAAACTTCAAGTTTCCATAAATTGTATGTTCAGACTTCACACATGCCCCGCTAGAACTATCATACACAACAGTTTCGTCACCCAAAATGATTTGAAATGTTTCATTTTACAAACTTTACACATATGTTTCAATCGAAAACCTGCCTTTCCCACAAATTTGCCACTGCCACCTCCTCCACTATCGCCGTCACCGCAGCAGCCGCCGCCGCCGCCACAGCCACCATTGCCTCAGCTTCCCAGCGATCTCGCCGCTGCTGCCGCAGCTTCCCAGCACTCTCCGCTGCTCCCGCAGCTTCCCAGCGTTCCTGTCGCTGCCGCCGCAGCTTCTCAGCGTTCCTGCCGCTGCTGTCGCAGCTTCCCGGCGCTCTGTCCGCTGCTACCGCAGCTTCCCAGCGCTCTCGCCACTGCTCCCGCAGCTTCCCAGCGTTCCTGCCGCTGCCGCAGCTTCCCAGCTTCCCAGCGCTGCCGCCGCAGCGTCTCAGCGCTCTCGCCGCTGCTCCCGCAGCTTCCCAGCGCTCTCGCCACTGCCGCCGCAGCTTCTCATCGTTCCTGCCGCTGCTGCCGAAGCTTTCCAGCGCTCTCTCCGCTGCTCTCGAACCTCCCCCGCGCTCCCAGCGCGCCCAGCGCTCCAACCGCTCCTCTCAGCGCTCCCACCGCTCATCCCACCGCTCAGCCATTAAAATGTACCTTCTCTTCAATTCTGTTCGCATTTTCATTCTTCATACTTTGCAGTTTTATATTTCTTCGCAAATCATTTAGAGTTCATCCTTCGCTTTTACTTATCAGTTTTTGTATTTCTTAGCAAATAATTTAGAGAATTCAACTATAGGCTAATAAATGCCAGCCTGTGCGTACATTCCCAACAGTAGAACCTAACGATCTTTGTTTCTTCGCGTTTTGTAATTAAATGTATTTAAACACTTATTTGGTTAAAACTAGAGGGGATGCACGATAGTGTAGTGGTTAGCGTGCTAAACTGTCGATGGAGAGGTCGGGGGTTCGAATCCCCGTCCGGATAGAAATTTGATTCGATTTCTGCTCCTGCTGCACCCCATAGCCAGCTCAGCTATAATGAGCACACCGACTGAACTCTGTCGGTGGGAAGATGAGACGGTGAGGGTGAGGGCTGGTTGCCTACCCTCATATGCCGAGTCTAAGAAACTGAGGTTGCTAACACTTCATATCCATGGCTATACCTCCGGGTTAGCTCATGGGTCCTCTCTCTCTCTCTCTCTTCTTGCTTAAAACGCTTCCATATTATTAAGATGTCAAAATATGTTGTCCAAATTGCGTGCTTGTAAGAATATAGCTTGTAATACATATTAGAAATATATTTTAAAATTAACTTAGCTTAATTATATTTCAAATATGACGCTAATTTTTGAATTTGTATTCAGCTAATGCATAGACTCTGCAAATACGTCGCGCAAGAGTACAACTTTTAATATACATTAGATTATAACATAATATATATTTTAAAATATCTACCAAATAGGCTATGCCAATACCATATTCAAATAAGCATCGCTGTGCTATGGCGCTATACAAATCGGTGAAGTTAAAAATAATTTAAATATAGGCTCTACTTAAAATTGCTGCGAGAAATAAGTTTATTCAACATCTGAAATAGGCTGCTTCAATAACATAATTAAAATAACTCGTGTATGAGTACAAATTAGGTTTCAAATATAATTAAAATATATTAAAATATATCTATATATATAAAGAGGAAACTCTGTCTGTAGCACCGCGATCTTTGACCAGAATGCATTTCTACAGTTTTCGACCTTTTCACTCGAAACCTCACTACTGTCTCGGGGTGGGCATTACACACCCAGTGTGAGGCTTCGCGTCCCCCGTTTTCACCGCTTCCATGGTGAAAACGGGCGAAAACCTCTCCCTAACCCCCACCAAACAAATTCCAGTCGACCTATTTTCATTCCCCAGATGGCGCCACCCGAGAAGATTCTCTGTCTTTCATCGCTAATTCTGTTTCACCGGCATGCATTTCTAAAGGTGCGCCGTACGGATTTCACTTCACATTAACTTTTCCTGTGGTGGTGGTGGTGGTGGTGGTGGTGGTGGTGGTGGTGGTGGTGGTGGTGGTGGAGGTGCAGGTGGAGGTGGAGGTGGAGGTGCAGGTTCGCTAGAGGGATAGAAACTTTCACTCAACTAAACCGGGCGTGGTGGTGGTGGTGGTGGTGGTGGTGCTACAGGGATTGAAACTTATAACCCCGGGCAACGCCGGGTAAACCAGCTAGTTAAATATAATTAAAAGAATTACTCTGAGACGCCTGCGCTGTCAACCTCAGTAGGGGTTTAAGCGCTGCACTGTAAACCTCAATAGGGGTTTAGAGGCTGCACTGTCAACCTCAGTAGGGGTTTAGGGGCTGCACTGTCAACCTCAGTAGGGGTTTAGGGGCTGCACTGTCAACCTCAGTAGGGGTTTAGGGGCTGCACTGTCAACCTCAGTAGGGGCTTAGGGGCTGCACTGTCAACCTCAGTACCACAACTACTAATACGTGATCAACTGTAGGCTACATTATTATTCAAATAGCTTATCTTCGCCGCCATTGTTGCTTAAAATAATTTCCGAAATGAGTGATGCTACGGATGATGTCACGCGGCGTGAGGTGTCGACCGTCTTGTTATGGCCAATTATATTGCATGAAAATGGAGTGATCGGTCAGCAGTAATTAGGACCGGTCACGGCACGCATTCACCGCTGCCGCAAGTAAGTAAATTAAATTAGAATAGAATATAATATTCTTTATTAATCCAATTGCGAACCGTATTTTGGTGTACATAAATATATAAAAACATAAAAACATTCGCACATTCTCAGCCCTGTAAAACTGGGAGTGGCCAAACCTGTATAAATAGTGTCAAATAACGAGAGTTATTCATCAAGTTGAATTATTCATCAGATTTATCTAAATTAGGTAAATCAAATGATGGTCTTTTCCAGGTTCGTCTATCGTCTTGGAGTCTAACTCAGACTCAGCGAGTGACGACCGACTGTCACCAACGGTGAGAAGCCTACCGGTAGGCGAGCGGTAAATCGCTCGCCGGTACCTTTGCTAGCCGAGCGACCAAGGAGAGCGATCGATCGCTCGCCTTAAATCAGACGCACTGAGTACGACGTATACCACACTTATACAAACAGTACAAACAGCTAATTATAATGCAAGGTCGACAGCTCAACACCTATTAAGTCAACAGCAAACATTGAGGGAGGGGCATTTTGGATTGATGATAAAGTGAACGTGGGTACCATTGCTGTACTAAGCTCTCTTTAGAAGAGAGTGGCATCACAGGGGATAGACTTTGGTAACACTCTTGCTTGAAGAACATAAGATCTTGAAAGACGCTTTTCAATACCCGTAAGCCCCCTATAGGTCGACACAGCGGCCCCCTTAGGGGGCCGCTGTAAAATGAGCGGGCGCCTAGCAGGCTGTCAAGACGTGTTTTCTATAAGATCTTGATAATTGTATTGTCGCATGTTTGTAAAGTTACTTACTGCGGTTTGTCAATGAGCTGGTCAATAAATAAACACAATCACTATTGACGCATCATGCACACACCAACTGTATATATTATATATGTATTATATACAATTACGTATATATATATATATATATATACGTAATTATTATTATTATTATTATTATTATTATTATTATTATTATTATTATTATTATTATTATTATTATTATTATTATTATTATTATTATTATTATTATTATTATTATTATAGGCCACTGAATACACACACACACACACACACACACATATATATATATATATATATATATATATATATATATATATATATATATATATATATATATATATATATATACTCAACACTGCTGTCAATCAAACGTTCCGACACTAACATAAACTTTAACTTGAATTAAAACGATTGAGGGCTAAGGGCTGAAATTGAACAAATAAACGAAAAAATCAAAAGGTTGGGTGCTTTAATACTTACCCGTCGTTGATAAGTTCCGTAATATCTCCCTTTTTGAAACTTAAATCATCTCCGTTATTCGCCTCATAGTCCATCGTCGCTTTGACTTTTGGTTTTGATCCTAAAATTGTCAAACTATTTCTAAGAATCCTCAGTTCTGTGCGTAACAGGCGCTGAAATGCAGAGTAGTTATCACGTATTATTAGAAATAATCTCATTAATAATAAGAATGATGATGATGATATTAATACAAATGTATTGAACATAATGAAATTTTATTGCTAGCGCCACACAAAAGCTGCTTTGAGTCTGGGAAGACCGCAGTTCTTTTAGCGTTAGAGATTAACTAATTATATTTTCCGCCCTCGGTATTTAAGATCCCTCAGGCTCTAAGTTTTACTACTATTATTATTAGGCCCTATAATAATAATAATAATAATAATAATAATAATAATAATAATAATAATAATAATAATAATAATAATAATAATAATAATAATAATAATAATAATAATAATAATAATAATAATAATAATAATAATAATAATAATAATAATAATAATAAGACGGGTGGATCTTGGAGTGGCGAAGGTCTACAGTTCGTTGTGGAGCTGGGAAGCCGAATATCAGACTCAACGCACGATCCACTGGAGACATCGTATTTGTTCCAACGGATTTCAGTGGCCCTGCAACGTGGAAACGCCATCTGCCTTTCCAGGACCCTGCCACCTCTGTCTGAGTGACGCTGAAATGGCGCTTCAGATAATTTAATCATTACTGTTAAATATAATAATAATAATATTATAATAATAATAATAAATATAATATTTGCACAGTTAATCGTGGACGAGGACCGTTAAACTCTGGATCTTAACGCTTCTAAGACAGTTTCAAAGTGTCTGATGGTTCATTTTAAATAATAAAATTTGTTTATAATAATATATAATAATAATAATAATAATAATAATAATAATAAAACTCCCGAAAAAATAATAATAATAATATTTATAATAATGATGACGATAATAATGATAATAATAATAATAATAATAATAACAATAATAATAACAACAACAACAACAACAACAACAATAATAATAATAATAATAATAATAATAATAATAATAATAATAATAATAATAACAATAATAATAACAACAACAACAACAACAATAATAATAATAATAATAATAATAATAATAATAATAATAATAATAATAATAATAATAATAATAATAACAATAGCAATAACAATAATAATATTAATAATACATCGGGACAGCATGTTGGCATCGGCCATCGAGATCATTCCGGAACTAGCCGCGTCCTGCCACCTAGCCTAAGCCGAGCCCTCGTTCCTCCAATTCGGCCGATTCACCATTCACTCGCAAGAAGGCGCACAGCAGGGGATCCCCTCGGGTCCCTGCTTTTTCTGCTTACCACTCCAGCCGATTCTGGTCCGGCTAGGATCTCCCCTAGCCTTCGGATATCTGGACGACCTCACCCTGGGCGGCAGTCCTGAGGGGGTGGATGCGAACGTGGATCTAATCGAGAGAGGTTGCTCAGTCCTGGGCCTCCCGCTCAACCGCGCCAAGTGCGAACTTATCTCCGCCGGCCCCGGGTTCAGCACCGAGAACGCCTTGATGCAGTTTGTCCGCGTGAACCCATTAACAGCCACACTCCTAGGGGCCCCGCTTTCATCAACGGAGGCCTCTCCTCTACTCTAGAGACCTGCGTGGCCAACCTCAAGAGGGCGCTCGAGAAACTCCAACACATTGACAGACAGGGTGCTTTGCTGATCATCAGATGCACCCTCGGCTCGCCGAGGCTAATGCACATATTGAGAAGCACCCCCTGCCACGATCATCCGCGTCTGGGGGTTTACGATGAGCTGCTACAGGCAGGAGTCGGCCGGATGCTTAACGTCTCGATGAACGACGACCAATGGTCTCAAGCCTCTCTTCCGATTAGGATGGGGGATTGGGAGTAAGGAGGGTGTCCTCGCTGGCACTTCCCGCCTCTTGGTTTCGGCCGCGGGCACCCTCCAAACCCAGTCCCTCATCTTGGGTACTATATCGATGACCCCTGACGCGGCACATGACTCGGCGAAGACTACCTGGCTTCAGCTTACTGGGGTCCCGATCCCGACGGTCACGCCCGGTCGCGCACAGGCACACTGGGACGGTCCGCTACTACACGCAGCCCTCTCGGCGCACGAAGATAAACTGCTTGACCATTACGACCAGGCGAGACTGAAGACCTCGCAGTCACCGCACGCCTCGGACTGGCTACACGCCCTCCCGATCGCTGCTCGCGGCCTCAGACTGGACGACGAGACCATGAGGGTGGTGGTCGGCCTACGATTGGGTCTGGCAATCTGCGAACCGCACAAATGCGCAATTGCGCATGCGGCGCCTACATTTCGTCCGGTGGCGCGCATGGGCTATCGTGCTCACTGGGGTTCGGCCGATAAGCTAGACACAGCAACATCAACGACCTCATCCACTGCAGCCTCAAGAAAGCCGGCATCCCGGCAGTCAAGGCCGTCCGGCCTATCCAAGTCGGATGGTAAGAGACCGGATGGCCAGGCCCTAATACCGTGGAGCGGTGGGCTGTCCTTATTGTGGGACGCGAGGGTGGTGGACACGGTGGCCGCCTCTTACATCACAGAAACGGCGGCCGCGGCAGGAGGGGCGGCGGAGGTGGCAGCCGCGAGAAAGCACGCCAAATACTCTGAACTACAGAAGAGACACATCTTCATACTGTGGCGAAATTGCCACGTTCGGACTGTGTATAGCTTTGGTGATTTTCCGTCAAATCGATTGTGCGTCATAAACGCCTATGCACGCGCTGAACTGTACGTAATGAACCGGTTTCTGGCCCCCCCGACTCTAGCCCCCGGACTCTGGTCCCCGGACCTTAGCTCCTCCCCTCCTCCAGTATTTTCTATATAAGGCCCAGAAATTTCATTGCAGAGAGAGTTGTTAATTCAGCGGTCTACTGAAGGCGTATTACGTGAAAGGAGTCAGTAACTTGAAGTGCTAGTGAAAGCGTATCACAGTAGTTTTTAAATTGGGAGCTGGTGAAGGCGTACTACGTAAAGAGTTATACGTAAAGAAGTATACAATAGGAGAGCTAGTGAATAAGTATTACGCATAGAATTATTAATACGTTGAAGAACACTTGAGAAGTTATTTGCCGTGACTGTCCTTTCACGTTGAACTTGGAGTTTGGATACAAAAAGGAAAACTTTTTGGAGAGATTGTCTTTGAATTCAATCGGTATGATTTGACTGTTCTTTCGTCTAATTTGAGCGATATAATTTCGGAAATTTGCTGTTGAGATATAACGGTGAAAAGCGATTTACATTTAATAATGTCTTCAGTTCTTATCTGAAAGTACGGATTGTGAATACATTTTGCAATTGATCGTGAATTGTCGTTGAATCAAGAATATTGCTATCATTGAATACTCGTGTCATCCATCTTGTTTACTGAAATCAAGTCCTTCACCTGATCACATAAGTCTCTCGCAGACCACGGGAGCCGAATCCAGGACACCCAAAGTTTACGTCATTGTTGATAACCATCCGGCCGGCCTTACGGTCTCCTGGTACACGCTGTTGAAGAAAAAGCGACCGGTGGTTTGTCACAATACCTGTAGAGGTGGAAACTTTCGGTCCCCTTAATAGAGAGGGCCTCGCCTTCCTATCGGAAATTGGTCGCCGACTTTCGAAAACCACCGAAAACTCCCGTCAAACAAGCCTCCAGTGGTGATGGTACAACGTTTCAACGCGGTGGCTCTCCAAGGCGCCATGTCAAAGCTGCCTGGAGCCAACAACCAACAAACCCGTCGATACCCATCGCCTTCTTAACAGAGGCAGCTGCGGGGAACTCGATTCCCTGACTGAACAGAGCCTATGCATAATAACAATATAAGAAAATAATAATAATAAAATAATAATAATATAATAATAATAATAATAATTATAATATTCATTATCCGTGGCAGGCCTACATATAATCCCACGGTATCAGAATAACAAAATTAGGGTTACCATTCTTCTGGGATGGCTAATTTTTGGTTCTCGAGGGCAGAAGTACTGCAGATAGCGCATGGAAGGGGGTTAGTATCGAAAGAGCGACACAACGAAAGAGCGACGTAACAAAAGAGCGACAATTCAGGCAGCAGTATCATAAGAGCGACAGAAATATTGCCGATTTGAAAGAGCGACATAACGAAAGAGCGACATAGCAAAAGTGCGACAAATTGGTTAATATCGTAGTCTATTTGTAATATTTATCAATATCAAATATATCTAAGAGTTCACCATCTTGAAGCCCATAACCTCCCAAGAACAAACAACAGTTTGGAGGCTTGGCACAGGAGGTTCGAAACTGTAGTGGAACGTTACCGCCTGGGAGTGTTTTCGATGATAAAGAAATTCATAAGAGAACTACCGCACAGATCAAGAGGTCGAAAGGCTGATTTAAGGGAAAAACCCAGTCAAGAAGAAGAAAGAGCGACTCCTAAGAGAAGAAAGAATTGCAACTGTTGTGGGGAGACACGACACTATCCCTCTCGAGGAGTACCTTCGAGAGATTGCCCATGCACTTGACCTCATGTCCTAGATTGGTTGAAGAATCAGACACTGAATGACACGTTAGTACATTATTTTATCAGACACTTTAGTAGATTTATGAGTAGTGTTAATAGCAATGAGCTGCTTCTGTGGCATAAATTAGTATATAAACATGTTTGTCGCTCTTTTGAATGTTGACTTTATTTCTTCGGTTGTCGCTCTTTTGATACGGTATTTATGTCGCTCTTCTGTTACGTCGCTCTTTCGTTATGTCGCTCTTATGAACCGCTCCCCATGGGGGTGCTTGGTGGTTCTAAATAAGCGCTAATCAGAAATGTTGTTTCCATGGTGTCTCCCTCTTGTTATCTGGGCAAGGCCATTGAAAAACCCACGCCTTCCTGATTTTTTATTGTTGTTATTGCTGCTGTTGCTGCTGTTTTGTTCTTGTTATTATTATTTCTATTATTTTTATTTTTATTAATTTTATTATTATTATTACTACTACTACTACTATTATTATTATTATTATTATTATTATTATTATTATTATTATTATTATTATTATTATTATTATTATAATTATTATTATTATTATTATTATTATTATTATTATTATTATTATTATTATTATTATTATTTTCCCCGAGGTAGAAATAGTCCCCAAGAACAAAAAATTATGCTAAGAGTATAGCCTAAGAGTTATTATTATTATTCAAATTTTGTCCTGGGACTGAAATGTCATTCGGCTGAAGCGCAAACGCGGCATTAGCAATTCAACAGACAGTTTTGAAGAATTCCGTAATATTTGTAGATCAATGTCGTGAAATTGTTAAAACATTTGCATTGACTTAATTTGAGAAATTGATCACAATGAAGATTTAAACGCTTACTCAAGTTGGGAGAGTTGTAAATTCTTTCCGTAGGCTTATCTGCACCTCCTGCAATTAGGAACACATTAAACGCTGCACTATCACAATGGCTAAGTGATCGAATGTGTTTATCAGAATGTTTGTTCGTTATGATGATGTGGTTCTTTGACTTGACTACAGCCTGAGTTTGGCTTTATTAACTTCTGATTATATAAAAACGACGAATAATTTGTTTTATAGATATTGCAATTTTGTTATATATGTTGTTTGTAGTGGAGTTTATGTTGTTGTTGTTGTCGATGATGATGATGATGATGATGATGATGATGATGATGACGATGACGATGATGATGATAATGATATAATGATGATGAAAGTAATGATGTTGAAGAAGACGGTGAAGATCATTCACAAGTTGTTGCCGATGATGATTATTTCAACGGTGACGACAAAATCACACTTCACAGCCATTCGAAAATGTGCCTCAGGCAGCAGGCTCATTGTGGGCTTGGTCATACATGGAAAACGCTGGGAAGAAACTGAGTATCGCGTCCAGAGACAGTTGAAGACGCCCAACTTGAAGACAGATTCTGAATATTTAGCATTAAAAAGCCCAGAGTTCAGTGTTGATGAATATGTGGATTTTTACAGATAGCTAACTCGATAGAGCGCGAACAACAAGTCTATGGTCGTTCACGGAGTTCGCTTAGTAGGCTCGAACTCACAATGGTTGGATAACAGACCCAGCGCGCTACCGAAAATACAATGTGTCCTCTTACCAGAATGCTTGCTTCTGTTGATGATGATATGGAGAAAAGGATTTATCAGCCTCTAAATATTCTATACCATAATTCGCTTACCATGAGTCGAGTTTTCGCAGTGGTGGGCCCGGTGGTGTGGAACAGACTTCCCTTAGAGTTCCGATAGAGTACCCTGGGGTCCTCCCTGGCCTCTTTCTTACTACTCTTTAAACTGTACTTTTTGAACGTGCTGGTGTCGGGATGGCCTCTGAGTAGTTCCCTTGAAGAAGCGCTATACAAATCCTCGAATGAATGAATTAATGAATAATTCGCTCGGATGCGTACGCACGTAGGTTTATGCGTAGTCCAGCGATGGCGCTATCTGGCGAGTTATATAAGACTAATATCATATTTTATATATAGATACTGGGAGAAAAGGTGGGGGAAAGTCGTTGTATTGATAGTTGTTCTTTCTGATGATGAAATGATGATGAAAAAGAGGATTGTGTTAATTATAATAGGGTTTCTTCACTATGATTGCGATAACGAAGATGATAATTCTAAGATTGCTGGCGTTGACGGTGATGATGTCAGATTGTTGCCTTTTACCTGTAATGGGTCTCTGCTCTGACGTCCTTTGACCACCAGGCACACTTTTGTTATTCTCCTTTTGGACAGGATCTGGAACGGTCTGGGTCTGCGGAATTTTACATCGACGCTCCATGACTATGGAAGTTTCCACGCTTTTTTTCCCAGACAGAGTCTGCGTAACTGCAGGTTGAGCGTAGACATTGTGATCTGCGATGGTCTGGGTCCGCTGAGTTTTAGATTCAGGTTCCACGATTCTGGAATCTTCCACGCTTTGTCTCCGGGACGGAGACTGCTTTACGGCAGGTTGAGCGTAAACACCGGGATTCGGAGAAGCAGAAACGCTCCCTTGCCGGGACATGTTGAGGGATTGAGTTGAGCCGGCGTTTCGTGGAGTGTTTTTCCCAGCTCGCTTCTTCATCTTCTTTTCATTTTTCCATTTGCTTAATATGGAACCCATTATGACTGGGCCTTCTTTGCAAATTCTAAAGATAGTCATGCACAGTTTATATTACGCTGGCTACCTCCCTATCAGCACATTCATGAACTTTAGATGGACTCATATGGGTTTTATAGGCGTCCCGTATCAGAATGTGGGTCCTACTTGGGCTCCATGTGGGCATGTTGGCAGGGCTATTACAGAGAAAGTGAACCCTTAGAATAATTGAGATTACAAGTTGAAATAATTATTTTAGCTCATTCGAAGCATAATTTTTTCCCATGATATCCCATTTCATTTAGCTATTACCACTCTTTCTGCACATACCGTACTCCACCAATCTCGCCGCTCACCCACCATCATCTACTTCAGGGGTGGCCAACCCGCGGCCCGCGGGCCAAATGCGGCCCGCGAGCTGCTGATTGGCGGCCCGCAAGCCCACTTTTTAAATTAATGTTTTTTGTCTTATACGACCACTTCTTAAAATTGGTAAACAAGCCCATGTTTCACACTGACTAAATGACTCTGTTTCAATTAATCAGGAAGGAAATTTAGAGCTGTTGTTCTAGTGACCTATTAAAACCTGTTTTTGCGACTTTTTAAGCACATAAATAATATTAAACAATTGTATTTTCTCTCGAGGCGCCGAAGAAAATCACTTGCGGCTGGCCCTTCGCGTGCTTTCCAAAAATTATAGTGGCCCGTATGCAAGAAAAGGTTGGCCACCCCTGATCTACTTGGAGCTCCTCCATCAATCGCTCTGAGGAGCGATTGATGGAGGTCATATAGTTAGAGAGACCAGTCTTCAAGAATTCCTATCCTGATCCATCCATTCCTCCGCAATCCTTTTTGTGTGTCAATCCCGTAGCGACCGTCACTCAGTCTGGGGCATGGGCGCCCGCAGCGTGACGCACTGGACGCACGTGCGTCCACTCACCAAATCAAATCCATACAAGGAATAGGCATCGATATGTATTAAAACGGCAATACGGCATGTTAAAGAATTAGATGTTATCTAAATTTAATTTTTTACGCTTGTCAGAGGTCACTGTTGTAATGAGTATATTCCTCTGAACACACAAATACACTTATTAGATGATTACTGACCATTATAGGATAGTCAAGTATAAGGTGTGTTGAATATAGTATGTGTTTGAGTGGAAGGGGAATTGTAATTGATAGTTTATTAATTAAGAAACCAGCACATATAACCAGCACTTTAAGATGTGAAAGACAACATAAGTTTTGTGGGGCAGTTTAGAGGTTTAAAGACGTTACCTACCAGTTGGCGAGACGTGATTGGTCGGTTCGTAATCTACTGGTCAGTTGGACGATCGTCTGCTGGACATGCGCCGTGAGATGTTTTCAACCGAAGAAGGATAGTGGTAATGCCGGTCTTGTCATGAACGGTCGATGGCGTAAGACGGTATAGTAATAACCAGTGCTTTTTTTCAGCCGGAACGCGCCGGAACGGCGTTCCGGCACCTTTTTCAGCTACTAAAAAATAATTTATTTATTTTAATAATAAAAACAATAATTTAGTTATTTTAATTTTAATATAAGTGTTTTTGAACTGTTTTCAGTGTTTATTGAGACCCCTCTCAACCCCCAATCCCGTTTTTCTCGTGATTTTAGTCCGCCCATAATTGTTGCGTTCCGGAACCTATTGTTCCGTTCCGGAACCTTTTTTCTACAAAAAAAAGCACTGGTAATAACTCCTGAATTGAGCATACTGAGTGCAGAAAACGCTGCAGAAGTCAATTCAGTTTGTTGAGTCGAGTTGTGAGCAACTTTCGAACGTTTGCCGATTTGTGGCGATAGCCAAACTATGAAGATATAATCGAACGAAGTAGATCGATTAACTGTTATTGAACGTAAAGTCGGCGTTGGAACTAATCGAACGTTTACGAAGTTAGTAGCGAGTCTTTACTGCGAACTTCCGAACAAATTTGCTATAAATTGATTCGGATTGATAAGGCGAACAATCGCTGTTCGAGTAATTGTGACGCCAGGGCTCAAAACCCGTTGCTTGTCGCTTCCTAGATACTGAGCTAGAAGCCAAAATAGGCGAGAGGGGTCCAAAATATTGAACATTCTTCAATTCACCAGTTGCCTATGAATTTGCCATAATTTGCAATGTAGTAATCCGATTTTGATGCCGTTTGTTTTATTCGATACAGGATATAGCCCTTTATTGCCCAGCACATTTGAAGTACATGTACAATGAAGTAATGGTTGCTGACGGCTTTGATGACACGAATATTCCGAAACTTTTTATTCGATTTTCTTAGTATATATTAATGAAAGAATCAAACGAGCATAACTTCAGTTAGCAAAAAGATATTTTATTCTGTAAAAAGTATTTTGAAGCAGATTAATTGTAGAATATGACTAAATAAAAAGGTCGGAAACCGACATGTGACGGGTTTTGACCTCTGGCGTCACAATTGTTATTTTGGGCGAACTTTGAATGACTTTTCTATGAAAACGACAGATCGTCGGCAATCTATGATACAATGGCATTCATCGAGAGAAACATTTACACGCCTCAACTACAAAGCACCGCCAGCAGAGAAATGAAATCGAAACTCGTGAATCAATCACCTCTTCGAATTGGGAAGATGCATCCTCGTCGCGGGATGGTTACTCGTAAAATCATAACAGTTAATTAGATAATAATAACTGCGCTGGTTTAGGTAAGATAAACTAGATCGTATTAATAGAACTTTACGGCTGAGTATTTAAACTCTGTGACTTAACATTCATACAAACTTTGACATTAATACATATTTAAATATCAAGAACAGTTTTTGTTACTTGATTCGCTATAGATAGAATGATTCATGAATACATAATGGAAGCTCAGAGCTGCTAATTAACCAAAGTAACGGGGTGTATGATCAACGCCCGTCCCTAAGATAGAATAGCCAAATAAGGGACCGTAGAGTCGTTACAACTATATCTATGAGCAGCTATTTCAATTCTCCTACTTATATCTATGGTAGCAAACTACAAGCGGCCATTTGTTTACGAGTGGGATGTGCGTCCAATTTTTTAAGCCTGCGGTCTGGGGTATCGCTCTCGCCAGCACTGGTGGTGTACGGCGCCTACAGTCAAAGACCGTCACGACTGGTCGCAAATTACGACTTTGAGTAGAGTTAAGGGAGAAATTACTTTGGGATGAATAATTGAAATGAAAGTTGTAATTGGTAACTTCTATTTCGCCGGTGTCTAATGCACAAATCATGAACCGATGGTACACCAAAATCAAGCCGTAATCAGTCAATATCCAGAAGATCAGTCCGCACAGACACAGGAAGAGTATATCAGAAAGTAGGTTCAGCAACCGAAAAAGCTCGTTCACCAAGAACAGTTCTTGATTTAGGTATGACCAGACAAAGATAATCTGATGACCTAGATGAATATTGATAAGTCTGGGGAATTTGAACTGATTTAGAGTACTGTGGCGGGTCAGAGTTCAAAGTTTTATAAACTTTGAATCCCAATTTGAATCTAATTCCATGCTGAGCAGAAAGCCAATGCAAGGATTCAAGCACGGGGGTTATACGTTCATATTTGGATATATTAGCTATAGCTCTAACCAAAGAGTTCTGAACGCTCTGCAACTTCACCAAGTTTGACTTACTGAAACCAGTAAGAAGCCAGCCTCATTAATCCAGACGACTAGAAAGCAATGCAATAGAGGGCGAACGTCGTCACTGCGTTAACTTAGCGTCCTGATAGACCGTGGAATCCCTGCGCACGCGTAATAGTCCATATGAGCGTATTGGTAAGGTAATCCTGGTTGGTACTAGAAGTTGGTAAGAGAGACCAGTCCGCCAGACGCCAGAGAACTAAATATTGTGCAGGAGGATCGCTATAATATGTCTACATTGAAGGACCAGGTTGAAATTCGATAGATCAGAGCAGTGCTTTTTTCTGGAAAAAAGGTTCCGGAACGAAAAAATTATGGGCGGGCTAAGATCCCGAAGAAAACGGGGTTGGGGGTTGGGAGGGGTCCCACAGTTTAAAACACTTAAAATAAATTAAAATAACTACATTATTGTTTTTATTATTAAAATAAATAATTATTTTCTAGTAGGCCCTACCTGAAACAAGGTGCCGGAACGCCGTTCCGGCACGTTCCGCTGAAAAAAGCACTGTGATCATTAGAGCAACCAGAAGCCAAGCTACGGTGGGTAATTAAGATGAAACAATCGGGATTCAAAGAGACGAGTCTTAAGTTTGGACCTGAATGACATCAATGAGTTGACAGAACGAACTGAATTGGGCACAAAATTCCAAAGCTTCGGACCAGCAACCGAAAATGCAACATGTGTGTTTTGATAAACGTCTTGCGTACGATGTTCGATTTTAAAGATAGCAATTTGTAAGAAATCGTACTTCAATTCAATTCAATTTCAATTCAATTTTATTGATCCCAGAATAACAATAACAAGCAAGCAGCAAACAATCATAAGAGGAAAAGTAGCACCAGGGAAGTAATATCATGACATTGAATTTCCATTGGGTAACATTTGTAAAACGTACATTGTTAGGTATCCTCAACATAGTATTGTTGTTAATGAGATCAATAGGCACCCAAAAGGGACTAGTCCCGCTAGGAAGGGGCCTACATTACAAAATAAGGTGGGAAAAGATGACAGAGGATGTATGAGTAGAAATGATAGTAGGGGTCAATGGATGAATGGATATGAGCAGGAGTCGATGCATGCAATTGTGCATCAAACGTCAAAGAGAAATACTGGAGAGATTGCTTTAGACATAAATTAAATATACAGCATATGCCTGCATTAAACGAATAACAAAACATGACAATCGTCTTAACTACATCTTAACTAAACAGTTAAACTATAGGCCCCTATGCTCTACTGTGTGTGCACGCAATGAGTGTTTGAATTGTCTGTAACATAAGGAAGTTTGGACACTAAGCGGGAGGCTATTCCATAGGTCAGGACCTTGGTATTTGATAGACATTTGACGAATATTTGTTCTGGCGTAGATGCTTCTGTAATCGTATTTATTTCTCATATTAATTGTATGCGGAATTTGAATAAAATAGGACATAAATGAGGGAGGAAGAAGATTATTATGATATTTGTACATAAATTCAAATACATTCAAATCGTACTTCGCTGCGATGTCTATTAATCTGAAATGATAATTTACATAATCAGTTATCAAGCTGTCTTAGTTTAATGATCTATTGATTTCTAGGAAGTGCATAACTCATTCCATTGTCGTTTATTTTGTTAGCTTTATAAGATTTATGCCAACATGTGTGTTTTCCTCCTAGTTAAAGTTTACATTCAATCCGTTTCATCTTGCTTACCCTCCGTAGCTTCACTTCTGGTTTCTCTGACTAATCGGATTTCGACCTGGCTCTGTCTCTAATGTAGTATGACGATGACTACGGTTTCACTTGAAGCGACCATCGATTCATGAATTATAGGCTTACATTACGACAATGCCACTATAGAAGAGGTGTCTGTTTTAAAACTTTCCAGAAAAGGAACGAACTAAACCAGCTGACCTGAAAGAGAATTCTGGTCCAGCAAGAGTTCAACACTCACCTGGATTCTCTAAAGGACCATACGATTCCCACTTGAAGCGACCATCGATTGATGCATTATACATTACGATAATGGCAAAATAGAAGCTGAAGCTCTGTCTGTTTTAGATCTTTCCAGAAAAGGAACGAAATAAACCAGCTGACCTGAAAGAGAATTCTAATTCATCAATCGTAGTCGTAATCGTAATCGTAATCTCCAAACTTCTGAAGCGCCACTCGAAGGTCAATCGCAGGGCACCAGCCTATTCACGAGCGCTACGTCAAATCAGAGGGGTTTCCAGAGAGTGGTCCAGAAGAGAGTCTGTTTTCCAGAAGAGCAACAGTTCAACCTTCTCTGTGCTCAGCGAGTGTTGAAAATGAAGAGTCAACACAATGCTCCGAAATTGATCGCAAAAACATTTACGGCGTTTCAATGTATGAAACAGTGTCTATATAGACTTATTTACACAGCAAAGATTCATCGCATGTAATGTTAACCCAAAAGATAACCGCATTGATGATGCATTGTGAAGTGACGCTTGACTAAGTCAACAGTTGACGCGTTCAAGAGAATTATCTCGCAATGCATATCAGTAATCCATCTCCTACCTGATGGAGTTGCAATTTATTATAATTTCTTGGAGAACTTTTAAGAGGCTACTTTTGATTAACCGTTATCGACAAAGTGATCGTAACTGGCTGAAATTAGTCTGTAGGCTACTAGATTCTTAAATACGCTGCACGTTATTTTCACTTTGTCGTTAAACAATCGACTGGTGGTTATAGTCGGTTATTTCCCTATCGTGGTAAGTACGATGCTATTCGTTCGTTCGCTACCCATGGAGATCTTCTCGTCCCTCGATTCTGCCAATCCACATGAGCATCTCGTGCACTTTTGTGCGTTGCTGCATCATCCCGAAACAGTCTTCATTTGAACATAGTACATCTCAAGTAACATTTGACCCTATGCTTAGTTGCAACTGTCAAGATCTGTTACAGTCATGTTCACAACGCTTATGATAGGTCCCCTAAAGACCCTATATACATAATCAGGTATATAGGCCTACATACATACCTGCCTACACACATATATACACACACATATATATATATATACATACATACATGCATACATGCATTATATACATTACATACATTCATACGTTTTTGGTCTCATGCTGGATGTCCATGATGATGGTCATATAAAAAATTTGTGCTCTTGTTAAGTGACTACCTTTTAACACCAAGTCTCTGGTTCTTCTTCTGATCCATTTTGGCTGTACTGGGACTAACCGGCTAGGTGGGTGAGAGCACCTTCCAATTTATCATTTAACACTGTCTGCATTAATTACAGGCTGTGTAACTTTTGGGCATAGTTATTTAACTGACATAGTGCAGACTGTGAGCGATGCTCACTGCTTCCAGGTTCTGGCTTTAGGTTTTTTCACTTGCTCTCTTCCTTCTGTTAGCTGCTTCAAAGTTAACTGCTCTGAAGCTGGCTACTTTTCTCTATTGGAACTCTAATTGCTGCTGAGGTTATTGACGATTGACTCACTGAAGTTTAATTGTATCATTGTGTTTCTTGATCGTATATGATTCTGTGTGTCGGTAAAAATGTAACACTGGTTCTGGCTATATGATTTTCACTTTTTTCTAAAAAAACATTTATCATTGCTTACTGACTACGCTGGTGCCGGTTACATTCTTATTATTGTAAATCATAGTTTACAGCCAAAATTATGGTCATTAAAAAAATCTCGAATTGTTTTTGAGGTAACTGATGATTGACTTCTTCTTCTTCTTTAAGTTCTCTGCCCTTCGACAGGTTTCCACTTCCAATGACGCCATTCTTCTCTTCGCTGTGCTTTTCTCTTCAGTCCGCTGTATCCTTCGGTCATCATCCATCCCAGCATCATCTGTCGCGGTCTTCCTCTCCTTCTATTTCCCTCAAATCTCCCCTCTATGATTTCTCTCAAGAGGGAGTCTCCTCTTAATATGTGTCCAATCCAGTTCTTTTGTCTTTCTCTTAACGTTGTCATCAGTGATCTTTTTTTCTTCTACTCTTTGCAACACCTCTTCATTTGTCATTCGCTCCGTCCAGCTCACCTTTTCCATTTTTCTCCATATCCACATCTCAAAGGCCTCCAATCTCTTGATATCCTCTTTCCTGATGGTCCACGTCTCCGACCCATACAGTACCACACTCCATACTAGTGCCTTGACAAGTCTCTTCTTTAGGTCTTTGCTCAGTCCTCCTCTCATCAACTTACTGAAGTTTAATTGCCTCATGTAAGCCTAATTGTTTTGTGCTCGCATATGATTTTCTGTGTCGATTAACGTACAAACTAGACTTGTTGATCGCTGTCTGTCATACGGTCTTTTGGTGCAACTTACTCCTGCAAATTAGATCTGATGACTGATGTCTGTTATGCAACGTTACTTACTGGTTTTGGCTCTAAGTTTTTAATTTATTTTCATCTATCTGCGTTGATGTTGAATACGTTCGAACTAGTGTTGAGGTTATTGATGTTTGCATTACTTAAGGTTAATTGCCTCATGTATCTTTCTCTATTTTGTTTGCGTAGGATTCTGTGTAAGTAAGTGAGTAAGCATATTCTTTATTTTGCAGGCTGCAAGACGCACTCCGGTGTACATACAACATATTTATAAACAACTGTCGTCAAGTCAATATGAATAGAGCATTCTACATATAAAAGTTTTTTCATGTTATTATCAGCTATTGGTAAAACTCGGTCATGAGAACGGGGCCGGAGAGAATATGCCAACTGTTTTTAGGGGGAAGTAGCTCGTGGAGGACATGGCCAGGATTTCCCAGAACCATTGTGAACAGATGAGTGTCGGCTTTAAGGCACATTTGTTCAAAGGTTTGACTGTCACTGGGGAGGTACTTATGACGAATCAATCTCTTTATGACAGACTGAAGCTGTGTGTCAATTAACATGCAGATTTGATTTGTTGATGTCTGTCTGTCATAATGTATTGATTGAACTTACTCACGCTTGACCTATTCCCATAATGCACTGCCTTCTGGCTACTCAATGTATGGCTGACCTACAGGATGTATGGAGTTTTATCAGCCATCTCTTGGGGAACCTAGCTGTGCATTATGTAAGCTGGTTCTTAGTGATCTGGAAATATACCTCAATTGCTATCAATGTAATATGGATTGTAGTGAGGATGCTCACTTATGGTCTATAACCCACAACCAGGACGAACCATAGTATTGTCCATTATGTAGACCTACGATTGAGTTGCTCCCGTTTAAAGGTATATATGATGTGGAGGAACTTGGCTCTAAACTGCATGATGAAATCTCTACTTCATGCTTTGAGAGTGAGTGGGATTATCCCACACTTGACCTATTTCCTGATGAAGACGATAATAGATTCCTACTTAATAATGATCTTGACCCCGATGGGAATTATTTTATTAATAGGACCTGTACTTCTAAATATATTACTCCAATAAAAGCTGGCCTACTAACCCGTAAACTAAAAAATACTCTCGCAATTATGCATCTTATTTGCTACCCAAATTAGGAGATAAAAGCAATTACTCTTCCAATCACCTGTTGACATATTAATAGTTCCAGAAACATGGTTAACGGATGACACGCGTGATCTGGTGAACATCCCAGGATATTGTTTTCTGAGTAAGCCGCGACCGGGGAGGGGAGTTGGGGTTGGTATGTTCATAAAAATGATACAAGCTTTAAACTAATTGACACCCACTTGAATTCAATTCAACATCTAATGTATGAGAGTCTATTCGTGAATATTTACCTGCTTCATGTCTCTAATGCTACAGTTGTGGCGGTTTATAGATCTCCCGGCCTATCCTTGAGGGACTTTAACGATGAATATGGCCAACTGTTAACTTACTTATCTAATCTTCCAAAAGAAGTCTATTTAGCTGGAGACTTCAACATTGACCTACTTAAATCTGCTGATCATGTCTTGACTAACGAGTTTATTAATTTACTGCTTTCTCATCAATACTTATTTCTAGAAAAAAAGGTTCCGGAACGGAACAATTATGGGCAGGCTAAAATCCGAAGAAAAACGGGATTGGGGTTGGGAGGGGTCTCAATAAACACTGAAAACAGTTCAAAACACTGAAATTAAATTAAAATAAATAAATTATTGTTTTTATTATTAAAATAAATAAAATGTTTTTAATAGCTGAAAAAAGGTTCCGAAACGCTATTCCAGTGAGTTCCGGCTGAAAAAAGCACTGTTTCTCACCATTACTTACCACTCATATATCGTCCTACCAGGATCACAGATGATACTATAACTCTTACAGATAACATTTTCACGAATAGCTGGCCAAGGACTCTTGACTCGTCAATAGTTATAAGTGATATATCTGATCATTTGCCAAGTATAGCCTGGATCGATTCAGAAACTCAAGACTTACATAAAACTGTTATCAAGTCACGTCAAATTAATGAGGCAAACAGTAATTTATTTCAACAAATGTTAAAACAAACGAACTTGGCGGTAGTTAAGTACTAGCTAAGAATAATGAAACCATTGTACAACCATAGTTACACTTACAGGCTTTAGTTAAGTAGGCCTACTGAGTTATCATTGTGTTAAGAATGATGGCTGATTGACTGCTTTGCACTTGCTGTACTATTACCCAGGTGGCCCTGGCAGCGGGGTCAGTTTTGGGTCTCTCCTTTGTAGCTAGACTTTGGACTATAATAATAAATGTTTTGCTTTAGCTGTGAAAGTTTGGTTACCAAATAAACATATCATATCATATACATAGGCGCCGAGTTGACCCAAAAGGTGTGAGTGCCCAAAGAGATCAAAAGGAATGTTTTGACCTGTTTTTGCTACAGTGCTACAAAGCTACAAAATATCATAGTTCTCTCCAGTATCAATTCTCAGTTGTTTTGTTTAATAATTATAATGGCAAATTAATGTCAAATTACAAATACGTGGCTTCTCTCGTCCAGTGTCAATTCTTAATTTTTTTTACTTTTCGGTATTTTCTATTTTTGCTTTGTTGGATTTGGTAAGGACACAGTTATTGAAGTTATCCCTTTCGCAGTAGAATCTGCACTGCAATCTACACAGAGGCGACGCTCTTGTTTGGCAGGTAGGGAGGGCACTTGGATTGGGTCAATATTCATTCGCGCGTCAGCGCTGGAAATTTTTTTGACCTCTTTTTGTGCACGAAAAATGCGTTAAAAAGCAAGGGGCAGGCACTTTGTAACGGCATGTAGATTTATAGTTTCATCAGATTGTATAATCACATGCAAACTAATTCAAATCTAAAGTTTATTGACTTTTATTGGTAACGTAGTGCGAAACAGAATAATAATGAACAAAACTCATTAATTTTTTTATTTTTTGTGGCAATTATTGTTGATATCGACGTAGCAGCTGTCTGGTCTCAGTGGTCAAGTTTCCACTTGGAAATTATTTAGCAAAAACAGCAATCAAAAAGTTTCTTTAGAAATTGGGGGACAACTGTATACTGTGTCCTCTCACTGTTAAAGGTGGAGGGGACATATCCCACTCGTATCCCCCTTGGTCGATCGCCTGGGGCTTTACCTACAGAAAGAAGTATAGCGTCTAGGATAATTAGAATTTAATATATCCATCAGCTAATTAGGTCAACAAAGTCAAATTTCGCACAAAAAACATCACATGAACTATTTTCTCTGAATTATTTCATAAGCCATATTTAAGATTGTAGATAGATAGGCATAGGCGTAGGCCTAGTCGCTGGGGGGAGGCAGCCGCGGCATAGGCGTAGTCTCTGGGGGAGGCAGCCGCGGCATTCCCCCCCCCACAATAAATGAGATGGACTGTACAACCAATGCAATAAGTGTATAATGAATAACCAAATCCCCCCCAATATTTTGGACAAGTTTACGCCAGTGTAGATAGGCATAGAGAGCATTGAAAAAACAGAACAAGTGCAAAAAGATATAATTTGAAACTAATTTAATTTATAATTGAAATGGATTCTTCCCAAAATTCCAAATGGAAATTCTACAATGCCACTAAATGCCATGGTTCTCTCCAGTATCGATTCTAAATTCTTTTGTTTTGTAATTATAATGTCTTTATTTGTTACAATGATTCATAACTAAATGGCTTTTCTCTAGGTCTCCCTGGTATTTTAAAAACTGCGAATTTCTTTTTTCAAAGGCTGTTGCAGGAGATCAACTCGTGGCAGATATTTCCAAGCGATAAGCCAGGAGTTTCTTCTCTGTGTCTATGCTCTATAGTATAGACATGTGTGTCAGTCGTTTTTGAGACATGGCTGAAAGCATAAAACTTACCGGACGAGTGATAAAAAAGTTAATTGAGATTAAAATTTAACAAAGACGCTATATTATTTTATGGATAAGTAATGCCAATAGCAAAATAATCTCTTAAAAAGAGCTCTTTGCAGATTGATTTCTGGTGGTGCCCAGGCATAGGCGGACCTCGCATGGTCTATTTCTGGTGGTGCTGGGCACTCACGGGCTTCGCAGAGTCGGCGCACATGATCATATATCATATCATATAACTGGTCCAGGACATCTGATGCTTGTAAATTAGGCGATCCCAATGCTGCCTGCTCTGAGTTCTTTGATCAATTTAAGTTGTCTAATGACTAGGCAGAGTGGAAGAAAAGGCTCTAACTTAAGGCAACATGGATGACGTTTGGCTTACTCAGATATTGTAAAAAGAAACTAAACTTTATCTCAATTAGGGCCTATATAAAAAAAACTTCCAAGGATAATCAAAGCAAATTTATAACATATCGCAATAAATTTAAAACAATACGAATAAAAGCTGAAAAATTCTACTATGAAAACGAGTTTGCTAAATATAGTCACAACCTAGAAACTTGGAGCATAATTAGATCGATAATTAATTAAATCTGGTATAGAGGAAAGGAGGATTGATGGACTGTTTATTAATGAAGTAATGGTCACTGACCCTATTTCAATGGCCAACAAATTTAATGACTTTTTGTAAATGTAGGACAATCATTAGCTGACAAAATTCCTCCAGTCTCTAAGACCTTTTAGTCATTACTTGGATAGAGGGTCTGGTAATTCATTTGCACGCATTCCCATTACACCTGAGGAAATTATTCAACTTGGACGAGTAATGCTTATTACTCATAGTTCAGAGCCGGATGATATTGACCCCTGTATTGTTAACCAATATCTTAATTTGCTGGCCTTACCTTTAGCTGAAATTTTTAATACGTCTTTTGCAACTGGAATAGTAACCTCAGCACTAAAAATGGCTAAGATCATACTTATTTTCAAACAGGGGCAATCGTGCTGAATCCTCTAATTATCGCCCCATATCTATTCTCCCATATTTTGCCTAAAACTCATGGAAAACTAATGTACACCAGGCTCTATAATTATATTAATCAATATAAGTTTCTACCTCTCTTCGAATTCACTTCTTAACCCCCACCAATCTGGCTTCACTAAACACCACTCCACAGAAACTTTACTTGCCTCTCTGTACAATAAACTGGTCTCTGCCCTCAGCCATCAGTAAGTCTCTTGCCTCTGTCTTCTCGAGATCTCCGCCGCATTCGACACGATTGATCACAACCTCCTTCTTCAACGACTATCTTCTTGGTTTGGCGTCTCTGGCACTGCTCTACTCTGGTTCCAGTCCTACTTGTCTTCTCGATCCTTCTCTGTTAAAGCCTTCAGCCACTGCTCACAACTCCTCCCTCTTTCCTGTGGTGTCCCTCAAGGCTCCGTCCTGGGTCCACTACTTTTCATCCTTTATGCCACTCCTTTAAGTCATCTCATAAAATCCTCCTCTCTCGACCACCATCTCTATGCAGACGACACCCAACTCTTCATATCCTTCTCCCCAGGCTCTTTTTCCACCGCCATCGCACAACTACTCAACGTGGTTAATCTTATTTCACAGTGGATGTCATCCAATCTTCTCTGCCTTAACCCTTCCAAAACCGAATTCATCATCCTAGGCCTTCCTGATCAAATCACGAAAATCCCTGATCCTTCCATAACCTTTCGACTAACTCGTCGTCACTCACCTTCACCTCTGACTCCAATGTTCGCAATCTTGGTGTTATTTTTGATCCACACCTCTCCTTCTCTAAACACATCTCCAACCTCTCGCACTCCTGCTTCATGCACATTCGTGACCTCCGACGCATACGACCCATGCTTGACCTTAAAACTGCCTCCACCATTGCTACCTCCATTGTTCATTCGAAGCTTGATTACTGCAATTCTCTTTTCCTCAACTTGAATCCACTCAAATCAAGCGTCTACAGCTTATCCAAAACTCACTAGCCAGAGCTGTCACTAGAACGCCCAAGCATCATGATATCACTCCCATCCTCAAATAACTCCATTGGTTAAAAATCCCAGAGCGAATCCACTACAAAGTCCTATCACTAACCTACAACTCCCTACAATATTCCCAGCCCAAGTACCTTCGTGATCTCTTCACCATTCAGACAACCCGCTCCACCCGATCATCCTCAATTCTCAGTCTTTCTCGACCCCAGTCACTACTCACCTCAAGTTCTCAACCGAGCCAGTTCCATCACAGCATCACGCCTCTGGAATGATCTCCCCCCTGAATTTTCGCAGTTTCTTGGTGCCTCCATCATCATTGCAACCCGTCCTTCATCCTCATCCTCATGTTCCTCTATCTATCACCCGGGCTTTCCACTCAAAACTGAAGTCTCGCCTTTTCAAATACTCCTACCCTGACTCATCTGATACTCCGCCTTCCAATTCTTCTCGCCGTAAACGGCCTTGACAGCTGCTCTGCCTCTCCTGATCAGATACCCTTGAAATCGGACTTGGACCTCTTTTGGACTACTCTCTGAAACCCCCTTTTGATTTGGTTTGGCCTCCTGGAATTTGGACTTGGACCTCTTTTGGACCACTCTATGGAACTTCCTGATTTGGTACCCTGGAAATCGGACTTGGACCTCTTTTGGACCACTCTCTGGAAACCTCTGACCTGGTACTCTGGAAATCGGACTTGGACCTCTTTTGGACTACTCCCAGGAACCCCCTCTAATCTGACGTAGCGCTCGTGAATAGGCTGGTGTCCTGCGCTTGGCCTTCGAGTGGCGCTTTAGAAGTTTGGAGATTACGATGACGATAGTAAATGCTGGCTAGGTAGGACGTAAGAAAATATATTTACATGTATCTTTAAACAAGATCTAAAGACTACTAGACATTGTTTGAACTGTAATATACTATGATATTGAAACTGATACTATATATATATATATACATAAATATGTATACACAGTTCTTCTATATTCATGTCTCTAGCCTAACAGATAAGCTTATACATTCCCATACCAAGTGGGGGCAAGATGAAGAGTAACTAAAGTAGTCGTGGGTGTAAAATATAACACTAAGCACTCCTAGTACAGGGTGGCGCCACACTACTCATAGCCGCCATCATGGGCGTCCGCAGGAATTTATGTAGGGGGCAAAAATATTTTTGGGGGCAAAATTTTTGTAGGAATAGCAAAATGACATTTTTGCATAGAACAGCAATTTAGGAACTCAAAACACGCAATAACTTTAAAAATAAATAATGGTCAAGGACTTTATCTAAGTAATTGTGTGGTTTTATCGCATTGAAAATCGTGTTGGGATTGTTGTAATAATCATAATAATCAAAAGATTTATTTTTTTAATATTTGCAAATGCCTCCTTGTCCCCCCTCCGGACGCCTATGGCCGCCAAAAAGTACAAACAGACTTAGCAGGGTGAGGTAAGGTCAGGTCAGGTAAACTAAGACTTAGCTATCTAAGGCACCTATGGCAAGATAAGGTATAGACCTAGCAGGTTGAAATCGTCTATTCCTATCCATAGCCGCCATAAAGTACCGTACAGTAACATAATGTAAGGTAAGGTAAGGTTAGATAAAGTAAGGTTAGGGGAAGTCTTTTCAAGGTGAGATAGGGTGACGTAGAGTAAGGATTATTTATTTATTTATTTTATTTATATTTTATTTATTTATTTATTCCGGATATTTCTATAGCGCCTCTCGAAGTCTACTGCTACTCAGAGGCGCTCCCGACTACAGCATTTGATACTGTGCCGGAATTTTCACGCCGAAGCGCCACGAGCAATTGCGAGTGAAGGCCTTGCCCAAGGTCCGTACGCAGCGGCTGGAGTGGGATTCGAACCTGCAACCCTCCGGTCACAAGGCGCCGAACTTATCACTGAGCCACCACGCCCCAAGTAGACGAACCTAAGATCAAGCATGGTAAGGTAAGGTTAATAATAATAATAATAATAATAATAATAATAATAATAATAATAATAATAATAATAATAATAATAATAATAATAACAATAATAATAATAATAATAATAATAATAATAATCATTCATACATGTCCTTGCTGATTTTATAATGATAATCATTCAGAGGCACTTTTGGGCACGAAGTCGGAGACGAGAACCAATAAACTGTTTTTAATCTTCTTTTACAGCCCGAGGGATCTTTACTACCTCGGGAAAAAAAATTATAATAATAATAATAATAATAATAATGAATAACAGCGACAATAATAATAATAACAATGAGAGTGATGAAGATGGTGATCACGCTGATGATAATAATAATAATAATAATTATTATTATTATTATTATTAATTATTATTATTATTATTATTATTATTGTTATTGTTATTATACAATCAGAAAATCACCAAAGTTACACTGTTTATTTTGGCAGTCGATAGGGCTTAGTGCTTAATAAAAATCAGCAAGGACATGTATGATAAGTAATCTACATATTTAGATAAGAAATTTTATATATTTATGTGTAAAAATAATTATATATTTCCATAATAAATAGTATATGTAAGAAAATATATATTTATACCTAGATAAAACAGGGTTTATGTAACCATGCTATTTTAAAACTTTCAGCCCAATGAACCAAGAGAGTATGCCCTGGCTTTCTTTAGCAGCCTTGAACATCGCCTCGCGCAGATAACATAAGCGTAAACTATATTCCTCTACTGGAGCTCATCTCAGTCATCTATGACATCCAGCGCTTCAAAGTAACGACTTTATACAGCACACGTGCCATGATGTATGATTTGAACGAAGATTAGTCATTATAGTAACATGATTTCCCTAATTTCATGATATATTCTGAAGGATCGTGCATATGTCGGTTTGAATAACAAAAACAAAAGCAGCCCTCAAACCTATCTTCAATCACTACTCGTAATATCTCGTAGCATCTCTCACACAGTCTTTTAATCTTTGGGTAGGAGTCTATTGACTGAGCCACGATGAAAACTTCGATGACTCTCGTTCTGCCCCTAAGGAAGGAAACCGAATACCAATGTTTCTGTAAAGATCTTTCTCGTTCGTCAAGAAACGCCTCAAAACTCACTATTTCTCACTGGATTTCATGCATCTAGATTAATAAATGCACTTCACCTGGCGACTGACTAACCGCGCCTTAGATTCGCATTTCTGTGTGGATGCGCCCGTAAAACTTTCTTAATAATGCTGACGATTATTACCATAGTACCATTTAGCTATTTTAATCAGTCTATTATGATAGACTGATTAAAAGTAACTTGCATATAATAGCGTCGTGTCCAATACATGTTTAGGCATTGAAACCAAGACGGAAGTCATGCTAGTCTGCAAGATGCTCTCCCTTCATTTTAATTTCGATCAGAGTTTCTTTGATGTAAGCGAAGTTCGGTCGTTCGCTGGAATTCTCCAGCCAACACTGGTTCATGATGTTGTAGAGCGACAAAGGACAGCAATGTTTCGTTGGTCTCTCCAGACGATTTCCTTTCTCCAGCCAACGGAGGGTTTCAAGGTTGTCTATCCCTATCGAAAACAGGAAGAAGCAGAGCAATTATGCTCTGTAGCAAAATTCTATTCGATCGAGGTTTTGTGTTTTCTGCTCGGGAGCGCCTCTGTTGGAGTGGCGTCACTTAAATTTGCGATTATAGTACACGAGCAGGAGAAATAGGAGGAGGAGAAGGAGGAGGAGGAAGAGGAGTAGGAGGAGGAGCAGGAGGAGGAGGAGGAGGAGGAGGAGAAGGAGGAGGAGGGTAATGGAAGGATGAGGAGACGGAGGAGGAGGAGAAGCAGAATAAGAAGAAAGTAAAGGAAGATGAAGCACTCCCTTTGATTATGCGTCATGATATCATCGCATGTTGTGCCGAATTGGGCACATGCCAGGCCACCACCAGCCACAATGGCACAAATGCGGACCTCTTTCAAAGACTGTAGCCTATAAGGGACTGCTGTGCATTGTTCAAATTTTCAGATATACTTGAGTCGCACCTATTCAGGTAGGTTAGCTGAGCATAGGAGCATAGATGGTATTACACATGATATTATTATATTATGATGTTATTATATTATTATTACGCCTCTGAATAGTTATTCTGCGAGAGGCGCCTTACAAATTTCTAGATACAATACAATACAATATAATACGAGACGAGATGAGATTGTAAGAAATAAGGTGATATAAGATAAGATCAGATTTTATTAAATGATTTTATAGCCTGGTTTTGGTGCGCCATCGTTTGCTGCCTTGTGCATTAGGCATCGGCGCGATAGAAGTTACTAACTAGCGAAATAATAAGAGAGATGACATAGTTCGACGCGCTGGTCCATTAGGTCATCGCGTCTGAACTGTAATCAAAGGATATCTCATTCGTGCCTGCTGAGGGTACTCCGTGGTTGTCCGCCTATAGGCCCTATGTGTCTCTTTCACCAAACAGAATTAGAACAGAATAGATTGGATTAGAATAGATTAAAATAGATTAGATTATACTAGAATGAAGTTGGTACTGGCGTAAGCTTGGAAGTAAATGGCAAGTGCGATGTCCAAGACCTTTGGATTCGTCCGTTGCCGGTTCAAGGTCCGAGTAAAGGAAATGAGTACCTCCCCTACGTCCACTAGTGACATAGTGGATCTGTAAGTTCAGTTTAGAAAAGATGAGTTTACACCAGCTCAGATGCTTTGGAGAGTTGGTATACTGCAGCATAGTCTACCTGCGTACGGTTCATCGCCGTGAGTCACCATTTCGTAGAGCAGAATCCCAAACGACCAGACATCGGATTTGACGGTGAACTTCCTTTGTTTGGCAGCCTCTGGTGCGGTCCACTTGACGGGAATGGCGGTCCCTGAAACGGTTAACAACCAGCGTCGGGACGTCAGACGTCAGGACCCCTAGGACCTATTTGGTATGCCAAAAACACAAGGGTGCCATATGCCATTGGTAGCAGTTAGGAGTAAACTACGTCCATGTCCTATCCCGTCCTATCAGTCTAGTCCATTCTAATCTATTCTAATCTATTCCAATCTATTCTATTCTAAACTTTTATAATCAATTGCAATAGATAAACGAAGACAGTCTAGGGAGGAAAAGCAAGCCAGTCGTTTTGGTCTTAGTTCAGACCAGAACAACGTCAGATACAGAAAATGTTGCGAATTCCACAGCCTCGAACTAATAACAGAGAATGTCTGACTCGGATTTCCATAAAATTTAAAAATTCGACGATAGTTTAACTATATCATGTTAAATTAACACACTAACACAGATCAACTACCAACCCTTCTGCGTCTGATAGCATTGCTCTTGTTCGTAATAGTCGTCTAGAAGTCTGGCCAGACCGAAATCAGCGATCTTAGTAACGTTTCCATCTCCAACTAAGACGTTTGCAGCTCTGAGGTCACGATGGACAAATCTCTTTTTCTCCAGGTAGCACATACCCTCAGCTACCTGTCAATCAGTTGATAATGTCCAGGCACGTAACTAGGATTTTTCGTTTGGGGGGGCTTAAACCTTGAACATGGTAACATTTATACAGTGTTCATACGAATTTTAGCCGTAAGCATACAACGGCTTGACCTGTTTGGGGGGGCTTCAACTTCGTTTGGGGGGGCTTAAGCCCCCCCAAGCCCAACGCTAGTTACGTCCCTGATAATGTCATTGCAGTGTAAGCTATACACATAAAAATATGATGATGAATTTTAATTGTAATTGTAATCAAAGCAATTTTTATTGCATCGTCAGTAGCAAGCTACTTCTAGGATGCTTAACACCGTCAACTGTTAGCGCAAATGCTAAGAATAAGTAGGTAACAAGCACCTTTTTTTTTAGCTGCCTTTGACTTCCTGAGTAGGTGCAGGAAGACTGTTCCAGGCACCTGGAACAGCGACCTGAAAGGCCCCATCGCCCGTTTTAGTTTTTGTTGCTGGCACAAGTACATCAGCGGTCTTTGATGATCGCAGCAGCGACCTATTGGGCCTGATGCTATCTGTTAGGTAGCGTGGCGCATAGTTGTTCAGACATTTATACACCAGAAGGCAGTTTGAATTTTACGCGCTCGCCTATTAAAGCCACTGAAGCTCATCTTGTACTGCGGCTTTTGTGTGGTCGAATTTTTTTTATCGCATGACCAGACGAGCAGCAGCGTTGATGACCACTTGAAGACGAATGATACTGCGCTGTGGCAAGCCAGCAAAGGCGACAATGCAGTAATCGATTCGCCTCAGGATTAAACTTTGCACGCGATGGCCAGTCACAGTCTGTGTGAGAGACCGAGAAACAGACCTCATCTGTCTTGGGATTGCGAATCTAGTCCTCACGAGTCTTGTGATGTGTGACGTCATTGATAGGTCTCTGTCGAGGAAAAGACCGAGATCGCGAACCTCGTTCTTTGGCTCGACAGCATCCATACCAATGAGGAAAGGGCTACGATCTAATTTTTCCACTCCGCATGAGGATGGGCACCAGAGAAATTCTGACTTCGATGAATTGAGCTGCAATCGATTACATTTCATTCGGTCACCGATTTAACTGAGGCAGCTCATTGCGACGGACCGCAGATGCTGGACATCGGTGTAATCAGGGCGGCAGAAGCCATCGACCTCAGAGTTGCCGCGTAGAGATGGCCATGTAGGCCATGTTTATGGTTAAGATATCGGCAGTATTATAGGAGGAAAAGAATGGAAGAAGGCGACAACCATAATGTTGACCATGTGAAGAAAAATGGTGATGATAGAGATGAAAAACCCAGAAATACGAAGAACAAGAAGAAAAAGGTGACGGCGATGAAGTGGCACAGCAAAAAGAAGTAGAGATATGAAGAAGAGGGGAGGATGAGGATGAAGAGGAGGAGGACTAAGAAGAGGAAAAAAAGACGAAGAAAATAATAACAAAGAAGAGGAATTGAATCTTTCCTAAACTCATCCTACTTCACCTTACCTTGCCTTATAGATCCAGTGAAGAAAAAGCAACAAGTGTTTTTGGGAGGCGTGCCTGTCAGTGGAGGAGAGTTTCCACAACTTTTGCTGAAATTAGTAAGCCAGCTGCTTACTAATTTCTCTCTTGCACATACCTGGAGGCCCGAGAGGTATCTTCTACTATCTATGTTGTTTTAGTTCCTCATCCTGGGTGAGGCACTGTCCAGGAACTGTGAACACGGTGTCAGCTGTCGACTCTGGGTGAGAATTCTTTGCTTGGGCTCTACCTGTGTGCCCAAGCCCGCCACTTCTATTTCTGTTAATATTCTTTGCACATGCCAGCAGCCATGATGGATGTTGACAGTTGTCCTTGTCATTTCGGCGGATCATTTTGTCTAAATGCAGAAATTTGCTCGACAAATCTTGCAAGTTTTGAGTATTACTGTTTCCGAATCTGAGTGTCGGAATTATGTTTTGTTTCGTTGCCCGTTCTCAGGCACTCTGAATCTGTCAACTGCAGTTGGGAAGCTACTTGTTGGGTTATGTGTGGGTGCGAGAATCTGCCACTGGTGACTCTTAGTTATTTGAGCATGTTTGACAACTGGAAAGTTTTCTTGTTGACATTAACACCCCTCTTTTACCGACTAAGGAGCTAGGCCGACAAGCGATCTTTCATAGCGCAACTGCTGGATGTGGCTTCAAGAAAGAAACACGGGCGACCAGCAAAATGGCGTCTTAACAGGAAGTTCAAATGTTCTGTAACGAGAGTTAAACGATTCGTTACAAGTGTAGAGTCCAACCTGAGTCGCCATGTCCATTACGTCCATGAATTTTATCGTGCTACCAGTGTCTTCTCGGAGCAGGGTAAGCAGAGCCCCCTTAGACATCCTCTCTGTGATGATGTAGATCCTCCCAATGCCTTCACAGATCGCCAGAAGGGAGACTAGATTCGGGTGACGCAGTCTGTGCATCGTCTCAGCTTCCTGTCTGAATTCCTCGACCGTCATTGAACCGCCAGCCTTCAAGGACTTTATGGCGACTGGTGTATTTTTGTGTAGCGTACCTAAAATTATTTGTGTATTAATCTTATATACTTATCTAATTGTGGAAAATTCTTACCACACGCGATGTCAGTAATTAAGCAGAATTTCCCTCTTAATCTTCTTTATTAATTAGCCTGTAGCAACTTATCCTCTTGCCTCTGACTTAAAACGTCTTAACAATTTCTCTTCAAAGGAATATGAGTTCAAGCTTGCTCAGCTGACTGCGTGTAACGACGCTGGTGTTCGTGCACCGTCACCAAATGGTATAAATTGACATCGGCGTAAGCTGAGTAGCAAACGGGAATTCTGCGAGCCAGGACCTTGGGACTTATCCATTAATGGCTCAAAGACCCACGAAAAAATGAGCGTCTCCCTAGACCCTATAGGGACATGAAAGCTTCACCGTGCCTACCCTTGACTGCACTTACTTATATCCAGTGCTTTTTTCTGGAAAAAAGGTTCCGGAGCGGAACAATAGGTTCCGGAACGAAACAATTATGGGCGGGCTAAAATCCCGAGTAAAACGGGATTGGGGTGGCGATGGGTCTCAATAAACACTTAAAACAGTTCAAACCACTGAAGTTAATTAAAATAAAAAAATTTTGTTTTTATTATTAAAATAAATAAATAATTTTTTAGCAGCTGAAAAAAGGTGCCGGAACGCCGTTCCGGCGCGTTCCGGCTGAAAAAAGGACTGCTTATATCTTACCGTACCTTTTTCGGTTCCCTATCGTTAGGTCGTATTTCATTTTGTCGTAATCATTTCGTCGCAATTTATATCGTCGTTATTCAATGCGTCGCAATATAATTCGTCGCATGCAAATTGTCGTTTTCAGTTCGTCGTTTTCAGTTCGTCGTTTTTATGTCGTCGTAAATTAATATGGTCGCAGTTTATTTCGTCTGGTATGCCCATATCTTAAATCCGACAACCAAAGTAAGTCAAGCAAATGAAATTTAATACCGGACATTAAGCAAAATAAAGGTTCCGTAGCTAAGTAATAAGGCCATGAACGCGTGCGATTGCTTGTTGTACAATATTCTTTACCGTACTTTCGCACTCGGTAGCTTTTGAACGAATTTCCCCAAAAACTGTTGCAGCAGCTACACGTTCAGAAGACGGTGCATGATATTTGTGTTCTGTTGATAGTTTAGTAACCACGTCTCGGTGCTATGCATTCGTGCATTACAAGTTCTCATTTCACATCGCGAGTATGTCTTCCAGTTCACTTCTCTCTCCTTTGTATACATATAACCCTCGTACACTGCCTTGTGATTTCCTCTGCTACTCGTAACAAACGTTACCTTCGACATTGCGGCGATTACTAGGCCTACCTATGGTTGATGGCAGAGGCGTCTACATAAATAGAAACCTTGGAGCAAATGCTCCATCCAAGAAATATGGGGGGGGGGGAATCTGTCAGTGTGTGTGTCACCATTTTAGGGGGGGGAAGGAAGGGGAAGGGGAAGAAGAAGGGGAAGGGGAAGTTGCTCCAATGACTTAGTGGGGGATAGACGCCCCTGGTTGATGGGGTTTATATAGGTCTACCTACGACCAATTGATTAACGAGTTATTGAAAACCAATTGATTAACGAGCAATTGACACAATTGACACGCAAGAATTCTCTCTTAATTACGACCAAGCTGGAACTCATTAAGACCAATTGATATACAACAGACCAAGTAATTAACGACAAACTGATTTCGACTAGTTGGCCGCGACGAAATGATCTGCGACGTTATGGATGGCGACCAATTAATTATCGACGAAATGATTTGCGACTACATGGCTGCGACGAAATGATCTGCGACGATATGGATGGTCACCCCTTTTCTTACCTTTCCTTCTGCGTGCTATGGAACATGGTAGCCTCGTTGTAGCCTTACCTTTGCTTTGCTATATCAGACATACAGTAGCAAATTGTTTCGTGATGTAGAAGCTAATCGCTAGTGTCTGACCTTGATGCTTTGTGCAAGTTTCTTTATTATACACCAGCTTAGATTATGTAAAATTAATCTAGATTATATTGAAATACATCAAAGATCAAGAATTTCAAATAGAACCTGCGAAGACAAAGCCAAAGTTCCCTGATCCAAGTTTCTTTCCAGGCTTCAGGTCTGAAAACTTGACAGCGAGATCATTCAGTGAAATACCAAGAGGAAGAGGCGTTTTCAATTTACATCGAAGTCCAGGCTTCTCTAAAATTTCCAATCATATTTTTTTATAAGAGTGCGATTCAGATAGACAGCCATTCTATGACATACATCACTGGACGAGACTTGTTGACATTGACATTCCGGTGGTTGGGTTCTACACGCGGAAGCCCGCCAGTTGGGATTGTCCCAGTTATGATTATGATGATGATGACGATGACGATGGTGGTGATGATGATGACGATGATGATGGCTGTAAATGTGAATCAAACTGGTATCTGGCTCATTCGAGGACCTGTGGAAATAATTTAAAATAAACAGAAAGTGTTGGCCTAGCTAGGTTAAGTAAGGAAATTAAAGCTTCCATCTCACACAAAAGAACGCAGAGGAGGCGCCCGTTCCATACTCTTAGTCCTCAGAGTCGAAAATGGATATATCCCATGGTTCCGCATACGGTACCATCTCACTGCATTTTACTTCTCAGTTTACGTCATTACCAAATTATACTGGTCTGTCATGACAGCCACAGTTGTTCGTAAAAAAAACCTGTACAGGGTCATTACACAGAGTCCACTGACGTGCCTCGAACTCACAATCGTTCCACTACAGACCAGCTGTCGGGTTATAGCGGTGGCTTAAAGACCCCTTCTGCACTTATTAGCTCGGTGAGGCCGTTGTTATCTGTTATTGAACTTACCTGTGTAGTACTTGATGAGCTCCACTATGCTGCTGAAGGGTTGGTTGTTTGAGTCTGCATCGATGTAACAAATACCCTTGTCAGTGACTCGGATCTTGTAATGCCTGGTCTCCATCTCATACAATTCATTTTCGCACCGAATCGAAAGAGCGTAGCCATCTGTTACGAAAAAGAAAATATTTCATACCATACCATAACCTGACATAGAAAAACATAGAATAACATGACATAACATTGCAGAACATTACTTCACATAGCAAGCCACATTCACGTCTTATCAAAGACGAGCAGAGTCCTGTAGTTGTGTCATGCTGAGCATTAGATGCATTGACTGTGTAGGAGGTGATTTAATTAAATGAATGAATTAATTACCAGCATCTAAAACCAGCATCATAAGGTATAAAATACTCAGATAGGGCACGGTTATTCGATGTAAAACAGGGAACCATAAATGAATAATTCACACTTTAACTGTCGGAGCGAGATCGTTTGCTCCGATATCCGCAGTTTGCCGCGTCTTGGGCTGAACGCTGAAAAGAGATTTCAGTTGGAGTTTGGGTGAGCGCAGTGGCGCCGGCACGCGGACGCAATAGACGCATTTGCGTCTACTTTTTGGCTAAACAGTAAACAAAATAAATATTAATGACACTAATGAGAACCTCTAACTGTTGACCTCTAAATGTAAATTTCTGAATCTAAATGTGTGAAATAATTCAGGTTTAAGAATTTCTGGACGACAAAAAATGTAAAAGCACACTGTGCACACAATAATGACATAATGCTATTGTTAGTAGCTCTATGGTTACACTATACAGCCTGAGCCTCTACTTGAATATCTATGTTGCGCGTCATGACGTAGTAAACAATACGAGCGTGTTTATTTGTATTGCGTTTTAGTTATTAACTTATTATCAACTATTAGTGATATTAAGTTAAGAATGTCCTTGCGTAAAGTTGACGAACAGCCGACGAAAAAACAAAGAACATCAACGGATAATGTTTGGTAATTTGCGCAATGTATACACCTAAAGAGTGCGGATATAAGCAAATCTGTTGACGCTTCATGAAGCTGTGTTACAGAAATTTGATAGCAGTGGCAATCGTCGCATTGCGTTAGCATTTTCGCGTGATCAGCAGAGACAATGACCAGTGACCAAATCACTCAAATGGTACGATGAAAGTTTCACAAATGACCGCATGATGCTGCGTTGTCACCGTTGACGCTGAGTGTAAATGTTTGACTTTAAGAGCTTTCGTCTAGGCCTATGTATATATATATGGCGGTAGGCACATGACATTGTAATGTTCATTTATACTTCATTACCGGGGTATCAGTCATCACATGAATGATGATGACCACTGATTGACCAAAATGACTGACAATGTTTTACGTCTTAAGTATGTTTGCCACTTTTTTGACGTCTGGCGGCGCTACTGGGTGAGCCTTGGTAGCCACTGATCGCTTCGTTAAAAGAGTTCAAACGAGTTAGATCAGTTGAAATCGAAGACTCGAGTAAAATGCAAAAAAGATTTCAGTCTTGTGATGAGTAGAAACGATCGGACTCTCGAATATCATCTAACTGATAAGTTGCAATGACTGAAGCGTGTGCATAATGATAATACCATCGGCGATAGTCGGACGATTTGTTTTAGTGTTATACGAAGAAGTGCGTTTGGGTGAGCTAAGTTTGTTCGAGACTGTGATCAACAAACAAACGTTTACCTATCTAACCCTTATCCAAAAGAATAGTGAAAATGTTGAAGAGGTTCATTCAACAAACAGCAAAAATCTACGAGACGAAGGTGATGGAGAGGAAATCTTCGTGAAATCTTCTTTGCTGGGTAGCAGCAAAGACCAAAACACAAAAGAACAGAAGAGGGAGGTTAGCATAAGTCATAATAAAATAGTAATTAAATCATAAGATGCTGGTTAGGTATGAAAAAAAATTAATATAGTAGAACTTAGAGTTAACATTTAAAGAGTTCATGCCATGACTGTATGGATTGTGCAATGACATTATTATTTATAGTTATATATTAAATAATTCAAACTGAAGGAAATGACTAGCATTCTTTGCCAAGTTGTAATAACCTATTGTTATATTGATTATGAGTAGGGACAGTAGAAACTCACGAAAACACGGCAAACACGGAAGCCGTGTTTTTCGGCATTTGCCGTGTTTTCCGTGATTTTTGACATTTGCCGTGTTTTCGTAAAAAATGCCGTGTTTGTTGCAATTTTCTTTTGGTTGTGGCAGTTTAAAGTTTTGCACAGTCGAAAGTATTTGAGCTTGCTATTCGATATCTGTCAGTTCCTGGCATTTCTGTTGATACAGAACGGAGCGTTAGGCTAGTCAATACACACTGGTGAATGCACCTCAGCGTCGAAATTTGACAGATGACAATTTAGCGCTTCATGTTATGATGGTATTCAATGCTCGCAGCTAAACTGTTACAGCAGGAACCAATGACTGACAATGGTTGACAATTGTCAATTTGTCAATGAACAATGAATATGAAAGATACACATATAATGTGTTACAAGAAAACTGTGAAATTTTGATGCCGTGTTTTTGCCGTGTTTTTCGCCATTTTTTTTAAAGTATGCCGTGTTTTTGGCATTTTTTTACCGTGATTTTCTACTGTCCCTAATTATGAGGGCATTTGTTTAAAAGTAACGGACGTAAGATTCAACGCCAGGTATAGGCCTACGCGTCACAATAACAAAGACTTGGACTTATGAAAACATGTTGACACTAGATTTTTGCCCATCCCAAGACAGTATTTCAATTTTCAATAGATTTAGTCTTTTTCCCAAGCCAAGTAGCAAATAAAACTGATTATATCGCAGCGTGCGCTGTATCAAATATACCGTCGCTAAATAGGCCTACTTGAGAGTCGTAATCATAGTTCAAACCGTTAAAACATCAATAAAATTAATTACTACCCGTCCTAATAGGGTTTAACAGAAATTTTGAAGTGTATTTCCAATTGCACAGGCGGTATTAATTATCAGCGCTATATCAAATCGAGTCGCGAATATTATTTCTGGTCCGTTTAAAACTGTTACGGTCTCGTTTCAGCGTTTTAGCAACCTAAAGCAATTATTCTAAGCCAGTTTGAAGCCGTTAGTTTTAAAGTGCAGCCGTTTATGCTATATTGAAATGTACTTTGAACGAATTGAGTCAACAGATCGCCTCGTTTGAATCTGTCCACTTTGTAAAGTGACGTCATTCGTCATGAATATTAATTAGTTGGAAGCGTTCGCTGACCTGCGGCCTGGAGCTTAAGTCGCTCGTCGCTGGCCTGCGGCCAGAATATTGATTAGTTGGCCGGCCAATGAGAAGGCGCAACTGGCGTCACATGCAAAGTTGACGCCATTGCGATAGGGTTTTATAGCCTATATATAATTTCAAGCTTGGTACGCAATCGTGCGATATAATTAACTGCAGCTTATAACCGAGCCATATCCAACACAGCCCCACGCCTCTAGAAGATCTCCCTTCTGAGTTCCGCAGATTCTCGGTTCCTCCATCATCATTGGAATCCGTCCTCCATCAGCCTCCTCATGCTCCTGTATCTGTCACCTCAGGCTTTCCACTCAAAACTGAAGTCTCACCTTTTCAAGAACTCCTACACTGACTCATCTGATCCTCCGCCTTCCAGTTTTTCTCGCCCTAAACGACACCCGACTTAACACCTGCCCCGTCTCCTCTCTTGAACTGACCCCCATGGTATAACCGGACTCGAACCTCCGTTGGACTACTCTTTGGAAAACCCATCTGATTTAACGCCGCCCTTGTGAATAGGCTGGTGCCCTGCGCTTGGTCTTCGAGTGGCTCTTTAGACGTTAGGAGATACGATTACGATAACGAGTGTATATTGTTCAGTGATGGGCAATAGTTAACTAAAAAGTTGCTAACTTTTAGTTTAACTAAAAAAATTTAGTTAAGGATGGTTTAACTTAAAAAATTAGTTTAGTTAAAACCAACGTTTAACTAACATTTTTTAGTTGCTAACTAAAAAGTTTAACAAAAAATTTTAGCATTACGCAACTATTTTCCCCAATGAACATTGAACACTGTCAAGAACTCAACGCGACGTTTACTTACTTATTAACACTGGTGCTGCCTGTGCGTAGAATACAGTTTGTAGTAAGGCGCAGTGTAAATAACGACATTGTTCTTTGTCGTTATTATTCTTTATAATAGCCTTTTTGAGTTGAGTCTGTCGCAAAGATTTGAATTTAAAGGCTACATCAGTAAAAATTAATAGTTTATTAGTCACTACTTGCTTCACTGAGGTAAAACTGAAAGAAGACAAAAGCAAGTGTAAGAACTTCAGTGCAAAATGCGAAAATTAAAGGATCTCTGGAAAGACTGCCTACAACCACCTTTCTGAACCACATCAAGGTCTGATGAAACACTTGATCATCTTCGTTTCTTACGATCCAGATACACATTTGACAGTGGTCTTGCTGTTGCTGATCATTATGTGCATGATGCATCCTCGTTTGCATTAGCAACTGTGTTATTATTTTCTGCTAGAACAGTACACATTGCATAGTTTGAAGGTGAAATTATCATTGAAGTGCTTCATTATTACATTTCACTTAAACCTCTGTTATCAGAGGCGCGTTTACAGAAAACGGGACCCTAGGCGCAAACATTTTTGGGGGCCCTTCTGAACTTGTAGACTGGAAAGTCTGAGACTCTGGTGGTGTTAAACCTACATGTGCAAAAAACCATGAAGTTGAACTTAAGCCGTTTTTGCGAATGTTATTGACTTGCAATTACAATTAGTTATAGAAACTATTTTCAAGGAATGTGAAGTTATATGATTTAATGATTTTAGTAAACAACGCAATAATATTTATAATTGTACAGTGTGCAGTACTCGTTTGTGTGCAACACAATGCATCAATGCTATATTAGGCCTATATAATGTAAAAAATGCTTGAAAAAATCTTAGAAATTTAATCGCAGAATTGGTGTTACTTTTTTAACAACTAGTCTGTCTAGTCATAAACAAAGTAACAGAAACAGAAGAGAAAGTTTAAATTGCAGAAACATGCGAATGCAGAATTCAAAAAATTCTATTCACCGCTTTCTGCAGGGCTTTCTTTCTGCATTTGAGCCAAGCAAAATTATCAATTTGTTGGTCAAAGTTTCAGCAGATTCGATGCAGAGCAAAGCTAAATAAATGACCTAGCCGATCTTGATCAGTGGAACTTCTGATATAGTTTTTCACTCTTTTAAGTACAGAAAACGACCGTTCTCCAGAAGTATTAGGCCCCTACTTATTGGTATCGTAAGGTAAATACACAAAATTGTTTGGACATTTGGAAATGTGGATTGTAGACCACGTAACATAAGCTGGTACATATCGATGGGATTTTGTGATGTTTCCATTTTAACAATATTAATGAAAGTTTCAATTACTTTTACAAACTAAAAATTACGGAATAATCAGACTTAAACATTCAACACGTAGCCTAAACTGCAGCTGCAGACGGCCGTTGCTGCTTGTTGCTAACAAGTTTGATGTTATTTTGCGCAAAGTCAAAATGAATTATTAGCCCAAATGAACAAAACAATTATAAATTACAATAATATATTTTAATATGAATGCTAAACTGTAAAACTAGAAAATAGGTTATTTTTTAAAGTCAAAATTCGCATGTTATTTTCATAATTGAAAAACTATTTTCCTTGTTTTGGGGGCCCCTAGATTTGGGGGCCCTAGGCGCGCGCCTAGTGTGCCTACAGGTAAACGCGCCTCTGTCTGTTATTGTGAAAATGTTTGTCATTAAAGTTGGAAAAAGTTGGAAAAAGTTTAACTAATTTTTTTAGTTTAGGTAACTAATTTCCAAAATCAGTTGCCAACTTTAGTTAAACTATATTTTTTAGTTGAAAAATAGTTTTAGTTTAACTAAAAAAAAATTAGTTTAGTGCCCATCACTGATATTGTTGTGTACTGTAATATCATAAAGTAAAATGTTATGCGTTGTAGTGTGTAGCGTTACCTGCGCTCGATCTTAGCAAGTATGTTCCCATCTCAATTTCTGGTTTTAGCAGTTTTTCTTCGGCTTCTTGTCTGTCCATCCCCTTGAAGAAGCATCTGAGCAAAACGATGAGCATCCAATTGTTCTATTAGCATACTTTAAATTAAAAATTCAAATTAAAAGTTACACAAAACCTTACAGAAATTAGCGCAGATACTTAAGTTCCTCTGATTCTTCTTCAATTTTTCTTTTTCTTGTTCTCCTGTTTTTTCCTGTCTTTAGCTATCATCGTCATTGTTATAATCATCAACATCATCTTCGTCACCGTCACTGATATCGTCAGCGTTATCATCATCGTCATCGTCATGTGTCATCATAATCTTCATTTTCATCATCGTCACTATCATCACCCGTGTCGTAATCGTCATCATCATCATCATCTTCCTGATCCTTATCGTCGTCATCATAATCACCATTATCACTATTGTGATCGTCGTCTTCTTCTTCTTCTTCTTCTTCTTCTTCTTCTTCGTCTTCTTCTTCTTCTTCTTCTTCTTCTTCTTCTTCTTCTTCTTCTTCTTCTTCTTCTTCTTATTCTTCTTCTTCTTCTTCTTCTTCTTCTTCTTCTTCTTCTTCTTCTTCTTCTTTCTCTTGCTATTCACCTTCCTCCTCTTCACCTTCCTCCTGTTCACCTTTACCTCATTTTAATTTTCTTTGTTCTTCCTGCTCCTACTCCTCCTCCTCCTCCTCCTCGTTCTCATCACCACCATTCTCTTCTTCTTCTGTTGTTTATACTCCGTTCCTTCTCCTTCTTCCGCCCAGTGTGATTCTCGTTAGCGATAACGGTAGCGAAATTTTCGTTAACAAAACTAAAATGATTTCGTTAACGATAACTAAAACTGTAAATAAAAAACATCATTAATTATAACTATAACCATAAGACTTAACGAAAATAACACTAACGAAAATTCATCGCTTTTTTCGTTCATTAAAGAAATAAAAAAAAAGGTGCAATATCGACAAACATGAGAAGGTGAAAATGCGCTACAACAGCCTATGTTCGCCCCAGATTTTTGGATTTGTGAATTAACCCAGTAGTAGGCCTATGGCTCATTTTATTATTGTGTAAATGTTTCTATAACGATTGCGACCCAAGTTGACTAGCGCAAATTCGCAAAATTAGTAGTCATATTAATCTTGTATTGAAAATGTCTCTAAAGATCTTGAGGCGAGGGAATGCTGCCTCGAGTCATTTCAAGTACGAATCGGGGTGTTCAAGACAAATATTGACGTCAACAATAATTTAAATCAAAAAGCAACCATAGTTTCGAAAAATCTGTGAGTGATCTATTTCTTTTTTGTTTACAATTTAATGAAACGCGATATTTTCTTCGTTTTAAATTATCCTGTTTTTTGTCCCCATATAAAATGAGAACATGCGCTGCATAATCTTTGCGAATAATCTAGGAACTTTTGGAAATGTTAATAGGCTATTTCGAATTTCTTTTCGATGTAAAGACAATTTTTCTTTTGTTTGTTAATAACAAAGGGCGAGAAACTTGTTTTAATTTTAAATTTCTATGTTAAAATGAATAGGCCTATTATAAAAAATCATGTTCATGTTAAAATTACAAAAGTTCATAATAAATATGAAATTGAATACACATTTAAAAGAAAACGAGATATGTGTTTTAATGTAAAAAATTCATGAAATATCTGTGACAGACAGTGATTCTAGTACTAACTAAAATTAACTAAACTCAAAACCCAGTAACTATGACTACAACTAAAAAATACTAACTATAACTGTAGCTTTAACTAAAATGAAAAATCGTTGACTATAGCTGTAACTTAACTAAAGTAAAATCTGTAAGAATAATCACATTGCTTCTGCCTTCTCCTCCTCATCATCATCGCCATGAATGCCCATGATCATCAGCATGTTCTACTTTTCCTGCTGCTTCCCCTTCCCCTTCCCCTTCCCCTTCCCCTTCCCCTTCGACGAAAAATTTTGCTTACGAAGTAAAAATTGTCTCTGGAGATTTAAAACACCATATTAACTGTCAGAAACAAAATTTAAAGTGGGGCGACATCTGTGGATAAGAGTGAAACGGGTGTACACATAATTGTTATGAGTAACCAATCCATTAATATAAGCATGTTGCCTATTGTTCTAGCGTACTTTTGTGATTCTATGTCGACGTTAGTTATCATCGTGACCCAATCTTTGTGAACACGACCTTCTTCTCCAGTTGCGAGGTGTCTCATGAAATACCAACCATTGTCTTCTCTATTCAATGTACATAAAAATATCAACACGTTCAACATATATTATGAATTCATACATTTATGTAGCAACTTTAGGAAAGAAAATCAATAAGATTACCTTAGTAAGTGAGATAAAGTGAGTAAGGTCTGTAGTTATAAAAACATTTTGTTGCTTAAAATTGTGCAAAAATGGAAAGTATATATATTTTGTCGTGTGTTTGCTTTTAATGCGTTAAATTACTCGTATTTTCCTGATACAGATGGATAGATAGATAGCGAACTGTTAATAGAGCGGTCGAAGTTTAAACTCCTGGCCAGGGTAGACAGTTCTTCGAAATTTCGGCTCCATCTGCGCCTCCTAGTCACTTCCGCTATAGTATGTACACTGACCGTACACATTCAGTGAGAAGATGAAACGGCGAGGGAGAGGACTAGCTTCCCGCCCTTTAATGCCAAGGCTAAGAAACTGAAGTCGCTGACAATTCATATCCATGGCTGCCGGTCAGCGCTAGCTTTAGGGACGGCGAAGTCTTGTTGTCGAATGATGCGGCATCAATACGACTGCATCAGGTAGGGCCTAGCCCCATCCCTCCTAATGTGAAGTCGAGTCTGGGTTCCACAGACCGTGTGCACCGTCTGCAACTGGGTGTCGTCTAGGTGCAGAACGACCGGCGAGGATTATTGGTGTGACCTCGACCGTTAATCACCTCAACCGTCGCGTGTCAGTTGGTAGATCTCGCATCGATCTAACAACAGACACGCGACGAATGCCTCTTCTACGTACACCTGGTGGCTCAACGAATAGCCGGACATGCGCCATATTTTTACCAATGTTGAACTACTCGGAGGCAGCTTCATCGTGTGCTGCGAGCGCCGTCACCTGTCCTCGTACCACACCATCAACGCAACTTGGTCCCGAGACTCTGAACGTCTATGCCATCTGGCGATAGGAATTTGTTGGTTGACTCTACGTGTGTGCGTGGGCCTACCATTGGTGACTCTTCTGGTTTACTGGGCATTGTTTTGGTAGCATATAGGCGAGCTCAGAGGGCGCTTGTGATTTGTTTTGTTCTTTGAGCAGCGCTACATAAATTACAATTACAATTCCTATGCGATCATGGTTTTCGTCGTCGTCGTCGTCGTCGTCGTCATCATCATCCTCATCATCATTATCGTCATCAATGGCGAGCCTCTTAGTCCGGTCATTAAATAGTTGAGGTTCAACAAAATTTGAAGAAAAGGTTTCTTGATGGGTTTCACTTCTTTGATACGTCTACATTACAGGAAAAAAAGGTTACCAAAATATGACATGGGGAACTATGTGAAAATGGGTCAAATCCAAGATGGCCGCCATCAAAATAAAAAAAATGGGAAAAATTTCATAATATGGAACCACTCAAGTTAAAACATCTATGATGAGTCTATTCATATCAGCATATACATATACATGTTATGGAATGTAATTTTCAAGTTAAATGTAAAAAATGGCCACCAAGATTTGACGAAAAGAGCAAAATTATCATATCTACATATCTAACGGCTATAGTCCAGGCAATTTACATTTAGACCTGGGCAAAATTGCATCAGAAGGTTTTTAAACGGTTTCTTGTTCAGAAAAACTTGCTGAATAACATATAAAAAATCCCCCTAAATCCGACCACGGGAACACCCCCAAAATATGAATTTAAAAATGGCGGATTGGGGTTTCCTAAGAAATGCCAATAATAATACACATAATTTGCAGTTAGACCTGGGCGAAATTGCGTCAGAAGCTTTTCTTTTTAAACGGTTTCCTGCTCAGGAACCATTGCTGAATAACATATCCAAAATCTCCCCACCCCAATCGGACCACGGGAACACCCCCAAAATGGCCAAATCCAATATGGCCGCCATCGACCACATTGGAAAAATCACCTTTTTTGTTTTTTAGAGTATATGCACGTGTAATACCTCTAATATTACTGATTTCGGTATGTAGAATTCATTTCTGATGTTGTTTTTGCTATTCGGGGTCATCTTCACCCTGAAAGGTCATGGTCAAGGTCATTTTTGGCAGATTGGAAAGTTAACTGTTTTGCTTTTGAAAGTATATGCACGTGTAATACCTCAATGTTGCTTATTTCAGTATGTAGAATTCATTTCTGATATTGTCTTTGCCATTCGGGGTCATCTTCACCTTGAAAGGTCAGGGTCAAGGTCATTTTGTTACATCGATGACGCCATCAAGCAAACTTTAGGGGATTTTTTATATGTTATTCAGCAAGTTTTTCTGAACAAGAAACCGTTTAAAAACCTTCTGATGCAATTTTGCCCAGGTCTAAATGTAATTGGTGACCCGTCAAAAGAGCGACCGACAAAAGAGCGCCGACAAAAGAGCGCCGACAAAAGAGCGCCGACATAAGAGCGCCGGCGAAAACTTTATATCGAGGGTTCAATACAGAAACTTGTATTAGAATTCAAGGTTGAGGGACAGCTGAGAGATTATCAAATCACTTAAACATTTATCAATGATTGCTACCAATTGCTGGTAAGGGAAATAAACAAGTATTTAGTTTGTTTTAAGTTACATAGTTGAGCGCCGACATAACCATTAAATCGCGCGGGTGACGCGAACAGAGTCATGGTATTTGGAACGGAAGAAAACATGATTTGCTTTGTAATCATTTTCGCTGCATTCCGTTAATAAATCTTTTATCTTTTTTCAATGCATTCCATTAAATACAATAAATATGTATTATTACACTTCGGTCCCAAGACAAATGGTTCACCGACGAATGGTTCACGGTCAAATGGTTCACTGACAATTGGTTCACGATAAATAATTAATATTTTAAATAATCATCGAGAATCCAGCTTCTAGTTTCAGCTATATTTTCATGGATCTTCCAGCTTCTAGTTTGAGTTTTATTATCGATGAAAATATAGCTCAAACTAGAAGCTGGATTATCGAGGAAAATATACCTCAAACTAGAAGCTGGGAGAAAGATGAAAAGCGATGAAAATATATCTCAAACTAGAAGCTGGATGAGTGATGAAATTATAGCTAAACCAGCTGGATTATCGATGACAACATACTCAAACTAGAAGCTGGATGAGCGATGAAAATATAGCTCACACTAGAAGCTGGATTATCAATGAAACATAGCTTAGACTAGAAGCTGGATGAGTGATGAAAATATAGCTAAAACTAGAAGCTGGATTATCGATGAAAACATACTCAAACTGGAAGCTGGATGAGCGATGATAATAGAGCTCACACCAGAAGCTGAAAGAGCGTGAACCTTTCGTCAGTGACCATTTTTCGTGAAACATTTGTCGTGAACCATTTGTTCGTGAACCATTTGCCTGGAAACCTTACACTTCTTGTCGGCGCTCTTATGTCGGCGCTCTTTTGTCGGCGCTTTTTTGTCGGGCGCTCTTTTGACGGGGTGCCAAAGCAACAACAACAACAACAATAATAATAATAATAATAATAACAACAATAATAATAATAAAAATAATAATATAATAACCATTCTAGACGTTATTTCGGTCTTAATGATTAATGTTCAAGTCGCTGAGGGATCTTGTATACCTTGGGTTAAAAATAATAATAAATAAGAGCAGCTATTCGTCACATGGCCCAACGTTGTTCCTGAGAAATTGCATCTAACTCCGGTAGAAAAATTAATGTTACGAAGAAATTATAATGATGATGGCGTTTTTGACCCCCCCCCCCCCCCATCTTACTTTTCTACACATTAACTCACCCTGAAAGGATGGAGGAATGAGTACCAAAATCAAATATAAATCAACCGCACATTGCAGGAATTTTTCAAAGGGGGCAAACAATTTCTTGGGGAGGAGGCAAAATTTTTGTAGGTGAGCAAAATGACGCATTTTGCATATTCATGAACACAGAACACGTGACAACTTTAAAAATAAATAATGGTCATGGACTTACCTAAATATAATTTTTTAGCATTGAAAATTGTGTTGGGATGTTGTATTAATCATAACAATCAAATTTTTTTATTTTTTTGTAAAGTATTTGCAAAATCCAGGCGGCAAATGCCCCCTTGCACCCTCCGGACGCCCATGCAACAGCAAGATTAAAGGATTGCGTATAGTAATGCTGACCCGTCTTTGATGAATTGCAAAATGTCTCCCTTTCTAAAACTGATATCGTTTTCATTCTTTGCTTCGTAGTTCATCTCCGCCTTTACTTTTGGCTTCGAATCTAAAAAAAATTCCGATCAGTGCAGTGTGATTCTCGTTAACGTTAACGATAACGAAAATGTTCGTTAACGAACAAAAAATGATTTCGTTAACGATAACTATAACTGTAACTAAAAAATATCATTAACTATAACTATAACTATAACGAAAATAACACTAACGAAAACCCATTGCTATTTTCGTTAATGATATAAAAAAAAGTGCATTATCTATAAACCCGAGTTCGTGAAAATGCGCTACAACGGCCTATGTTCGCCCCGGATTTTTGATTTGTGAATTAATCCAGTAGTAGGCCTACAGGCTCATTAATCGATATTTTATAGTCTAGATATAGATATCGATGGGCTCATTTCATTAAATGTAATTATTGTGTAAATGTTTCTATTGCGGTTGCGACCCAAGTTGACAAGCGCAAATTCGCAAAATTAGTAGCCATAATATTGTAGTCAAAATGTCTCTAAAGATCTTGAGCGGCCGCAGGCGTGGGAATGCTGTCTGGAGTCATTTCAAATTCAAATCTGAATAACTACATTTTGTTTTTTCTGCAATTTCAGATTTTTTGCATTTGTTAAATTCATAGAAATTTTCTGGGGTGGGGTACATTTCTTTGACATAATTTTGCTAGGGGGTCCTTGAATGTTTGACAGTTGTTAACAAGGGGGAGGAAATCAAAAACTGCCTAAAATTTGTTGACATAATTAATCATTGACCCCATACGGACCAGGCGGAGCGCCATTTGTGCCAGTTGTAATTGTGTACTAACTAAAATTAACTAAAATAAAAGTCCAGTAACTATAACTATAACTATAACTAAAAAATAATACTAACTATAACTGTAACTATAACTAAAATGAAGAACTATTAACTATAACTGTAACTATAACTAAAATAAAATCTGTAAGGAGAATCACACTGGATCAGTGTAATTGACAGTAATTTGAGAATCAACAGTCAGAGGCTTGAAAGACTGTAATGGCACTAGAAATAGCAAATGGCTTCCCTAGCGTCACCGGTTACTATTAGCAGTACAATTGCTAATACTATCAGTATTACTCTTCATATTGCTATTTCATGCCTACAAGTACCTGAGATCCCTCAGGAATAAAAAAGTTATCTGCAGAATACAAAACAACATTCTGGGACGGCTTGGACTCGTCAAGATCCGGCGAAGCAAAGGTGCCTTGGAATGCAATGTCTGTAAAGCGTTGGATTGTGATGAAGATGCGCTGAAAAAGACAGTTGGTTTCTCTCTTATATTATTATTATTATTATTATTATTATTATTATTATTATTATTATTATTATTATTATTAATATTATTATTATTATTATTATTATTATTTTTTTTTTTTTTTTTTGCCCCAAGGTACATATGATCCCTCGGGGACTTAGATATTAGACTATTTGTCGTTGTTTCCGGAAGATCAGGCCTCGTCCTCCGCTAAGTCGTTAAACGTGCCGCGAAAAGCGATGGCTTTATTATTATTATTATTATTATTATTATTATTATTATTATTATTATTATTATTATTATTATTATTACTACTACTACTACTACTACTACTCTGCATATGTAAGTTTCACGGCTTGAACGACGACGATAAAAGTGACGCTTTTCAAACACGTCAAACTCAGGTTTCAATCGCGGTTTACGATGACATAGACGGGCTTTGGCAGGTTCCGTCCCTCGCTTTTGCTGTGGGGTCCCCATACTTGCGTTCGATGCAGAGGACAAGACTTCACGTGCGGGGCCAACCTGTCACGAAGGGGACATTGCCTCCATCTTGTCTCAAGAGCGAAACCCGTCTTCGTCTAGGGTGGAAGGTGTTGTGGCTCATGTGGTGCTCAAAGGTTGTATTACGCTCAAACATAGTTGTTTCATCTGTAGGCCTGCTGAATTGGGGTTGGGGAGCCAGTGCAATCCCCGCCCCCAAAAGGACGGGCAGTAGTATTATTCAATAATCGTGTAGAAGAGAAAGTCAAGAAATTGTTCAAACTTCATTTGCATTTTTGTGTTTCATTTCGAGCGATTAAAGGGTAATGAAGATTCAAACACTTACTCGATTTGGGAGTGTCGTAAACGTTACTTGGTTCCGATTTTCCTGAAATTACGAACACTGCACTGTCAGAATGACTAAGCGATCACATGTTTTTGTCAGAAGAATGTTTACTGATGATGATGTTAATATGTGAAACAAATGTTGTTAAGCATTTTGTTTCGGCTTTCCACATCGAAATGCACGCGGTGGCAGAGGCCTAGGCTTGCCATAAACGAAAACCACCTGCCATCCATTTCGCACAATTATCTAACGCAGACAACAAGAAGGGATTAGGAGAGCGATTAGTCGATCCCCAGAATAAAGATATCAATCAGCAACCGCACTCTACCACCACCAACACCGCCACCACCACCACCACCACCACCACCACCACCACCACCACCACCACCACCACCACCACCACCACCACCGTTATCCATAGGATTGAAAGTTCTCTCGGTTGAATCGCAAATACGATGATAATAGAACATTTGAAGAATTCTGTAATGCATGCAGGATAAAATAAGTTAGGAAATATGTTGAAACAATTGCGTTACGTGAATTTCATTTGAGCGGTCGATGCCAATTAAGATTCAAACGCTCACTCGATTCGAGAGGGTGATGATCTTTCTTTTCTTTCAGATAACCATTCTCGTCTTCTGAAATCAGGAATAAAATGAACATTAATTTAACAGTGTGGCTAAGTAATTACATTTTAAAAATATAATTTGTTTATTTATTTCACTTATCATGCGATGCGCTTAAGGTCAGTAGGGCCTAATTGCGAATCTGAGGCGAAAGGCAAGCGAGTGCGAATGACTTATCTATGGTCATCACCATCGATTGCTGGATTAGAGAATCAGATTGCTACCGGACAGAACACCAAGCCGCCTTATCAGAATGTTTCTTTTTAATGGTGATGGTATCGACTATAGTTTTACTCAATTTATAGGCTACATTAATTCGCCTAGAGCCATACACACGTGAGTTTGTGCGTTGTCTAACGGTGGCGCTATGATACATTGGCATTTATTTGTCGATTTCACTCCGCCAACCTTGACGATCCTAAATGATCCTCGGTGTCATGGTAGAGGCGTATGACTTCCTTTCCTTTTCAAACCATATCTCCCATTGCATATAGACTCACTTTGCCTGTGCCATTTCCGAATTGGAAGAAAGGTATGATGCGGCCAGAGTTTCTGTTACCGTGACATTCCAAATCAGAGCTCCGCCAATCTGCCATGGAATAAGAGTTAGGCCGTCGGGTCTTTCCGTCCGCTCTGCAAAGGCCAAGTGGCTCCTTCACTGCTGAGAAACCCGCGCGACCAAAACTACGACAGATTAGGTAATTGGCGCTTGTCTGTCTGGCAGCTCTGTCTGATCCCCGGGTGCAAGAAAGCATACGAGAGTCATTGACCTTGACCATGGTGCCTCATCGGCACTCATGAGATGTTGACTCCAAGTCTGAGGCCTACTGCAACTCTCACGCCTTCATCGTCTAGTCTCAGACCACAGGCTGTGATGGGTAAAGCAGAGCCAATCGCTCGCGTGCAGTGGTTAGACAGCCTTAGGCCTTGCTTGGTGGAATTCGTCCTGACCTATACGTCTTCAGGTACTTGCAGCCTGCTGAGCATGGAGGATTAGACGGCCGGCAGCCGAAGCCAAAAGGCAGGTAGTGCCAGCGAAGTCACTCTGAGAATGCCCAACCCACCAGCCTTGACTGGTAGAGAAGCTGGGATCCACTGATTGTCAGAGAGGGACAAATTATTATTATTATTTGTATTATTATTTGCATTAATATTATTATTATTATTTTTTGCCCCGAGGTATACAGGATCCCTCAGGGACTTCCACATTATTTACAAAGTAGATTTGTCTGGAATGGGCCCTATTCGTCCAGGTTTATTATTATTATTATTGTTGTTGTTGTTGTTGTTACCATCATCGTCGTCGTCATCGTTGTCGTCGTCGTCGTCATAATCGTTATAACATGTAAGGTTGCTTTTTTATTGACTAAAACAATAATTATTATCAAGATGTTGATAATTCTAAGGCTGTGACTGTTGATGACGATGATGACGACGACGAAGATACTGAGAGCAATGATAACGTTAGCTGTTACATTTTCCTGTACTGTGTCTCGTGTTGAGATGACAACCTTACCACTCGCATCCTTTCTGCGATTCGCCGCATGTTGCACATTAACTGGGAGAGACTGGATACGTGGTGGATAAGACGGATGGGCCTCCTTTTTGAGTTCAGAGCTTTGATCCCCGGACAGAGACATTTTGCGATTCTCCGCCTGTTGCACAGGAGCTCGGGGAGATTTGATACGTGGTGGAAAAGACGGAGGGACTTCGTTTGCGAGTTCTTCGGAGTTTTGATGCTGGGTATGACTCTTCCTGCGATTATCTTCCTCTTGCACAGGAACTGGGGGAGCCTTTCTGCGCTGTGGGGGAAATGAAGGAGCCTGGGCTGTGAGTTCTTCGGAGTTTTGATGCTGGGTATGACTCTCCCTGCGATTCTCTTCCTCTTGCACAGGAACTGGGGGAGGCTTTTTGCGGGCTGGGAGGATCGAAGGAGCCCTGGCTGTGAATGTTTCAGTGGTTTGATACTGGGCCTGAGTCTTCATGCGATTCTCTTCCTCTTGTACAGGAACTGGGGGAGCCTTTTTGCGTTGTGAGGAAAATGAAGGAGCCTGGGCTGTGAGTTCTTCAGAGATTTGATGCTGGGTAGAAGTTTTTATGCGATTCTCTTCCTCTTGCACAGGAACTGGGGGAGCCTTTTTGCGGGCTGGGAGGATCGAAGGAGCCTGGGCTGTAAGGTCTACAGAGCGTTTATCCCGGGTAAAAGTCTGCGCATGTTCGTGCTGAGAGTAGGCATTGGGATTTTGGGGTGAAGACACTTCCAAACCGGCAAAAGACTGGGACTGGGATGAGCCAGCGTGGCTTAGAGGGTCTTTTCCAAGTCCCATCTTCATCGTAATCCACTTTGCGGCTTTCGAATCCATTACGACTGGACCTTTCCTGCAAAAGTTAAGAGTCCAAATCATGCTCCTTTTTCAGTAGCGCTGGCTACCTCTTGTAAAATAGTAACATTATTCAAACTTAAAGAATTTTAGCCAAAGATTATAAGTTTAATTTAACTAAAACGGCTATTCCGCAAGTTCTCCATACCTTTACCAATCTCGCGCAAATCTCCAGAGACAGTTGAAATGGGTCGCCCCTACTCTGAGGCAAATTCTGCACCCTCAGATTTGATAGGGACAAGGGTTTGAAAGGCATTGGGAGCAAACATAGGTTTTAGGCAGCAAGTGTGGCAAACATATGAATTGCGGCTTGTTCAGTTGCAGAAACTGCTGAAATACCCGTCTCTAAAAAGCAGCAAATGTATGTCATTATTATGAATGTTGTGATTATTATTATAGTTATTCTTGTTTGACACTCTCCCCACCAATAATTTTTCTTCCACGCTAATTTACAGTCGCTAATTTACAGTCGCATTCAAATTGTAATCGTGAACTATGCATTTTAACTATGCTGTGTTTCTCAGTTGGTTTTGTTTGCACTGCGCGTTTGCGTATTTCAATACTAGCTTGTGTTCGTAACTTGCTAGTTTTGAAAATTAAAATGCACGATATTGTACTCGCCCTCTGGCATGTACGTATCAGAACACTTTAGGCCTATAAGCCCCTTTTAAGTACTAACTCAGCCTACACAACTGATAGAAACAAGTGCATTTAATGCTAGTATGTGTCCAATCTAATCTAATGACTTCTATGGCACTGTTGTCATAATGTTCATAATGTATAAGACATCCGTCGATGTGAAATCGCAATCATAAATCGTAATCCAAACAGGTAGAAATCCAACAGATCAGAGGAATCCAGAAGCTAGAGACGAGTTAAGTTTGAATGACATCAAAGAATTGGTAGAGGGAACTGAACTGCTTCAGGCCAGAGACTGAAATGCAAACTATACAGGGTTTTTAGGAACGCGTTTGCTATCATGGTGTTCGATTACTAAGATAGAAATTTGTAAGAAATCATACTTGAATAAGATGATTATTAATTTGAAATTGTACTTAACATAATCAATTAACCAATTTGTCTTAGTTTAATGATCTAGTGACTTGTAGGAAGTGCATTGTTCATTCCAATGTTGTTAGTTTTATAGAATTTATGTCAATATGTGCGTTTTAATTGCCGAGGACTTAACTTGAAACTCATCTCTGTGACTCTGTCAACTTTCTAGCCTGACTATTGGATCTCGAACTGGATTTCAAACTGGCTATTCAGATGGAATATGAAGAAATGACTACAATTTTGCTTTAAGCGACACTTGATTGATGCTTTATGTATCAAGATAACAGCGCTATCGAAGCTGCGACAGAAAACATAGCTGACCTGCAAAAGACTCATGATCCTGCAATACTACAAAGTTCAACATTTCTATGCTCGGCCGTGTTGATATGAATAGTCAACACAAATGTAACGCAACTGATGGTAAAGCGATTGATAAAATTTGAAACTCTTGGCCTAAGCAGCCAAGTAAAGCCACAGCTTAGAAAAGCGTTTATCTAGACTTAATTATCACATTAAAGATTAATCGCATGCCTTGACCAGCGAAGAGATAACGTCTCGAGAACGCAACGCGAAGTGGCGCCTGAATATTGATGTGTTTCTAGCCAATGAGTATCTGGTAGCGCAAATCAAGTAGACCCTTATCTGTTGACATTTATTTTATGTTGGAGAACTTTAGGAGATTATTTCGACGACATTATCGTGACTGGCTAAAATTAGTCTGTAGGCTACCTGGCTACCTCCTGTGTCTTTAATATGCTGAAAATTTAGAATTACTTTCACTTTGTATCTGAACAAATCAACTGGTGGTTATAATCGGTAACTTCCCTATTGTGGTAGCCTAAGTACATGTACCATGCTATTCGTTGTGCTCGCTACCCATGGAGTTCTTCTGGTCCCTCTCTTTCGCACATCCACCTCGAACCGTCTTCCTCTCAACTTACTTACATCTCAAATCACAGTTTATGATCCTGTGTTTAGTTGCATCTATTCAGATCTCTTACACAGCCGTGTTCACAGAGCTTTGAGAGGTCCTTAAAGACCCTATATACATGATCAGATACATGCACTATGTAGATAATTGAGATAATGAGATTAAGCTAATTGATCACTTTACAGTCTCAACAAGTCAACATAATTAACAGAAATGAGACAGAGTAATAATAGTTCACTTTACAATCTTAAAATACCGAACCAAAAGCAACCAATTAAGTAAACAAACGAAAACAAGAAAGGTTAACTTATTGTACTACCATTTAATAGGAAATCGCGTAGTAATTTTTCAAAGAAGTGCAAGTTGGGGAATGTCTAATATTTGGAGCAAAATTACTCCAGATTTTTGAGTCAGCATACTTAATTGAACATCTAGGTGAGTTCGAGTGGGCGAAGCGATAGCATTTGGAGTTTCTAGTGAAATGTGAATGAATATTTGATCCTAAACTAATAGGAACTGACCCAGAAATGGAGAGGTTAGTTGGTTGTGAGCTAGACGATGCATAAAATTGCATATCTGGAATGTTCTAATTTGGGTGAATTTTAAGGAGTTTATATTCATGAAATAATGGGCTAGTGTGGGAGTTCAAAGTGGCTCCTGCATGAAAGCGTATTGCACGCTTTCGTAATATCACTAACTTGTGCAGTCTAGAGTCGTAGGTAGATGCTCAGACCATATTGCATTAGGCGAAGTATAGGTATATCAGTGGGTAGTATCACTTTGCACGGAAGGATGGGGGGGGGGAGAGAAGCAGGTAGGACGTTCGAAATAGTAGGCCAACAATTTGTTCAATTTTTGTAGACATATTTTATACGTATATAATGATGATTTAGTGGAGATACACGTGGCGCTACATAAATGGTTGGGTAATCAACGTGGGCGACTCTACATTAGTGCGAGCGGTAGGTGTTTCATCACAGATAGTTTGAATCCTATCAGTTTAACTCGTTATGGTTTCTGGTTGAAACAATGTGTCTTCCGGGCAGGTCAATGGATCACGAATTTGTGGTAGGGGTATGTCTCAAAAACTGCTTTCGGGGGACCAGACTTCTGTCAAGTGTTTCACCAAGGCATCCGACGGCTCGTGTCGCGACTTCAGGATGCCTCACGACCGTCGGTGATGTCCGTAGGACTCGGCTTCAGCTGTGTGCCAAAGACTTAGAAGAAGAAAAGACTGTTCTTGCAGCGTTTTTTATTACAATTCACAAAATTTAATGTCAACGACTGAGATTCTTCTTCTCTCGAAAACTGTACAAACATTGAACGCATCAAACTACTGCACGAGAATGCCCAGAAGAAGACGACTGCTTCACAATGCCAGGGCTATTTATACAAGTACATGGCGACGATTTCCACTATGGGCGAACAAAAACTGTCCTCGGCGAACTGGCGAAATCCAGCCACGCTGCTAAGTCTTATCAAATGCATAGTTGAAACTAAAAGAACATTAGCCAAAAATTATACAGGCAAAACCTTAATAGCGAATTAATTTGACTGCCAGAGCATCAGATACAGGCTAGTACTACCAAAAAGTTAGCCAAAGCACGCCAGGCGCAAATACAAAATTTAATACAATGTTCCTCTCCCGAGCGACCACAGGAGAGTTCGCCACAGTCTTCTGGCGCAAATGCATAGTTATGTTACCCAGCCTAGCCATACAACAATCAAAAAGTCCAGCCAAATGCATCGGCTGCAGGCACAGTGTTCGCCACATGGTAATTCGACGCTACACCAGCCCAGAATCTAGCCAAGCGTCAGTCTACCCAAAAATAGGAAGGGAGGGAACCCAGGGGCGGCGCCAGACACTTTTTGTAACAAGGGCATAGCCAGGGCAGTCATGCAAGTAACCAGGGCAGAGGGCGGCGATTCATGGCGAGCGTGGTAGCTGTTTTTCCTGAGACATTCATTGTGTAGGTTGTATATTTTTCAGCACTGGAGCGATGTTCTTCGGAGTACATGTGTTGGAGAAATGCGTTTGACTTGTTATCCGACCCAGTGCACCTGTTCCAGGCACGAAAACCACTGTGAATAAACACTTGATCCTTGCGTCGTTCTTGTGATTCTTGCCTGGTAGTCATGATAAAATGACGACAATAGAAGCAATAGGCAGAATCATTCACTTTTGAGTATTCCAACCAGCTGTACAGCTTGAACCATGTGTAATTAAATCGCCGCTGTGTCGTCCCAATTGCGTGACTCGGATAGGTTCTTATATACAGTTGCTTTGGGCCATCATCCACTGACTGCTATGGATCACTTGGACCGGGTGCAACCGGGTGACAGGACTGAACTTGCACAGGTGGTCCTAGTACGTCATCAGCATGTTCATCGCCAAGCTCGCTATCTTTGTCACTTTCACTTAAATTTAAATCAATGTGAGAGTCCAAGGTTTGAAAGGATGCATTGGCAACAGGACTAGCTTCATCTCTGGCTCCTTCGCATGTCAACTCCACGTATTATGTGTCTACAACCGCCCAACGCAAAAGTATATCGATTTGTCATAGATAGGCCTATTGTATGGATAATTAATGCAGTAATAAGTTTATATGCGTGGAATGTATGGATGCGATGAACGGGCTCGAACCATATGTAGGCCCTATTCATATTTATATGTGCTGCCGTGACTACAGTGACTGCAACTAAATGGCTACTTTTCAGTATGGATCCTCGTGTGCATTTGCAAGCTGCCATCCTGTGTGAACTATTTATGGCAGTGATTACAGATTAATGGTTTCTCTCCGGTTAGAATCCTCGTGTGTGTTTGCAACTTTGCAATTTGCGGTCATATCATTAGCCTAACTGATTATTGCATTTGCAGCTTCACAGTTTACCGTTACAAGTAGATCTCTATATATCTTTCTATCTGGTAATATTTCTCGTGGTGTGGAGGTTGGTTGCTATTATCTAACCTTTATCCTTATCCAAGTTTCTTTATTTTATCTCAACTTATATTATGCAAGACTAAACTAAATATAATATTGAAAAAAAATAAAAGTCACGAATTTAAACTAGTACCAGCGTATACGGAGCCAAGGTTTCTGAATCCAAGCCTTTCTACAAGTTTCAAGTCTGAAAACTTGACGGTGAGATCACTCAACGGGATATCTGGAGGAAGCAGCGTTTTCAACTTACATCGAAGACCCGGCTTCTCTGAAATTTATATTCATGCTTATTGTTTATGTTTTGTTCGCGACAATGCGATTAATATAGAAATGTGTGGCATACTTCACTGGATGAGACTTATTGGGACTCCTGTGGCCGGATTCTACGTGTTTGCGTAAGCTTACCATCGGAGTCTTGCAAGGTATTTGTACTTTCACTCTTTTTATGTAACCAATTGTATTACCTTGACCTTTTGGTAATTGTGATGACGATAATGATGATTTGGTGGTGATGGTGGTGGTGTTGGTATTTGTAAGAAAAAATAAGAGAGCAAGTGTGTTACCTTTTCAATCTTGGTGATGAATGATGACGACGACGGTGGTGATGATGAGATTAATGATTGCCAGTGTGTCTTAGTTGGGTGAAGTAAGGGAATAGAGCTCCGAACGCAGAGGAGGCGCCTATTTCCTATTCTTAAACCTCTGAGTCGCCAATGGACGAATTGCAAGGTCCTGGAAACGGGACAAGTGCATCACCCGACTTACCATTTACTTTCCATGTTACGCCGTTAACAAATTCTACTGGTTTGGAACAGAGGAAGGCCGTTGTTACCAGTCCTGAGGTTCAGCTTACCAGTTTAGTATTTGATCAAATTTATTACATTGCTGAAGGGTTTGCTGTTTGAGTCGGCATCGATGTAGCATATAACCTTGTCAGCGACTCGGATCTTGTAGTGTCTGATCTCCAGCTCACCGGATTTATCTATGCACCGAAGCGAGAGGGCATAGTGGTCTGTTACGGAAGAGGAAACATACCATACCATAAAACGCCGTACCATACAATACCATACCATACCATAATATGAATAACATATCAGAGCATAACATGATGTAACATAACAAGGCTAGAAGTAATGAAAACCTGTTGGCAGTCGAAACCACGAACGCAGTTATTACTCCGATGAGTCTCTCTTGAAGTGGCGCTATAAAACAGGTTACAGTACTATTCGTATTGTATCCTGGTATGGGGCTTAAATTACAAATCAAGGCTATTGTTTGTCCATGTTAATCACACGCACCAATTAGTCATGTTGACTGAAACCGTGGCACCATCGCTGGGACTGTTTTCGCATCAACGGATCTAATCAATGATTAACACAACCAAAGCCTCATCTAATCTCATGAAATCTAATCCGTTTGAAAACAATGCAATCTTATCCAGGCCAATATCATCCAATCTAGTCCAATCTAATCTAATCAAATCTAATAGAATAGAATATTCTTTATTGGAACCAATTGCAAACCGAATTTTTTGTGTACAGCAACTTAAACGTGTTTATGCAGATTATGTAGGCCTATATCAGATATTAAGTTAATATCAGCTACTAATATTTGTGTCAAATCTCTTCCTAACCAATAACGTCCATATGAATCCAATGCAATCAGCTCCGATCCAGTCCAATCTAACCTAATCTAATCTGTTTTAGTCTATCCAAATCTGATCTCATCTAATCTATTTTTTCAATAGGATTACTATCATCCGTTGAGGAAATCCGGAAGAAATCCGGAAGTTGGTGAGGATTGCAAATAGCGTAATTAGTCCCCGGCGCCGGGGACTAATTACGCTTCGTTCAGTTAATATTTTTTGCTGGTAGTTTTAATAGCGGTTTCCAAGTTTCGATTAAAAGACATCAGCAGCAGGACATGAGCAACACTTACAATACAATATGGGGCGTGGTGGCTCAGTGGTAAGTTCGGCGCCTTGTGACCGGAGGGTTGCAGGTTCGAATCCCACTCTAGCCGCTGCGTACGGACCTTGGGCAAGTCCTTCACTCGCAATCGCTCGTGGCGCTTCGGCGTGAAAACTCCGGCACAGTATCAATGCTGTAGTCGGGAGCGCCTCTGAGTAGAAGTGGTAGTAGTTGACTTGAAGAGGCGCTATATTTATTTATTTATTTATTCCGGATATTTAAGAAATATCCGGAATAAATAAATAAATAAATACACTATTCATACAATACAATATTCGTTTGTTGAGGAAAACAAGCTGACATGCCGCAACTTGGTAGGCCTACATTATTAGAGTTCTTATAGAGAATACGGGGATATAGTTGTTGTCTTATTTTTGCGAAGTGAATTTTTGCATTCAACTACGTAGATGGTTTGATGATAACCAAGAGGGGGAACAAGCAGGGTGAGAATTGTCGGTGGGTTCAACCCCCTAGTCTTTGTTAGGACCCCACAGTTAAGTCTTCATTTCACACCAAACCCCAGGGGTCGTTTCCAAACCCCTCAGTTGTGCTGGTGTGATTCAGCATTTTTGACTCTGATTATCTGACAAAGAGAAGCCATTTCCATGGTGTATCAGGTATGCATTTTTGAAATTTCTCAACAAAGGAATTGATTGTGATTCGAGTTTGACTTGCAAAACTGCTAGCGTTGAACTCTGCTGCTTTCGAATTTCTCTGGCATCAGTTTGCAAAATACGAATAAAATATTCAACTCCACATGGATTAAAGTCTAACCCCCGTTTTTTTCTACAATTCTTACACTGGAAATAAATGCCGGAGTACGTGATTCTCGTTCTCTGCTACTGCCTGAAAGAGGCAAGCATCAGCAGTTACGGCCAAGATCGGGTACTGCTATAAATGTTCCTCCCTTCATTCGATTTATCAAGCGCTGAATTTCACGAATTCACATTAACATTACTTTTCGCAGTCATCGGTCTGTCCCCTGTTAGTAAGTCCAAATGGAGCAGAGCCCATGGTCCCATTTTGGACCCGTATAGAGCCCATGGGTTCCATCTGATGCCCATGGAAATGATGGCACGGTCAGTACAGTATGCGATAAAATGCACTATATTGATAGGTAATCAGGTATGTCCAGTAGACATAACTGATTACCTGAGAAGTCGATAGCAAGTCGCGAAGTCAGCCGATAAGTCTAAGCGACTTAATCAGTCGATAAGCATGCGACTTAGTCGACTGAGTCGCTAAGTCAGTCGCCAACTCATCAAGTCAGTCTCTAATGCCTTAGCGACTGACTCCGAGTACTAAGCGTAATTAGACAGGAGTGTCTGGTTACATGTGTGTGGGCCGCGCTGACTGATGAATATTTGTTCTGTGTTTCATGTGCAGTTAGGCCCTTAATTGGAAGTTGGCCATTGGCATGGGCACATAGGCTAATCAGAGTGTACGCATAATTCCGCCTAGTTTAATTTTCATGTAAAAACCTTGACCTTTATCTAACTCACCTATACATGATGCATGACCGGTTAGTGGCGGTGTGTTTTCGCAAACTTGTAATAAAAAGTCACTCATCGGTGCACGCGGTCCTCCGGAAGAATGGTACTACGGAAGCAGGTAGGTGAAATTTCTGTTTAACGACATTGTATCATAACGAAGATGATTACCGTCGCCCTCCTTCGTAGCCAGGCTTAGGATTAGCACCACCGGAAAATGGGAGTGGCAAAGTTTAGACTAGCAATTTGGTAGGTAGTTATTGCTTAGCGATGCTCTCAATCATAATTCAGATGATCATAATGTCGCCTAATTCCTTCATACAGGCTTCGGACTGGCTCGACCCGAGTTAACGCAATGGCGGAGTTTAGCCTGTATTTGAATTTGAAGGCCTAAGTAAAGTTTCAGGTATTAAACTGAAATCGAGTGCAGTTAACTTGAGTTAATCCCTCAAACATTCATACTACATACTACTACACACTCCAGAAAAGTCAACTGCACATCAGTAGCGTAGCCAGGTTTTAGCACCAAAGAGAGCGAGCGCACAAAAAAGTACCCACTTGCCAAAATATGATTGGAATAAATAAATTGTGAAAAGGCCCCATTTTGAAAAATGGTCTCAGAGGGAGCGGTCGCTCCTCCTACTCCACCCCTAGCTACGCCACTGCTGCACACTTGACAGTGGTAAATGCACACTCTTCCTTAAACTATCCAACTGTACTTGAACTGGTAAATAAAACTTCAGTTATTAGAATGAAATCGTTTGTAATTGAGCCAATCTTTCAAAATTCATACTACACACTCCAGACAAGTCAACTGCACACTCAAGAATGTCAACTGCAGACTTTGTGTCCGAAATCTATTATTTTAATCCCTGTGCTAGTGTATATAATTATAGTGAATTTAGTGATAGTGCATATTCATTTCGGTACAAGTTGAAGTTTTATTATAAATGAAATGAATTTTTATAGCAAATGCTTAGTTTTGTTAATGATAGGTCTACCAGGAAAGTAGAAGGTCTATAAGCGCTTTGCTGATTTAGGACCAGATTTTTGGATGCTCCTCAAAACCCAAAGTACTAAAACGTATCGACTACAAGTCTAAGTGAGAACGTTACGGTAAGCTAATGTACGTTACGGTAAAATAATGTAAGTGGTTAGGCAGGGTAAAGTAAGGCAATTTTAATTAAGGATAGGCTAGGCTAATTTTTTAAGTCTATACGTCATCCGGTACAATTTTAACATAGATAAAGTCTATTTTTAATTTTCCGTGTGAAAATCGACATCAGATAGCAAAGAATGCAAATTTATTGTCAGTGTCTACCGTAACAAAATGACAACTTGATTTGTTTAACATAAATTGTGCATCAATATGGTTTCCAATGATCAAAGCCTCAGCAAGGAACACAATCAAAAAGTCTCCGCAATTCGCCAAGCAAATGTTCATATACACATAAACTGCAGGTTTACAGCAATGTTAAAGCCTAAAGAATCTATTTATTCAACATCAACAACTATACACTTTTTATTCAACGTTGAAATTTCTTAAGATATATTTGACATAATAAATATATAAGAAATTATTTATATAGCTTTTAGATCCAGTCTAGGATGCTCTGTGTTTTGATGGACTTCAAGACTTCGTGTTTTACAGGCACATTATTTACATTTCGTGACTATTCTGACTTTAATCTAATATAATAATAATAATAATAATAATAATAATAATAATAATAATAATAATAATAATAATAATAATAATAATAATAATAATAATGATAATAATAATGATAATAATAATGTATATGTCTCCGGACAATTTTTTTACCTACCTGGGGGATCCTTGATACCCCGGTGTAAAGACTTCAGGTTACCCCCTCTTTCAAGTTACCCCCCGGTAATCTGAAATCGATTTCAGATTACCCCGGGGGTAGCCTGAACGTGATTTCAAGTTACCCCTGCGCTGTTCACATTACCCCCGGGGGTAATCTGAAATCGATTTCAGATTACCTCCCGGTAATCTGAACGCGATTTCAGATTACCCCCGGTAACCTGAACGCGATTTCAGATTACCCCCCGGTAATCTGAACGCGATTTCAGATTACCCCCCGGTAATCTGAACGCGATTTCAAGTTACCTCTGCCATGTTCACATAAGATAAAATGCTAACTATACCACGAGCTCTTTCGAACGACTGAGAATATTAACGTTTCCCACGGCTGACGCACTGATTGCAAGCATTAACCAGTAAACCCAGCCAGCCAGACAACTACAGTACTATTAATGCGTGTCTGCTGGTCCATTTAATGAGTTTTATGTAGTTGAGGCAGAGAAAGAGAGAGAGAACTTATTGTACTTCATGCTATAAGGGGATAATGAGAGTTCAGCGATAAATATTGGGAATCACTGGCGTAAACTTCTAAAAAATATTGGGGGGCATTTTCCCGACAAATTTCTGAATTTACAAAATCTTTTTCGGAATTTCATCTTCAAAAAAAAGTTGATGACCTTTATTTTTTTTAGTCATTCGCCTCTTTTCTTTGTTTCAGGAGCTCAAAGCAAACACTAAACACCATCATAAACTTTTTACCGATTTGTCCTCACACTCACACCACACTGTCATTAACTTTTTTTACCGATTCCTCTCGAACAAATTTCGTGAAATTAAATATACCTTCATATTTTTTTACATTTTCATCTCGATTATTGGGGGGCATTGCCCCGGCTCCTCGATTATTGGGGGGGGGGCACGTGCCCCGGCTGCCCCCCAGAGTCTACGCCTATGTTGGGAATTATTATTAGTATTATATAAGATAATCGAAAATGGGCCCCACTAATTTGAGGGGGTAATCTGAAATCGTAGGGGGTAATATGAAATCGATTTCAAGTTACCCCCGGGGATAACTTGAAATCGATTTCAGATTACCCCCGGTAATCTGAACGCGATTTCAAGGTACCGGTGGGTAATGTGAAATGGGGGTAATCTGAAATCGCTACACCGGGGCTATAATAATAATAATAATAATAATAATAATAATAATAATAATAATAATAATAATAATAATAATAATAATAATAATGATAATGATAATAATAATAATAATAATAATAATAATAATAATAAAAATAGTAATAATGATAATAATAATAATATCAACAACAATAACAATAATAATAACAATAATAACAATAATTATAATGGGGCCCAATAATAATAATAACAGTAATAACAGCTATAACAACAACAATTATAATAACAATGATAATAATAATAATAATAATAACAACAATAATAGTAATAACTATAACAATAATAAAAATAATGATAATAATAATAATAATAATAACAACAACAAAAATAATGATGATAATAATAATAGCAGCAATATTACAATGATATAGTACTATATTTATAATATAATATCTAGAATAATCAATTATGACCATACTACTATTATTACTAATACTAGTCATCTATTACCTTTCAAGGAAAGTTCAGAGAGCTGGAGATCGAAAGATTAGTGATTCTAAAAGAGCGCAAAATAAAGATTTTTTCTATTCTTTTATAATAATAATAATAATAATAATAATAATAATAATAATAATAATAATAATAATAATAATAATAATAATAATAATAATAATAATTATAATAATAATCATAATAATAATAATAATTATTATTATTATAATTGTGATTGTAATTGTGATAGTAATAGTAATAGTAAAAGTAATTGTAGCAACAGCAGTAGCAATAGCAGAAACAATAGCTATAGCAACAACAATAGCAATAGCAAATAAAAAAATAACAATAAAAACTATATAATAATCGGGAGCGCCACTGATGAGTTTATTCTTGAAGTGACGCTTTATAAATATCAGATTACAATTACAAATTACACTAATAATAATAGTAATAATAACTGCATTTCTCTACCAACGCTTACCATCCAGCGCTTCAATGTAATCACTCTGCACTGCACTTTTGCCATCATGCACGACATGAACGAAGATTTGACATCCCAGAAAAAAACTATCCATACTTTTTGCAATTCTGAGAGATCATATCTAGGCCCTACCTCGGGTAAAACAATGATAATAATCTCCTAAACCTCCTAAAACTAGATAGATACGTACATTGGATAAAAGTGCCGCTAATAAATAGTAATTTCTAAAGCGCCGTCCGTGTATAAATTACTTCAAGGCATCAGCGGATGGTTCATCTATAAAAGACCGAAAGTCCAGGATTCTATGCATTCGTTTTAATCTCAAGGAGAGTTTCCTTGATGCGTTCGAAGTTTGGTCGTTCGTTGGAGTTTATCAGCCAACATTGTGTCATGGTGTTGTAGAGCGTCATAGGACAATGCTGGTCTGACGGTTTCTGGAGACGATTACCCTTCTGCACCCATTCGAGAGCTTCATTGTTGGACATCGCTGCAGAAGAACATGAAGAAGAGCATGAAAATGATCAGATAAAATAAGATTAGGTGAGGATAAATTAGATAAGAGTAGATGATATTTGATAAGAATATACAAGAGAATTTATAACGTGTTCATACGGTCTACCTGCGTATGGTTCATCTCCAAGAGTCACCATTTCGTAGAGCAGAATTCCAAAAGACCAGACGTCGGATTTGATGGTGAACTTGAGCTGTTTGATTGCCTCAGGCGCAGTCCACTTGTACGGAAAGGCGGACCCTGAAAAAGTCCACAGCCGTCGTCGTCGGGATCATAAGGATTGCTATCACATCAAGCACATAGGATTATGTCTGGCTGGAAGTAGTTCGGAGGGGAACTACGTCCAGTCCTATCAGTCCAATCTATTCTAATCTAATTACCACAGAGGGTGACAGGCAATCCAGAAGCCTAGATCTTAATCCAGACCCGTTCGAATGACATAACAGAAAATCATGAGCTGAGAGAAAACGCAGCGAATTCCATAGCCTCGGACTAACAACAGAGAAACATGTGCCGTCCTGACTCATTGTACTTCAAAATTGAATATGGCCGATGATAATTTACACATCCAGATGATACACTACTAGCCATTTTCAATTACAAACCCTTTTTATCCTGATAGAATTCTTCGTGTTCATAATAGTTGTCGAGAAGTCGAGCCAGACCGAAATCAGCGATCTTGGTAATGTTTCCATCTCCCACTAAGACGTTAGCAGCTCTGAGGTCACGATGGACAAATGCCTTCTTCTCCAAGTAGCACATACCCTCGACTACCTGCATTCAGTTGACTATGCCAATGCATTATAAGCTATGCACTAAGAATCGGTTGAAGAGGAGGATAGCGATGATGATGATGATGATGATGATGATGATGATGATGATGATGATGATGATGATGATGATGATGATGATGAAGATGATGATGATGATGATGATGGTGGTGATGATGATGATGATGATGGTGATGATGATGATGATGATGATGATGATGATGATGATGATGATGATGATGATGATGATGATGATGATGATGATATGATGAGGATGGCGACGGCAGCCTTAATGATTGCGGTGGAGATGAAGAAAGCAGAAAAACGACGACGATGATGAAGTGGCAGACGAAGAAGCAGGAAGTGGAGAATAATAAGAAGGAGAAGAGGAGAAAGACGAAGAAAACATTAGCAGGTAGACTCATAGGCGCCGACTTTGCATTTGTCTCTGGGTGCATGGGTCCTCCCTTCCCTTCTCCTATCATTTTCCCTACCCCTCCCTTTCCCCTTCCCCTCCCCCTAGGTACGTGAGTATTAGCGAATTTTCGGAGAAAGAAAATTGTTTTCTTGTCAAGGGTTACGAGGTTAGAAAAAATATTTGAAATTGGTGAGGTTCGGGCGTTCCAGTGTTGTTATTTATTTATTATTTTAAATAATAAATAATAAAATAATTGATTTATGTACTGGTTATGACTGTGAATCATGCAATGTTGGTAATTGTGTTTGAGTTGTACTTCTCAAGTTGTGAGATTACTTAGTGTAAAAATTTGAATTTAGGGTCCGAATTCTTCTGGGTGCCAGTCACCCACTGAACTTTCTCTCTGGGTGCATTGGCACCCAAGGCTCCCAAGAAGTCGGCGCCTATGGGTAGACTTGTCTGGAATTAGAAAAAGAACTGAAGCTTTCCTTAGTCACAAGTTACCTTAATGTTACCTTACCTAATTGTGAATCCAGTGATAGTCGAACAGCTGTATATATGAATCCTTCGCTTAATGTGAGTTTGGGGGTCAACTGATGTTGATTTTTATAGTTGTCTGAGCAACTATCCGTATCTTTGGTTACTGATGAACTTAATTCTTAATGAATTTAGAGCAACAATTATTAGGCTAACGTAGCCAGCGGGTTGGTTAGGCATAAAGTGTTAATATTATTAGTAGCATTTTATCTTACCTCGCCTTACCTTACTTCGCCGTAAAATTAATGTAGAGACCAACCTGAACTGCCATGTGAATTAGGTCCTTGAATTTGATAGTGTTATCGGTATCTCCTCGGAGTAGAGTGAGCAGGGCTCCCTTAGACATCCTCTCTGTGATGATATAGATCTTACCATTGCCTTCACAGATCGCCAGAAGTGAGACTAGATTCGGATGACGCAGTTTGTGCATCGTTTCAGCTTCCTTCTTGAATTCCTCGATCGTCATTGAACCTCCATCCCTCAGGGATTTTACGGCGACCTGTTTATTTTTATGCAGCGTACCTGAAATGATTCATTTATTCATATAGCCTACTTATATAATTACATAATAGATGTACACATTACACGTGCTAAGCCAGTAATTAGCGTACTTAAATGTTTAATTGGAATATTCTTATTGCAAGCAGAGCAACTTACCTTCTGATCTATGCCTCTATATGTCTGGACTATATATCTATAGTTCTGTTCAAAGCATAGGCCTAATTACTGCGAACAATAGGATGAAGTGAACATTTCATTGTGACAAAGCACAATTGAAATATATTGACTTTTGTGTAAGTGTTGTCTTCCCACAAAACAGTATACTTTGGCATGTGCAAAGCTGGGACTTGGAAGTAAACGGGAAGTTCTGCGATGTACTGGCCCCGTGCCCAACATCATAGGATTCATACAGTACCTGTTTAAGGACCGATGAGCAAGGCACGAGGACCTCCACTAAGCAGAGACATTAGAGCTTTTCCGTATCTTACCTTGACTACATTCTACTTCCCTTTTGCTTACCTTACTTTGCCATCAAGACGCAAAGTAACGCTCCAGTATGCTGTGGGACATGACAGCTTAACATACATGATAATACTTTTCGTGGTGTGGTCGGTCGCTAGTGTCTAACATCATGCTTTGTAACAGTCTCTCTATTTGTGTAAGATTAAATTAGATTATGTTGAAATAGCCTACATTAAAATAAATTCGGGATTTGTAAGAACTACCAGCGTATACGGAAGCAAAGTTCCCGGTTCCAAGTTTCTCTTTTCCAAATTTCAAGTCTGAAAGTTTGACCGTTAGATCATTGAATGGAATATCCTGAGGAAGCGGCTTTTTCAACTTACATCGAAGACCAGGTTTATCTGAAATTGACAATCATAATTATTATGTCGTGTTTGAAACAATGGGGTTAAGATAGACAGCTATTTTATGACTCGCATCACTGGAAGAGATTTACTGAGATTCCGATGCTGGGTTCTACGTGCGTGCCTGATCCTGTTAGTAGGGACTTTCCCAGCCATTCGAACGTCACTTATTTTATGTAATCAATTGTATTAAGGTAATAACACAGTTGATTAGATAAAAAAGAAGTGAGCTTTTTGTAATTACAATGATGAAGATGATGATGTTGATGAAAAGACAGGAGAAACAAGTATGTTGTCTTTTCAGTCTCGATGATGATGCTCAGGATGAGTGATGATAATGATAGTAACGCGGAGTATGAGTAGAAACAAGTGTACTAACTTCTCAATATTAGTGATGATCATGAAGAGAGAGAGTCGGAGGAGAAACAAATGTTTAACCTATTGAATCTCGATGATGATTTTAATGATGACAATGACGATGAAGAGAGTGATGAGAAGGATGACTGTCAATATGAATGAAACACGAATCAGACGTATTTATAAATTTTTGAAATTTTACAGTTTTCTGACTTCACCTTGTCACCTTTGGCTGTCAACTCCTGGAGCTCTAGCGATCGTCATGATAAACATTCTCCATTGCTTCCTATTCGAAGTCAGGTCCCTTAGTTCTTCCAAATTCATGCCAGTTACATCGTGAATCTCATCCATCCATTTCTTCCTTGGTCGACCCCGTCTTTTTTTCCCTCACCACAAGCCAACATCATTTCCTTTTCTAGCCCATCAGATCGCATAACATGACCAAAGAATCCTAGCTTCAATCTTGTCGCCTTTTGTTTTAATGACTTCATTCTCGACACCAATCTCCACTCGTATTGATTCGTTCGTCCTTTTCTCTGTCCATGATATTCTCAACATCTTTCTCCATATCCACATTTCACATGCGTTGACCTTTTTCTCCATGTTCTTTGTCATTGTCCACGACTCACAACCATACAAAACCGTTGGAAAGATTAGGGCTCTCACGAGCCTTTTTTTGTATCTATGCTCACATGCTTGTCCTTTCATATCTTTTCCAGTCCAATCATTGCAGCTTTCCCAATCGCAATCCTTCGTTTTATTTCTGTATCACATTTTCCTTCTTTTTCAACCTTTCTTTTTCAAGCTTTCTGACTTAGCATGGTAAAATAAGGAAATAGAGCTCTGCTTTGACATACTAGAACCAGGGACGTCATTTTAGCTTTTTTCAGGGGGGCAAGGACGTCAAAAAAGAGGTAAAAAAAAATTTTCGCGCTCCGCGCTAAGAAAGTTTACAGTTTTTGGGTCTTTCTTCAAAATTTTCATGGGAAAACTGCATAATGTGCCCCCCACTGTCAAAGAGGTGTGGTCTTGTGAAAAAAACCTATGCAGACTCTAGTTTTGTTAATAGTATATAATAATTCCATGAATTTGAGTAGCATTTTTCTTCTTTTTTACCCCTTTCTTCTTCTCCTTTTCTTGTTCCAGCTTTTTAATTTTTTTAAATCAGGGGGGGAAATGCCCTCCTTACCCCCCCCCCCAAATGACGTCCCTGACTAGAACGCAGAGAAGGCGCCAATTTTCTACTCTCAGACATTTGAGCCAATGGGGGAATCCAAACGGGACCAGCTCCCTTCCTTTGAGCTGGGCTCTGCTACGGCGCTATACAAATCGTCGACTTATTATTATTATTATTATTATTATTAATTATTATTATTATTATTATTATTATTATTATTATTATTATTATTATCATTATTATTATCATTATTATCTCTTATGTTATGCTTCGCGAAATAAACTAGTATGGTCTAGTGTGATAGAGGTGGTCGCTCCTTGGCACCGGGCAGCATCGACATGGTGCCCCGGAAGGCGAACTCGTTAAAGCGTTGGATCGCCACCGACAGCCGCTGCAAGAAGAAACTCGTCTCCCGGTTGTCCCCGGTGACCCCGGACAGGCAACGCCCCATCTCGGCAATGAAAGCGAGGCCTTCTCTGTTGATGGGGCCAAGCGTTTCCACGGCTACGGGAAGGAATGTGTTATTATTATTATTATTACTATTTTTTTTTTTTTTGCCCCGAGGTATACAGGATCCCTCAGGGACTTCAACATTATTTACAGAGTAGATTTGTCCGGAATGGGCCCTATTCGTCCAGGTTTAAGTTGTTGAAGGTACCCATTAAGGCCACCGCGTTGAAACGTTGAATCGTGAGCGCAAGGCGTTGAAACAAGAAAGACGTTTCACGAACGTCCCCCGTAACAGTTTTGAGTTTCTGCCCTAGAGCAGAAAGAAAGGTCAAGCCCTCATTGTTAATCGGGCCCATGGTTTCAAATGCCAGGGGAACAAAAAAATGAGTAGCGGACAGCTGGCAATATTTATCGTGTTTGCGGGCTGCCGCCTTCTCGGCCGCCCCACCGGCCGTCCGAGCGGTATCCGGCAGGTAAGAAGCAGCCAATGTGTCAGTCACGGTCGCATCCCACACGAGGCTGCGACCAACGCGCCACGGAATAAGGGTGAGGCCATCCGGTCTCTTGCCATCGGCTCTCAAAAGGCCCACGGGCTCCCTAGTTGAAGGGAAGCCAGCGCGGGTCAGACTACGAAAAATAAGGTCGTTCAATGTTGCGTGTCTAGAAGAACGACCTGGTCCCAAAGGGCAGGAGAGCCCGTGCAAGCCATCTGCGGCCACAGGAGAGCCACAAGGGCATCTGTGTGGTTCGCAGAGGGGGACCCCCAGTCGGAGACCCACCGCCACCCTGACCGACTCATCGCTCAGTCTGAGCCCGCAGGAGGCGATAGGGAGAGCCAGCAGCCAGTCACCGGAGTGCGGGGCTGAAACCGCTCTGAGACGCGCCTGATGGAGAGGGTCCGGGAGCTCGGCGTACAGGTCGGAGATGATTTTGTCGGTCAGAGGTTTCTCCCAAGTGGATTGTCTGTGCATAAGGCTGCTATCCGGGAGCTGTATTGAGTTGGTCTTCAGCCAGCGGGACAGCATCGCCTCATACTGTGGGTCGGTAGGGAATGTGTAACCTAGCATAATGGACTATTATTATTATTATTATTATTATTATTACTAGTGTATTTGCCCGTCATATTATGACGTCATATGATAGACCTATATGTATCGTTGGTTATCGCCGTCGTCAAGACTGCCGTAGTCAAGACAGACGGTTTATGTTTCACAATAGAACAGAACCCGCTTGTGACGTAGCGTCCCCCGACAGACGGACACTATATGGATATTATATGTATAGATTATTATTTTTGTCCCGAGGTGTACATGATCTCTCGGGCGTCACAAAAATTTGCCAGGAGACAAAAGGAAACTAGTTATTCTGGAATGGTTGCATCTCCTCCGGGTCGGGCTCGACTAAAGTGCCATGAAAAGCCACCGAGTTAAAACGTTGAATGGTGATTGTTATTATTGTTATTATTATATTTAACAAT